>CM077522.1:46184790-46784790 GCA_039654895.1 Mongoloraphidia duomilia | reverse complement strand
ATAGCATTTATGTAAGGAATAAACCAAAATCTGATGTTCTAATGGAAAATTACGGAGCTTTTTTTGAGGTAAGTTAAATTTTAAAATTGAAATTTTATTATACCTACATAGTTCCGGAAAGAATTTTTCAAACATCAGTGATGTGTTCCTAAGGTAATTTTAGGCATAAAAGCTGTATCAACTTAGGTCCAATTCTAAAAAAAATTCTTGAAGGAAAAGACAAAACATTAAAAATTCACTGAAACTGTGCAATATGCATTTTGATTAGTAAATTTTTAGGTGTAGGTTACTTCATAATATTCATATTGTAACAAAACTGTTTTCTACGTGAGCGTAACATCTTGGGGTTTGCTACAATATAGTGACTTGGAGACCCAACACTCTAAAAATGTATAATTTATTTAATGTTTGCATTTTAAAGTGCTATTATTTTGATTTTCAGCAAAAACAAAAACAACTTGGTCAGCATTTAGGATTACAAAGTGAACTTTTAAAACCGATTCAACGATTGACAAAATACCCCCTTTTATTAAATCAACTCATAAAATTCACTTCTGTCGAAAGTGAAGACTTTTTAATTTTACAAATGGCCGTAGAAGTCATGGAATATCATTTACGAAGAGGGAACGATTTGATAAACGTCGATCGGATCAAAGCATGCGATGTAAGTTTAAACATTTTGGTGCAAAGGTCACTTGATTTTAAAATTTTCATTTATCTAGCTGAAATTTGCATGATTTTTGAAATGGCTTACATTTTACAGTTGGAAACTTAACGACTAATTTTTCGGATTAAAAATATAAAAAAAGCCACAAAAAAGAGGAAAATAATGACATTTTGAGGTCTGTGCCAATAATTTAATAAAATATGAAGTCGGTTAAAAAGAACGATATTAATCAGTAATCACTATACTATACTTTTTAACCGACTTCATATTTTATTAAATTGGCACAGACGTCAACATTTCATCATAATTTTCCTCTTTTGGTGGCTTTTTGAAGGAGGTTTTTTTTTTTTAAAAAGTTTTTTATTTTTTACTTTTTAGTGGCTTTACAATACGTAGTTTAGTCGCTTGCCAATAGATTCACTTACTTAACTGACTTCTTTCGCTGTGTGATGTGTCAATAAGTGACATTTACCTTAAAGGAATCACACGCCGTTACTCACTTTTATTAAACCGACTTTCTTATCATCTTATGCTGTGTGATGTGTCAAAAATTAGTGACTTTTACCTTAAGGAATCACACGCCGTTACAAAATCAACCGAACGACTAAACCGATTTAAGTAAAATTTATATGGGACCAACTTCGAGGTATACCCTATTCAATAAAAAAAGAATTTTCCAAATCGGTTTATAAATGACGGAGTTTTGAGGTAACAAACTGAATTGAGAACCACCTCCTTTTTTGAAGTCGGTTAAAAAGAGTGTGTTTGCTTAAAACCATACGCTAGAAGTGAAACTCTCACTCACCGGTATACTTTCGTGCCCTCTCTCATTCACACACACTAAAAATATTGCACATTTTCGAGTACTCATCATCTATAGGACATTGGAACAATTAAAAATATCGTGCAAATTCTCGATTATGAAAATATTTCTTTTATTTTTTTTATTTGATGATAATTTCAGATGAATCTAAACGAACAAGGAAAATTATTATTACAAGATGAATTTCAAGTCAGAAATAAGACTGAACATGAATGTAAAGTATACAGGGTGTTTTTATTTGAAGAATCTATATTATTCTGCATTCCCATTAAGGTATGTTCCTGTAACCACAAACACATTACAAAAAGTGTGTGTGACTCGAACGGAGATTGCGACTCGTGTGATTGCTCCCCTTGCTGCGCTCTGGCATGCAAACGTAACACTCGTTCGTAATCACTAACTTTCCGCCCTATAGTTGCACGATGTATCATTTTGTGTACAGCTATAGAAGTAATAATCTAATTATATTATAAATAATTTATGCAGAATAATTCACCTGAATCACTGTACAAAAGAAATTTAAAAATGTCAGAAGTTGGTTTGACTGCTGGTGACAAGGAAGAAAAAACGTTCAATATTTGGTTTAGAAAATATGACCGTGGTGTCAGCTATACTTTAGAAGCAAATTCGCTGGACGTCAAGAAAAATTGGGTGAAAGAAATTGGAAATATTTTATTCAAACAAGCCGAAGCACTAAAGGGAAGTATTTTGTTGTTTAAATTCTTAGTAAAATTTGATTTATAAATATAAAAAATATTAGTAAAAAAAAACTTTTTAGAGACAAGCTTTTATTGAAATGTAGGTACTAAAAAGGAAAAAGTAATATTTAATAATTTTGGTTCATAATTATTATAAAAGCGGGGGTTGTAATCTCTATGATAGTTTATTAGTCGCAACCCCCGCTTTTATAAT
The DNA here is from genome assembly GCA_039654895.1 of Mongoloraphidia duomilia. Taxonomy (NCBI): domain Eukaryota; kingdom Metazoa; phylum Arthropoda; class Insecta; order Raphidioptera; family Raphidiidae; genus Mongoloraphidia; species Mongoloraphidia duomilia. The sequence continues at coordinate 46,782,388 of CM077522.1, read as the reverse complement.
AATTATGAACCAAAATTATTAAATATTATTTTTTTCTTTTTAGTACATTTCAATAAAAGCTTGTCTCTAAAAAGTTTTTTTTACTAATATTTTATTTTGTTCATTTTAGTCTTTCAAAATTTTACCCGCTTTTGACACTCGTAGGGGTTGAATTTCGAGAAATCCTTTCTTAGTGGATGCTTACGTCAGAAAAGGAACCAACTGTCCAAATTTCAAGTTTCTAGCTTCAGCGATTTGGCCTGGGCGTTGATTAGTCAAAAAAACCCTACATCTCCGTTTGAACCCCTTAGGGGTTGAATTTATTTCTAAAAACGATTTATTCATGTATTATTATCGGGAATACATATGTGTACAAAATTTCAAATCGATCGGATACGTGGAAGTCGTTCAAAATTGACTTGCAAGTTCTGACCTAAACAAACAATAAACAAACAAACACACAAGGGTTCATGATTTCTCGAGCTTATCAGTTTCTCGGGTCTCGAGAATTCTCGAGGCTAATTTCTCGGGTCTTCTCGGGTTGTCGAGAAATTTACATTTACGTATGTTTTTGCATATCTTTTCGGTTCAAATAATGAAAAAAGTCGTCACAAAATTAAAAATGTGTATCATAAAAAATATCTTATTTTAAATCAATAAATTAAGTGGTTTTCCTGTCAAATAAAAGTATCAAAATAATCATAAAACTTTTATTGACAGTTTTCAACAAAATTAGCTTCTCTCAAACAAAATAAAAAAAATTAAAAATTTAAACATTAAAACGTTAATACTACGCTGACTTATAATTACAATCACAGCACCATTTTGGCAGGTTAATTAGGAAAAAAATCAACTTAAAACTTTGCAAGATCAATAAAACAACATCTGAATTCTGAACATAGTACATACATACAAAACAATTAGATCTGCTTACTCTGTCTGATAAAATATGCCTTTAGAAAAACTAAAGCATTTATAGCTTTATCAGACAGCCGGTTCCTTATTTTATTTACTACATTTCCTGAAAGGCAAAGGCAAATAGTTTTATTTTATAATTTTATAGACTAAAATATGATTTCTCGAGTTCTCGACTTTTCTCGAGCTTAATTTCCCGGGAACAAAGCCCAACGATTTCCCGGGAATTCTCGGGAATGAACCCTAAAACACACAAACTAACTAACATATATTGCAAGTTAAATAAAAGCTTGTAAAAACACAAACATCTTAAATAGTTCTACAGACACATTTTTTAGTGTTCCGTATCTCCGAACGAAACCCTATTACTAAGTCTAGTATGTCTGTCTGTCCGTCCGTCTGTCTGTCTGTCACAAGGCTCTATCTCTCAAACGGTAAGAGATCAAAGAATACGTTGTCCTTTTGTTTACTGCTCGACTGGTTCTTAATTTTTTGGAGCACATGCTACTAAATACCTAATAGTGTTTTTTATAATATTTTTTTTTTAAATTTCAGAAAAACAGCAACGAGAATATAACATGTTCGAAATTAATGCCAGCAGTTCAACGTTAGTCGGTAAATTTTTCATATTTTCAAAAATAGTCCAAGCGGCAGGTAATAAATGAAGGGGGTTACCTGGAAAGTATTCCGAAGTTAATGATATTTTGGTGTGTTGTTTGCGGGTACTCTGTGGAGTAGAATCTGAGTTTTCGACCTCGAGGACCCTGTGCTAACGTAGGGGGAGCCGGAAAACCACGAAATTTTACCACCTTTTTTGCTTTTTTCGAAATCTCTCAGAAACGGTCGACTTAAGCAATTCTTTCATTATGTAATGTTTTAAAGAGGATTGCATTTCCTACAATTTTCATTCCCACAACTTTTCTGTGGTACTAATGGTAAGCGCGTTGCAGCTTCTTGAAAATCACCCGCTCGGCTTTTTGTAACCTTGGTAACCAATGTGTAACATATGTATTTTCAATTTGAAGTTCGATGAAGAAGAAAATAAATAAAACTATTGAAAAGAACATTACATTTGAACCATTGGTTACCAAGGTTACAAAAAGCGGAGCGGGTGATTTTCAAAAAGCTGCAGCGCGCTTACCATTAGTACCACAGAAAAGTTATGGGAATGAAAATTGTAGGAAATGTAATCCTCTTTAAAACATTACATAATGAAAGAATTGCTTAAGTTGACCGTTTCTGAGATTTCGAAAAAAGCACAAAAGGTGGTAAAATTTCGTGGTTTTTTCGCTCCCCCCACGTTAGCACAGGGTCCTCGAGGTCGAAAACTCAGATTCTACTCCACAGAGTACCCACAAACAACATACCTACCAAAATATCATTAACTTCGGAATAATTTCCAGATAAAAAGTACCTGACTGCTGGACTAAAATCAAATAAATGAAATGAAAATTAAGTCATTAATAATCAAAACTTTATTTTTGTTTCAAGGAGGATCTTTGCGCGGAGTCCCTGGCGAAATGAAATTTTGAGTGAAATATAAAGCAGTCGAAAGTGGAATGCAATATAATATAGGCAAACCAAATCATGAAGAACTCCACAATAATGTTTTGCATTTTAATATTTTTAAAAATCAAATTGAAAATCCAAATTTATTATTTTTTGCCATACCCACTACAAAATAGCTACTTTCGATGTATGTATAGCGGCCATTAATGACCCATTTAACACTCAGGTGTGCGAAAAATGGTTTATTTTCTGCAATAGCGCAGAAAATAACGGTTTCCATAGCAACTTCTGTTTATTCGCTCTATACGCTTGCGTGCGCCTGTCATAACTTCCTTGCACGAACTTCGCGGCACACTGGAAGGAAAGATGGCGACGCAAATGAACTGTCAGAATTTTTTGAAAATGACGTGAAAAGTTGGCATTTTGTAGTAGGTATGGCAAAAAATATCATATATATATCTCGTACGTAATGGTATTACGGCTCGTGTGACTGTCATCACTCGCCGTAATATGCCCCATTACGTATCTAGACATATAATCTACTATTACCGCTTCTCGGATTAGAATCTGGAAACTGTGGGGGTTTGTAATAGATCAGCCATGAAAATGTCATATAAACAACCAGCGTCGTAGCTAGGATCATCGGCGCCCCTAGCAAGATTCTGATTGCGCCCTCTCGGTTGCCAGGCCCTAGCTATAACGATGTTAACAACGACATCTCTACAACTTCGGCTACTTTAATTTCAGTATTAAACAATGCATTTTAGAAAACATAATTGTTATACTTGATTAACACTAGACTGGACAGAGTATTATTTGAAGCATGCATACATAATGCATTCACATTTGATTATTTACTTCATTATCATGTGGTTTTATGATTCATAATAATTTTTATTTGGTTTTAAATTTCATAGATTAAATAAATATGGGTACGTTGCCTATTACTGTAAAGATTTATGTATATTAATTTCAATATCATCCTTCCTTTAGTCATTTGCCTACTTTGTCTACGATTTTAGTTGGCCTTTAGCAGATCAACAAACAAATTATCTGGCCATCCTTTTTGAAGTGAAAACTTCTTTAGGCGCACTTTGCGTTCTTTCTGAATAGAGAACGAAAGTGAACTGTCACGCTCGGGTCGGTGACGCTGACTCGGGTTTACTCGGCTCCACTCGACATCAAGCGCGCTCGGGTCGGTGACTACGTTTACTGTCTAGCAAGGAGTGCATCGTTTCAAGAATTACGTTTTTATTATTACGTATTACAATAATAAAATAATATTATAATATTATGTATGTTTTGCATATAATCAAGTTTTCACTTCTGTCGTGTGGTCATAAGCACACACCCACTTTTTTATATTAAGAGAATCGTTTTGTTGGTACCATTATCATTGTTTACTATAGGTGGGAAGAATAGAACTGGCTGAATTTTTTTACATAGGGCTACGTCTATATTCATGGGTATATGCCACTTACTTCGACATACTCATACAACGCTTTTTAAGATACCTACGATATAAGCAAAATTGCCATAACTTTGTAAGAAAAGAGATATATCGATGTTTGAGGTGCCATTTGAAAGCCAAAAAAGTCCCGTTCAATTCATTATTATTTAAATTTTTTAATGTGCATTTGTTAGTTTATTTACTACCTATACCAGGGGTCGGCAACCTGCGGCTCTTATGATGTCAAAATGCGGCTCTCCAGTTCCATGCGCAAATATTAATAATTATATTATGTTATTTTCAAAACTCATAAAAAATATTATACTGCAAAAAAAACTTTAAACAGGAAAAAACACTCAACAGAGAATAGTGAGAATAGGTGGAGTAGAGAGTATACGGACAGCTGACATTTTTTAAATGTGGCAACACTGTTCTGTTTGTTTAGTTATTGGTGCACTGTGTCGTAAACGGTCGCAGTCAGAACTTTTTTCGATCAAAAAGTAAATATTTTCATAGTTATATTGTACGTTATATTCTGTTTGTTTCATGTTGGTATGATACGTATTATATAATGAATATGAACTATATGTGTTGAGCTTTCTAAATCTGTTTTGAATATTCATAACCTCAAATTATTTTACACGTGAAAGTTTCTGAAAATGTTAGTGGCTCTTTAAAAACTGGGAAATTTTGTAAATTGTAACTTTTGGCTCTTCCGTCTCAAAAGATTGTCGACCCCTGACCTATACCATTAAAAAACACATCGAAAAAACAAGTTAAAATATCAGCCAATCTCAACATTCCAACAGGCTGTTCGAAAAATCACCCATCATTCATCAATATGGCGTTGAACAAGTTAAAATGTCAGCCAATCTCAACATTTCAACAGGCTGCTCTAAAAGTCACTCATCAATATGGCGCTGAACTAAATTAAAATGTCAGCCAATTTCGACATTCAAAAAGGATGCTCTAAAAGTCACCCATCAATATTGCGCTGAACTAAATTAAAATGTCAGGCATTGTCAGCCAATTTCGATATTTAAATAGGATGCTCTAAAAGTCACCCATCAATATGCCGCTGAACAAGTTAAAATGTCAGCCAATTACAACAGGCTGCTCTAAAAGTCACCCATCAATATGGCGATTTCTGGCACATGAGATTAATTCCTTGAAGCCAAGGGGAGGTTTAAAGACCACCAACAGCTAAGGTTATTTGGGCCTAGCATCAATTCATATTTTCAATTAATTATTTTTTAATAATTAATTCAAAATCCAATTGACATTTTTACTAGCTCTCGGGCTAGAACCCGGGAACTGGGGACTTGGGGAGGTTTAAAAAAAATATGGCGTTACACAAGTTGGTTTCACACAACGGTCGCGCCATTCAGCATCGATATATTAGAGTTCAGTGTTTTAATTACCACATATTATGAATATATTCCCAGAATAATCAACGTATCCCCGCAGACCCCAATGTTTGATAAGAAATAAACATCAACGGATGGCCGGTTCCAGTTTTGAGTGACCACGGACAATTTAGTCGTTACATTTATGTCTTTTGTTCAGATTGTTGTTGAAAATTGTGTATTGTCAAGTTGTTTTTTATTTTTTGTTTTTATTGAATAATGTCAAATTAATAATAATATTATCAATGGAATAAATAATATGTATTGTAAAGGAGAGTTTGTGTATTTTCAACGAGAATTAAAAGCCTGTTTTCAAAAGAGGACTGTAAGGTAAATAGTTAATGTATTTGATACTAATATACAGGGTGTCCCATGACTCGAAGTTCATAGCTTACGGCGTGTTAACTGAAGTAATTTAGAGTTAAAATTGCTTAATAAACATATGTCCGAAAATTAATTAGATACTAATATAATTAATATGATTTTTACATGTTAGGACTTCAACTTTCAATGGTTGTAGTTCTGTTAAAAAGTATTTTCGGACATATGTTTATTAAGCAATTTTAACTCTAAATGACTTCAAAAATAGCCCTTAAGCTATGAGCCTCGGGTCATGGGACACCCTGTTTTTTGTTGGACCTAGAGACTAAGCTGAGAAGGATACATACGTGAGTTTGGGGGCCCTTTTTGAGAGCTAAAAACCTACAGGAAAACATTAAAAAACCAAAGATATTTTCAACTTTTTTTTTTTTGAAAATGGGAAGGTGCTTTTTATTTTCCAATAGGTTTCATGGGCATGAGCCCCTTGGGTCGGTGGCCCTGGGCTCGTGCCCAACGTGGGTATAAAGACATCTATTTTTTTTTTGTATATCACGCGTACATTTAATGCTCTCATAATTGGACTTTTAGTCTGTGGGAAGCAATCAAATAAATAAATAAATAAACATGCATGTTTGTTAAATTCAGTGTGTCATTTTCTAATCACTTAATTATAGGGGGCAGTATAGCCTTGTGGTTAGCGTGCTTGGCGCCGCAACCTCTGTAGACTGGACTGCCATGGGTTCGAGTCCCACCTGCGCTCATGGATGTTTTGTGATGCTATTTAGTTTTAAGTTAGTTGTTATTTAGTGTAGTTGAAAGACGCTAATGACCTTAGATGTCGACGCGTCTATAATCTACAATAAATAAATAAAATAAATCTACAGAGGCGTAATGGATGTATCGACAAGATTTATTAGTTGACTGACAAAAAATTTTCATGTGGATACGCGGTACAGTATATTTCTAATGATTTTTCACAATACTGAATAGGTACTTTGCGGCCATTTTCTGACGGATGGGAGGCCAAATGCCCCTTCTTAGATCTTACAGTTTGATTTGAACTAAGAACAAGCCGTGAGGTGGGTCGTTTATTAGGACTAAAGTGCGACCCTTGAGGTCCACACGACGAACTTCCCAGTTTGATAAATATTTAATAATAATAATTAAATTAGATATTACACAGAAAAGTAATCATTTTAATCATCAAAACATCAATAATTAAAAAAAAAAAAAAAAAAAAAAAAAACGGCTGAACCGATTTTTATAAAATTTATGTCGAATCAAAATGACGTTAACACGCCTCGATTGACACCCTTACGAAGTCGATATAATTTTTTATTCGCGAGATATTGTGTAAAATCTACTTTTTTGGAGGTTATTTGGTTAAGAAAAAAGAACGGCTGAACCGATTTTAAAAAAATTCCTTTCAGATCATATATACGTTAATACGCGTCGATTGGCACCCCAACGTAGTCGATATCATTTTTCGTTCTCGAGATTTCGTCTTAGAAAGAAATTGACACATACATACGTACGTACGTACGTACGTACGTACATACGTACACACACACACACACACACACACACACATCTTTCTAAAAGTAGTGTAAAAATAGTGTAGTGACCTTGAAACATAAAAATTTTTTTTCCTTTTTAATTTCGATTTTCGGACCCATTACAATAACTTTTAATGGGAAGTTAATAAACAAAGAGAATAGACTTACTGTATTGTGGATTGAGGGCGAATTTGGGAGTTTGGGTTTGAGTCCCGGCAATGAAATTTAAATTTTATACAGGGTGTATCACAGGATTGAGAACATGAGTGCAACAAGAAAGAGATAAGCAAAAATGAGTAGGGCAACAAAGATAGAATGCATTCATGACTATCTAATGTAGTGGCGCTTCAGTAAGGCTGACGATTACTGTACTACCGATTTAGGTTCACTGGTGTAGAACTATTGACATTGCAACAAGGTGTATGTACTACTCTAGCGTCGAAGCTGTGCTCTGGCGACGATAGCTGGAACACACATGGCGCGGCGAATACTGATTGGTGAACTTGCTCTAGAGACAGAAAGCGAGCATATCTCGAATCCGGAGTGCTTTCTGGCAGGTTCCACGGCGGTGGGGTGGTAAGGGGAACGGCGGGCGCAATGGTGTGGCGTGTAACGTTTGTTTGGCGTGAATTGAAATGTGTAGAAGTTAGCATAAATTGGTAATTGTGTGAATAGAAATAATATCGATATTTCTGGCAGGTTCCACGGCGGTAGGGAGGTAAGGGGGAATCTGGCGGGCGCAACGGCGCGGTGTGTGACGTTTGTTTGGCGTGAATTGAAATGTGTAGAAGTTAGCATACATTGGCAATTGTGTGAATAGAAATAATATCGACAACATTAATTTAATTTTCATGGTTTTTACACGAATAGAGAGCCATCTCTGTTCTGAGTTATAAACTAACATTTATTGTTGTTCACAAGTTACTCAAACGTCTTATTTTATTTAATTAGGCATTAATCACACTAGTCCATATTGTTTATTAACATTATTATATTTATTTCCTACAAAACGTGGTGCAGACAAAATCTAAAAATCAAATCATGCAAGGTCATTCAACGGAAACGGCTTGCGTTTTGAGAATAAACACATGAATAAAATCATAATTAAGATAACATGCCACTGTCTTGCCGTTTTTATGAATTTTTAAGTTTTAAATGTCCCAGAATCTCAGAATGGGGTCGTCCCGATAAATTTAAAATTCAGGTTTCGGATATCACTAAGTTGTTTTTATTTCTAATTAAGAAAATTATTAATAAGGACTTATTAATAATTAGCGGATCTGCCCGGCTTCGCCCGGGTGCTAAGAAAGCCGGGTGCAATACACTACTCACTCGCTTCGCTCGTTCGCTTGAATATTATAATTACATTATGCACTCGCTTCGCTCGTTCGCTTGAATATTATAATTACATTACGCACTCGCTTCGCTCGTTCGCTATATATATATAAACCTTCCGTGAAAAATTATCTAACTGATGGTGAAAACCGCATCAAAATCCGTTGCGTGGTTTAGGAGGAGTTAGCGGTTAAACAGACAGACAGACGCGGAAAGCGACTTCATTTTATACTATGTAGAGATTTTCTTAGTTATAATAATACCGTGTTTATTCTTACAGGTATTCTGTATTTTCATTTTTACTTCGCTGAGATTAGGTATGTAACGATTTTTACCTTGAGAAATGTATGTAGGTATAACTGAATTTTGGTTTAGAGTAACTGATCACAGAGAACAACATATTAAAATTCTTGGAAATCCTTATACAGGCGTCTTGTATTTCCAGATCTTAGTTCTGGAATTTTTGACGAAATGCCAAAACCCAGAAATAAATAATTTTTATCATTAAATTAGTGCAAATATTGAACTTACGTACTGTGGGCAACAACCTAGGGTCTACCCCTTCATCCTTTTTTTCACGAAAAATTATCCCCAGAGAGAATCCACTGCTGTTTTCGCATTTAGTTTCCGAACGTTTAATCGGAGGATAAAAGTGAACATAGATTAAAATATATATCAATAAATTTAAAATAAAAATTGCCCGATTCATAGTTCAGTTTATTCTAAAGGTAGGCCTACAAAAGATGCTCAAAATCAAATATAGTTTTTTTCGTTGCGAGGATCGGTTGGTTTGATGAAAAAACTTTCAGGTAGGAAATTGTAGGGCAGACTTTTCTACACACTTTTTGTTACCCTACCGTTAAAAAAATGAAAATAAAGGGTGTCTCAGCAAGAACTTGAATTTTGAATCGCGCGCCATTTTCGACTGTTTATTGTTGAGTCAGCCATATTTGGTATTTGTTTAATTAAAACATTGACATTTACGAAAATGGTGCGTTACAGGTCAGAAGAAGGTTTGTTAATAGTGAAAAGCCATTACAAAGAAATTGCACGCCAAATTCGTGAAATCCAGCAGCCCTTACTGCAAAATGTACTGCAAAGTTTCGTCAAAAGAGTATATATTCCTACCAACGGAGCAACGGTGGTCATTTAACCGATATTTTGTTTCATGTGTAAATGTATCTACATATGAAGAAAAAAATGTAAATATATCATTAAATTAACATATTTTTTAAGTTTTTAAAATTCCATTTCTTGCTGAAACATTTTGGCGTGCAATTTATTTGTAATGGGTTTTCACTATTAACAAACGTTCTTCTGACCTGTAACGCACCATTTTCGTAAATATCAATGTTTTAATTAAACAAATACCAAATATGGCTGACTCAATAATTAACAGTCGAAAATGGCGCGCGATTCAAAATTCAAGTTCTTGCTGCGACACTCTTTATATCCTGATTAAAGAAATAGAAAGAAAACAGTAACTTTGAAAATAATCCACTCTTTTATACTAAAATTCTGTTTCTTACATATTTATTTATAACATAATTGCCAGTTTCATTTGGCTATATCATTGTACGTAATGGTACTGTACAGTGTACATACATATGTTATGAAGGGAGATAACATCATATTGTTTACTAGTTAGTTAAATCACCTTCAATAAAAAAACGTGTTTCTGACAGTAGCGTACCGTCAGAAAATGTTACTTCTTATGTACGTGCCTATAATATACAAAAATAATTTAAAAAAAATGGGTGTGTGCTTATGACCACACGACAGAAGTGAAAACTTCAGATTTTCTAATTTTAAAATATATGTATAATTTTTTAATCACACAGTTAAATCATAAATATATTAAAATTGGCCTATATAATAAAATTTAATGAATATAATGCCTTAACGATAATATTAGGCCTGGGCCTAGGGCGGCAACATTTGAGGGGCGGCAAAATTAAGAAGGCGCCTGAACCTAAACATTTTTCCCGGGCGCTGGAAAGTCAAAATTGATTAAGTTTTCCATCAACTGTAAGATTGAATTTTATTATTTTCTCTCTCACTGTTACACTGTGGAAAAATAACTCATAATATAATTTTGACAATCACTTTTACATAGAAAAAAAGGGCGGCAAATCGGCAAGGGCCTACACTGTAAAAAATGGATGTAAAAATACTTTGAAAGTTAGAATTCGCTCGATTTTCTAAGTGATTTTACATTATTATTTATTTTTACACAGAAAACTTCATAAAAACTTGGACTTTTACTGTGAAGTTAAACAAATTTGTGATTTTTACATAAAGTAAATTAAAATTACATAATTTGTGTAATATTCCAATAAAGTGTGTAAAAATTACAAAATAAAATGTATAGTTACACATATAAAATGGATGAATACAAAACAAATTAATGTAAAATTAATAACAACGCATGCGCAATGTGTTTTTATGGAATCTACGCTCTGTGGTCATTGTCTCTTTGTGTGCCTATTACCAGATTAATCGCTGGCTATAAATGGAGCATCGATAATCTATGTAATCGGCCTTCCAATTTCTTACAATGTAGGGCGGCGTCGAGCCTAAATCCGCCACTGGTTCTCTTCGCATTAATTTCCGATTTGCTTACCCATTTGACAGCACGCCACTGTTGACACTAATGCATATGTTAATATGCCCCGTTGTATAGATTGAAGGTTTGTTTCTGTGTGTAGTGATAATAATATACACATATGTGTGTTCCATACAAACACACTAACTGAAGTGTAAGGTCTATTTTCGTAACGAATCGTACAAACTAGTCAAGCAACGCACACGTTTAATAATTTTAGTGAACTTCGAGATTAGATTGCGCGCACATTATCTAAAAAAACTCAATAATATTCAGTTAAAACGTACAGTGAATTATATTGTTATAATGTGAATGTGGATTTTTCAAGAATGTTGTCTGCATTCGCTGATCTTTTTGATGACAGACGATACAAAAGAAAACGTAAAGAAAATAAAATATTATCTCAAGATAATTACTGTTCAAATAATGAAAAATGTAAACTGATAAGTGGAACCAAACGAGGAATACTGAAATCAAGTGGTGACTTATCGGAAGGAAGAAATAAAGAGCAGTTCTTACATGATAGTGAATCGTACAGATTGGATAATCTACGACGTTCCAGAAGTTACAGTTCTATTTTAAATGGTGACATCAATTTTAAGTTGAAACCTATTAGTATAGATGATTTGAGTATTATTAATGTTGAAGTAGATATGGACAAGGAACGTTCCCAAGGGAAGAAGAAGGAACTTATCTCTAGTGATTCAAGTGTTCCTGATTCTAGTGAAAGTGAATGTTCTTGTTGTTCTTCTTCAAGTTCTAGTCAAAAAACAGTGAGTGAAAGAAATGATAGTGAAGAAATAAAAAGTGAAAAACCTCAAGAGGAAAATGCAAGAAGTGAAATTAAAAGACCGTACGTGAGACCATTGATGAGGAGGAATAGTTCTTTGGAAGAATATGTTGAAGAAGAAGCAGTTGATAGATCAAAAATATGTGAGGCGATAAACGGTTACACTTATCTAGAAATTTATCAGAATAATAATAAATTATATTTAAACACGAAATGCGCTTCGCAATTGAACAACGATTGTTCTAATAATCAACCAGATTTTTATAATTGTGTCGGGAATATTGTGTTGGATGATTTTCGTGAAGTCAATCGCAGCTTAGAAAATGAACCGTTCCGGAAAAATTCCAGGAACAGTTTTGCGTCATTGGAAACTGTATCGGAAAATTCGAACAGATCTAGTGTTAATAGCGAATTATTATTCGAAGACGGTGCAACAGAAGTTAAAAAACAGGAAAACGGAGATGTAACGGATTTTCGTGAAATCAATCGAAGTTTAGAAAATGATTCGTTAAGGGAAAGTTCTAGAAACAGTTTTACGTCATTATTGGAAAATTCGAGTGTAAATAGTGAATTATTATTTGAAGACGGCGCCGCAAGTGAAGCGAAACTGAATTCTGATAATCTAACAATAACTGTTAATATAAACATTTCTAGAAAAGGTGACTTGAATATTAATGAGCAAAGAGAAAGAATGACACGCGATATCAAGAAGGCTATTGGAGATGCCGTTAATAACGCGTTACAAGTAATTAATTATGACGCACTTATCGATACTGTTTACAGTTCAAATAACGAAAACAAAAGTATAATTTTAGACATTAACGCTGAAATCAATAAAAATGAAAATACTAGGAAAATATCGGCGAATAGTTATAAAAAACCACATGTTAAGCGTCCGGTTTCGCCGCATTTTTTGAAAAAAAAATTGTCAATAAACAGCGCGTTAAGCGAAAAGTGAGTACAGACACACTATTCAAATTTTAAAACTTTTTGGGTATATATTTTTAGTTAGCTATAGCTGTTTTCGCTGTCGTCAAAACGTCCAAAGCATATAGAATAGAATAGAATAGAAATTTATTAATATAGACCGAAAGCTAGTGACAATTTTTTGGTGTTATTTATTCAAGGCCTTATTTTTGTGAAGATGTTGAGGGAGGCATATTGAAATGCCCTGAGTAAGGGATTATGCTAGATAGCGGTATGGGAGGGATGCAGACCGCCCTCAACATGTAACAAAAAAATGGTCACAATTATTATTGCTTCAAGGCTGAAATCGTTTGTATAGCTTGTCGGTGAACCCAATAATGCCATTATAATATTTGCAGATCGATTGGTCAGTATTAAAGGGGTAGCAGATCACCATAAACGTGTCATGTACCCGACGAAATTTGTATTATTAGAACAAAATGTCGGTATTAACCCCCTCTTTTAGAGGGAAACTTGCTCGCCTAGGTGTTTATATCGTTCTGCAAGGGGGTTAATAGCGACAATTTATTCTGAAAATTGAAATATATGCTTAAAACAGTCGCCGTAACAACATATTAAAATTTGAACCTTGAATTAATAATATAAATTTCGTCGAGTACATGACACGTTTAGGGTGGTCGGCCACCCCTTTAATACTGACCAATCGATCTGCAAATATTATAATGGCATTATTGGGTCACCGACAAGCTATACAAACAATTTCAGCCTTGAAGCAATAATAATTGTGACCATTTTTTTTGTTACATGTTGGGGGCGGTTTGCATCCCTCCCATACCGCTGTCTAGTAAAATCCTTTACTCAGGGCACTTTAATATGCCTCCCTCAACATCTTCACAAAAATAAGGCCTTGAATAAATAACACTAAAAAATTGTCACTAGCTCTCGGTCTAATACATTTTCTGTAAGATTTTTAAAAAATATATAATGGATTCGGCTGTTACTTGATGTAAATTTATATTAAACTATCGGTACCTGTCCGGCTTCGCCCGGGTGCTATGAATTTATGATTTACATCGGTTCCGTGGCGAAGCGAAATCGGGCTTAAAATCACTTATAAATAGTTTCACATAAATAAACAGTATGTATGTTTAACCCTACGTTTTGACATTTGTCAACCGATTAAAATGAAAATTGAAACAAACACTAAATGTTAGCCCAAACTTGCCTCAAATATATCAAATATTCCACAATTTAGTCTCGATATTGTAAAAGTTAATTTCACCAATATTACTATTATTTATATTAAAAATCGTGTCCATCGTGATTATAATAAAATTAAGAAAAATCGCAGGATAGTGGACAAAATATTTGATTTATTTAATTAAATGTACGACGTTTCGTCTATATATTTAGACTTTTTCAAGTACTTGAAAAAGTCTAAATATATAAACGAAACGTCGTACATTTAATTAAATAAATCAAATATTTTGTCCACTATACTGCGATTTTTCTTAATTTTATTACTATTATTATGTGTGTGTGAGAGAGAGAGAGAGATTGTAGATTACAGACGTTCAACAACTAGGGTCATTAGCGTCTATACTATTGTAAAAATATAGCTGCGCAGTTAAAAACTATGTAAGGTAATACAATTAACAATATAATTGACTTTTTTAACTTCCCACTGGAAGTTATTGTAATGGGTCCGAAAATCGAAATCAAAAAGGAAAAAAAATTTTTATGTTTCAAGGTCACTACACTATTTTTACACTACTTTTAGAAAGATGTCTGTCTGTGTGTGTGTGTACGTACGTACGTACGTATGTGTACATTTCTTTCAAAGACGAAATCTCGAGAACGAAAAATGATATCGACTACGTTAGGGTGCCAATCGACGCGTATTAACGTAAATATGATCTGAAAGAAATTTTTTCAAAATCGGTTCAGCCGTTCTTTTTTCTTAACCAAATAACCTCCAAAAAAGTAGATTTTACACAATATCTCGCGAATAAAAAATTATACCGACTTCGTAAGGGTGTCAATCGAGGCGTGTTAACGTCATTTTGATCCAACATAAATTTTATAAAAATCGGTTCAGCCGTTTTTTTTTTTTAATTATTGATGTTTTAATGATTGAAATGATTACTTTTCTGTGTAATATCTAATTTAATTATTATTATTAAATATTTATCAAACTGGGAAGTTCGTCGTGTGGACCTCAAGGGTCGCACTTTAGTCCTAATAAACGACCCACCTCACGGCTTGTTCTTAATTTTTAACAATTCATATTTTGTAGGTATTGATAAAAAACAATCAGAAATTGAATTTTATGATACCTTTCAAATTTATATTGTACATTGAATTAACAACGAAGTGATGCTATTTAACAATTATCTCAAATATCTGTTATCTTATCGATAAGAGTTTATTTTCATAGTTAATGGAAAACAATAATTCGCTAGTGCATAATATACAGGGTGTCCGGATTTCAAGTGTACACAGGACATTTACATGGGAAAATGGTTTTTCTCAATTTCCTGCTTTCCTATACATTTTACAGAACAAACATATTTGGCAAAAATGAAAGGAATTCATGTGTAGAATAGTATTTTTTTAAAGATTTTTTTATTTTGTCTTTTTTTTTTGAAAATTTGTATTTTGACTCTACCATCGTAATTAATACCTTAATAAATATCCTGACTAATTACTCATAATAACTTTTTTTTGTCAATTTTATCAATTGATTACGTTGGTAAAGTCAGAAAACAAATTAAAAAAAAACTTTTTTTTTCAATTTTTTTTAACTTTTATTTATTTATCCAAAAATTATTATTATTAATATGAGTCAATATCTTGATGATTATTATCATTAGTAAGGAAGCGATCTAACAAATATTCATAACAATTTTTTGGTAAATTTTAGCTACAGCTTACTTTGGTAATAAAAAAATTTCAAAAAGTTTGAAAAAAATAGGTTTTTCAATTTTTAAAATTTGTTTTTAAATTTGTATTCTGTTTTTATCGACATAATCTATTAATAAAATTGACAAAAAAGTTATTGAGTATTAGTCAAGATATTTAAGGTATTAATTACGATGATGGTAGAGTTAAAATACAAATTTTCAAAAAAAAAAACAAAAACAAAATAAAAAAATCTTTAAAAATATACTGTCTTATTATACACATGAATTCCTTTCATTTTTGCCAAGTATGTTTTTTCTGTAAAATGTAGATATAGAAAAGCAGGAAATTGAGAAAAACCATTTTCCCTTTTCCCATGTAAACGTCCTATGTACACTTGAAATCCGGACAGCCTGTATATAGGGTGGCATAGGGCGTTACATATAGTGTGTAAACGGTTTTACCGAACATATAGGGAAAATAACATTGAAAAAATTTACAATTTCGTAGTAGGATATGGGCCATAAGACCTAATGTAAATATGTAGTTGATTAAATAAAAAAAATAGTACAGTGAATTTTTAAACAATTTTTCATAGCAATGGTTGACTATTAAGAGTAACTCGGAACCTGCTAAATAAAAAAATAAACAAAGCATCTACTACATATTTACATTAGATTTTTTAGCCCATAGGGCATAGTCTACTACAAAATTGTAAATGTTTTCATTGTTATTTGTTCGGTAAAACTGTTTACACCCTGTATAGCGGAACGAGTATCTATTTTTTGACAGAATTATCAAGTTCGTGATTGTATACTCTCGTCTCTGATAAAGCTTTTTATAAAAAAAGGGCATGTGTTGTGGCACGCACTACCGAAGCAAGACTTCTGATGTATGAATAATACAAAATGAATGATTCAAAATGAGCCATGAGTACATTAATAATTGATTTGAAACCATTTTCACCTCATCGAGACAGCATTTTACCCTTCAAATCGTCAAGGCAGTGCCGCCTAAGAATTTTTACTTAAAAAAATTTAACTGCTTTGAAAAAAAACTATTAAACGGAGAAAAATAATTAATTTTTGACAAAAACTATTTTGAACAAAAGCTAATAATAATTAAATGAATGCATAATGACTGCAAACAGTATATGAAATACCTGTTGTAAGAACAATGACGTAACACAATGCTGTAATCAGGAAAAAATCATTAATTCAAACTTATGTGACCGTAGGGATTTTAACCCTAAACTTTCCACTATCGCGGCGGACTGAGTTGACTGAATTTTTCCTGAATACAGCATTGTGTTACGTCATTGTTCTTACAACAGGTGTTTCATATACTGTTTGCAGTCATTACGCATTCATTTAATTATTTATTTGTTCACGAAGTCCGTGTTAAAATTTGTATTTATTGCTAATAATAATGTTTTATGGTTTTTCTAAAATTTAGTTTTTTTTTCAGAACTGATGAAATTGTGAACGAAATATTAAAAACTGAAGAAAGATATGTCGCCTCTTTGAAATCTGTCGTCGAGGTAAAAAATTAAATGAATAAATACATAAATGAATAAATAAATGGAAATTTCTAGTATAAATGTTCTTATTTTTTTGTTACAGGATTATATTCCTGAAATGAAAAGGCCAGACATACCGCAAGGATTACGGGGACAGAAATTTATTGTTTTTGGAAATGTAGAAAAAATTTATCAATTTCACAATGAAATTTTTCTCAAAGAATTGCGTTCAGCATCACGCAGTTTAATTGAAATCGCCAAATGTTTTTTGAGAAATGTATGCATATTTGTATTAATTCTTTACAGGGGAGGGGAGCTAATTTTCAATACGAGGTCCTCTTTAAAAAAATAAATGTCCCCGGAGGCAGTCAACAGTCTTACCATAGTCAAATTTCTTTTAAGTTTTTAACAATCTTTAGTTTCTTTTACTAATATTTTATTTCGTTCATTTTAGTTTTCCAAAATTTTTACTATAAAATTGTATTATCGTTTTATGTAGTGTAGGATGGTGTTTGGAATTACGTCATTTCGTTTTGATAGAAAAAATTATCTCTTTTCGAGTATCAAAGTCAAGTTGAATTAAATATACAAATATTTGTTTTGTTGCGTTATTTGCGGAGATGAAAACATCGATGAATTAATAATAGCAGCTGCAAAGCATTTCTAAACGATGATTCAATAAAATAATTATAATTTAAAACTTTGTTTGGCTGATAACACCAATTTATTTATAAATACTTAACATAGCTAATTTTTAATTTCAGGATAAAAAATTCGAACTGTATGGACTTTATAATAAAAATAAACCGAAATCAGATCAACTTATGAGCGAATATGGATCTTTCTTTTTGGTGAGTTTTTGCAGAGAAATTTTTGCAAAATTTTAATGTAATCCAAACAGTATTTCGTCCATTTTTTGAATACCCTTTTGCCTAAGTTGGCATACACACTTGACAGACAGTTGGTGATTCACTGTTTTTTACTTTTCCGTTTTTCTAGTAGGGGAAGTCTTGCGATTGTGCAAAAATTCGGTTTTGAGTTTTTAGTTACCAAGTAAGGGCAAGCTTTTTTGTGCTTACCTAGGATTTTAACAATAAGACTATACTGTAAAAATTTCTTCATGAACTCGGTTTTGTTAATTTTTTCAAAACACCGTATCGATATTTATTTGCTAATTTAATGATCAGATTTCGACACAAATTGATCCCGAGGAAATCGAAGCGTTGATCATTAAAGAGTTCAGTAAATAATAATTGTGATTCTTTCTTCTTGTATCCCGTTTGTTCTAAAAGTAAATTTGATATTTCAAAAGTATATTTCAAAAATATACTTAATACTATATCTTCGTAAATAGTTTTAGATTTTTGTCCGAGTAATGTCTAAAAAGAGTTAATAGATTTTACTAGACGCTACCAGAAAAAATACTGCAACTTCTATGTCGAAATTCGGATGATGCAATATTTTTTTTGCGAAACATATTATTGTTATTAAAGTCCTGGAGACGACACAATAGACTATACAGAAGTAGGCGGTCCTAATTTGAGCGCGAAATTTAAAGTGGAGTCGATTGGCGTTCAAAAATGTATGGGGTTTAACGGAATATTCATTACTATTCTCTTAAAACACATTTCTTACCAAAACAATGGCTGATTCATAAAAATAATTATTATCTAAATCCCGTCATTATTGGCTACAAAAGTTTATTACCTATTTCGTGTGAAATAATTTTTTATTTGAAATTAAAAATTTATGAAAAATGAATGTCCTAACTTGATTCAGCCAGTGACGTTTATTCTAAATTAACTTAACCTCGTTGACGTTTGTCGAGGTATAATAATTAAGCAATTATAATTAGAAATTGAGTTCGTTCTTTCCAATCGGAGTTGAAAAAGTGTTCTGAAGTCGTCTGAGCTACGCTAGATCAAGGGAGGGCAAGCTCAAAAATGTTTTCATCAATTAGGTATTGGATATCTAGGTATTATTTTAGCTTTTTCCTCAGTCGGAAATTTAAAATTTTTGCAGTCAAGTACAAGACACCATCCCATAACAAATTGCTTTAATTATTAACGACGACATGTTTAAAAAAAACGAGGTTATGTCAGTAGAATGAATGAAATTTGACAGTTGTGTCGTGTCAATGGGTGAACGTACGTTTAATGCAGATTCTAGTAAGAAGGAGACAGTTGCGACTCCGCCACGCCTTCCTTTCCCAATCTATTGGTGTCAAATCATTTTTTGCTGAATGTATTTATTTTTAACTTCCCACTGGAAGTTATTGTAATGGGTCCGAAAATCGAAATCAAAAAGGAAAAAATTTTTTTATATTTCAAGGTCACTACACTACTTTTAGAAAGATGTGTGTGTGTGTGTGTGTGTGTGTGTACGTACGTACGTACGTACGTATGTGTCCATTTCTTTCTAAGACGAAATCTCGAGAATGAAAAATGATATCGACTACGTTAGGGTGCCAATCGACGCGTATTAACGTAAATATGATCTGAAAGAAATTTTTTCAAAATCGGTTCAGCCGTTCTTTTTTCTTAACCAAATAACCTCCAAAAAAGTAGATTTTACACAATATCTCGCGAATAAAAAATTATATCGACTTTGTAAGGGTGTCAATCGAGGCGTGTTAACGTCATTTTGATCCGACATAAATTTTATAAAAATCGGTTCAGCCGTTTTTTTTTTTTTTTTAATTATTGATGTAATGATTAAAATGATTACTTTTCTGTGTAATATCTAATTTAATTATTATTATTAAATATTTATCAAACTGGGAAGTTCGTCGTGTGGACCTCAAGGGTCGCACTTTAGTCCTAATAAACGACCCACCTCACGGCTTGTTTATTTTATTTTAAATATCAATAGTTATACAATAACCAATTAAGGGTAAATTTTGTCACCAGGAAAAACAAATGGATCTCCAACAAGACATGAATTTAGCAAGTCAATTATTAAAGCCAGTGCAGAGGTTGATGAGGTACTCCCTTTTGTTGGAAAAGTTAATAGAAAATTGTGATGAAAGCAGTGCTCGAAAACCTTTAAACGAAGCAAAAGATCTGATCGTATTTCACTTGAGACATGGCGAAGATTTGATAATGATGGATGCAATTAGGGGTTGTATTGTAAGTACCTATATTATGAGTATTTTACCATTCCAAATCCACAAATCGAGAATGGCACTAATTTTATAATACTTTGAATACTTGGAATCCCCGGAATATACAGGGTGTCTTTAAAGACACTTAACACACTCCTACCACATGCTCCTGAGACCAAAATAATCCGATTTAAGCAAACTTACCTTCTTACAAAATTGCTATACGGTTCTGAAGTTACAGTTTTGAAATCGTTTTTTTTTTTGTTATAAATTTAAAACGGCTTGTGCGATTTTGCTGAAATTTGGCACGTTGGCATAGTTTTATGGAACAAAAAAAAACCATATCAAAATTATGATTAATATTAATCCATAGGCGTAGAGCTCGGTTTTTTAATATTTGAACGTTTCAAATTTCTACGCCAATGGAAGAAAAGGGGTTTAAGTATAAAATTTAGATTCAGTAACTTATTTGCTACAAAAAAGCTACTCTTAATAAGACTCGAATACTCTCATGGTTTTTGAGAAATTTGTATTTTAATAATAAGTTGATCAATAATAATACGTTGATAATAATAAGTTGATCAATAAACAAATTAGATGGCCATGCTTTTTTCTAAGAATAAAACTGGAGATAATGAAGAAGTTATGCAAAGAGTAAATTAATTTTCTTCGTCGTATAAAACTTTGTATACGTGAAAATGGTGGACACTTTGATTACTTTTTATGATATATTTATTTATTTCTATTCATGTTTTAGTAACTTTACTTCATTTTGTAAAAATTACTGCGAATTATTAAAATACAAATTTCTCAAAAACCATGAGAGTAATCGAGTCTTATTAAGAGTAGCTTTTTTGTAACAAATAAGTTACTGAATCTAAATTTTATACTTAAACCCCATTTCTTCCATTGGTGTAGAAATTTGAAACGTTTAAATATCAAAAAACCCGAGTTCTACGCCTATGGATTAATATTAATCATAATTTTATGGTTTTTTTTGTTCCATAAAACTTGCCGACGTGTCAAATTTTAGCAAAATCGCACATATAGTACGTTTTAATAAAAAACTTGTTTAAAAAATGCAACCTTTTATTTCTAAATAATTTAATATATTTTAGGTGAATTTGAATGAACAAGGTCGTCTTTTACGACAAGATTTATTTGAAATAACTTACGAAGATATGAAGAAAACCGTGCCTGGAATTGTTCGAGTATTTTTATTTGAAGAACTAATTTTGCTAAGTGTTCCTTGCAAGGTAAAACATTTACGGTCATTTTCTGGTAACAGGTAGTATACCTGTGAGTGATATACAAAGTTAACTCTGCACTATTGCTAACTTGGTGTTCTATTTAAAAAAATTCGACTGATGACCAGTCCTATACTTCCCACCTAGTAAATAATTGCAAAAAATAAACACTCTTTTTTATTCTTTGAAAAAAAGCATGGCCCTCTTTTTTGTTTGGTGATCTACTGATGGCTAGTAAAATAGCAAAAATCATGGTAACCTTGATTTACGTACAATTTTCTTTTTTTAGTAAACTATTTTTTTCTCGAAAACTATACATTTTAGAGAAAAAAAATATTTACATTTTTTTCATATCATCTAGAATTCATTTATATTTTTTTTTACCTATGTTAATACGTGACATTGAGAACGTTTTTTTTTAATATCTCAGGATCCATTGAACCGATTTGACTCAAAATCTAATCAGATCTAATTTAATTAGTTAAAGGCTGATAAACACAATAGAACAATCGATATGGCCGTATGTTGTTCCGTTTTTACGATATCGAAGGCGAAAAATTGACCACACACACACATACAGACATCGGTCAGAAAATGATCTTAAACGATTGCTAGGGTCTCAAAACGTGGAGATCTGTTAAAATCTCGAAATATTTTTTTCGACTAAATCCATTACTTTCCTACCATAGTAGAGGTGGGAAGTAAAAAGGTTAATTTTACGAATTACTTAAAAACTCAGTGTTCAATTATTTTTCTGTTTTCATCGTCCTAATCTACGTAAAAAGTACTACAAAAATGCTTATTTAACCGAGCTCGTAACTCCTATAATAACAAAGTTAGCAATAGTGCAAACTTACCATTGAAGTTTTGACCTTTGTTGTCGAGCATCTATAATTTACAATATCTATCTAACCTTTGAACACTCTGTACAGCGCGTTAGCAAAAACATTTTTTTTATTGATGTTTAAACTCTAAATCATACGCTGCCCAAGTTACCAAAAAATGACCCTTGTTCTAGTATTTGCTGTATCCAAAACATCAGTGTTTTATAACATAAATATATATTTTTACATAGAATAATTCAAACGAAGTTTTGTACAAAAAAAGTATCAAAATGACGGACGTTGGATTAACGGACTTCGGAGATAAAACCAAATTTATAGTATGGTTTCGAAAATATGATTTTGAAAAATTCATATTGGAAGCAACTTTTCCAGAAATAAAAGACAATTGGGTGAAGGACATAACTAATATTTTATTAAAACAAGCAGAAACTTATAAAGGTGAGATTTATATTTTTATTTATTATTTTATTTATTTAGGTATAGAAATAGAAATAGAATATACAGGATGTCCCATGTCTCGAGGTCCATAACTGAAGGACGTGTTATTGAAGGCATTTAGAGTTAAAACATATGTCCGAAAATTAATTAAAATTAATTTTTAATAAAATTAACGACTAAAGTTTTTTTTCACATTTTAGCACTAGAACTTTCATTAGTTGTAGTTAGAAAGTATTTTCGGACATGTTTATTAAGCAATGTAACTCTAAATAATTTCAGTAACACGCTCTTAAGCTATGGACCTCGAATCATGGCACACTGTATATTTATAGTTTTATTTATAACAATAATGATCTCGGACCTCGAGAGCTATCAGAACAAATATCAAATATTGGCATAGGTATTGCTGATATAATTTAATAATCTATCCAAATCTGCAAAAAACTGGGGAGTGTCATTAAAAAAGACGATGCCGCATTCCGAAAAGGGGTGGGGTTAAAAAAGACGACTATCAAAAAAAGATGGGCGTTGAAAAAATAAGGTTGACTTGTCCGAGGATTTTAGATGATTTGGGATTTTTTTATATTGGTTGTTCCACACTAAACTTAATTTATAGCAATGAAATTAGTGATGGGCGATACGAGATGTTTTTACAATCGAAACAATTGCATCGTTCATAATAACAATCGAGTCCACAATCGACTCGGAGTTTGATTTTACAATCGAAATGTTCGAATGTTCAAGTCGATTATTTGCCACATAGGTTATAGCAATAGCAGCGAATGAGAATACATACAATCGCGATTCAAGGTTATATGCTAGCCGACTGACGTTCACGCGACTCGTTGATTGTTCACTGTTCACACTGTTCAGTCGGTACTCTGTGATCTCTTCACTATTGAATTCGTATTACGCGATTACTGCACAATCGACCATCGACTCGACCACAGTTGTTGAGTGATGAACGATTGTATATTATGTGGCTCTCGACAGTGTACGATTCAGTACCATGCGACTCGGTCTCGATGAACTATGAAACAACAACAATCGAGTCAAAGTGACAACCATCGAGAGTCATCGAGATGTTTGAACAATCGAGACAATCGACTAAAACATCTCGTATCGCGCATCACTAAATGAACGATTCTAGGTTAAGGCATTTGTTATGTATGCTATAGCCATAGGTACCTATGTATATGTTTTGCTTTGCCATTATAAAGTGTTAATGAGTGTAGGTCAAGATTGCGACTTGGTTCATATTGTAAAAATTATCATATTAATATAAACATTGAGAAATGATGCTTCACTAGTGGTTCTCAACCAACAGAGATGATTTGGATTTATTTATTATGTAAATATTTTTCTCAGTGTATAATCTACACTAATATAATAAAGCTGAAGAATTTGTTTGTTTGTTAGATAGTCCGTTTATTGAGGAATGTAAAGGTTATAGGCTATTCGAGTTTTTTTAAATTTAACCCCAAAGAGGGTAAAACGGGGTTGTAGGATTTTTTTTAGTGGACATAACTCTCGAACTTTAGTGCCGCTCAGTGAAAATTGCTTAAAATATGCTCTGGATAGATAAAATTAGAAACGAATTTCAATACAAAAAAAAAACACGCTGGGTACGATTTGTTCAGATGAACGCTTATATTTTGTTCCCGCGAAAAACCGGTTAAGAAGCGCTGGATGATTGTATTAAATATTTATAAGAAACAAGCCGTGAGGTGGGTCGTTTATTAGGACTAAAGTGCGACCCTTGAGGTCCACACGACGAACTTCCCAGTTTGATAAATATTTAATAATAATAATTAAATTAGATATTACACAGAAAAGTAATCATTTTAATCATTAAAACATCAATAATTAAAAAAAAAAAAAAAAAAAAAAAACGGCTGAACCGATTTTTATAAAATTTATGTCGGATCAAAATGACGTTAACACGCCTCGATTGACACCCTTACGAAGTCGATATAATTTTTTATTCGCGAGATATTGTGTAAAATCTACTTTTTTGGAGGTTATTTGGTTAAGAAAAAAGAACGGCTGAACCGATTTTAAAAAAATTCCTTTCAGATCATATTTACGTTAATACGCGTCGATTGGCACCCCAACGTAGTCGATATCATTTTTCGTTCTCGAGATTTCGTCTTAGAAAGAAATGGACACATACGTACGTACGTACACACACACACACACACACACACACACACACACACAGACATCTTTCTAAAAGTAGTGTAAAAATAGTGTAGTGACCTTGAAACATTAAAATTTTTTTTCCTTTTTGATTTCGATTTTCGGACCCATTACAATAACTTCCAGTGGGAAGTTAATAAAGAATTAATGCTAGTTTTAATGAGTTCTACTTTTTTCTTGTGTTAATTATTAAATATTTGTTTTCAGTAACAAAACAAGCGGAATTACGAGAATTAGGAATTCATAGTCAATCACATATTCCCATAAATGAAGAGGAATCAGATGAAGATGAAAGAACGTCAAACAAAAAATATTTATGTAAGTTTAAATAACTGCTTCAGACGATAATGACCTCTGTTGTCGAGCGTCTATAATTTATGATTCATTCAAATAACTGCTGATTTAAAATAGTAGATTGTACATCTAGTTGCGTAATGGTGTATATTAACAGTCACACGAGTCATAATATCATTTATACGGACGAGATATACAGTGTATAAACGGTTTCACCGAACATAGGGAAAGTAACATTGAGAACATTTACAATTTTATACAAGTTTAACACGAGGCATCGTGACTACTCTTTCCGTTTAAAGCATTCTGTCACTGAAAAAAACACCACATGCGAGAGTGATATTTTAACACAGGTGCTAGATTACCGAAACATTAATTGTTATTAAAAAAATGGATCTTTCATCTTTGATTCACCTGTTTGTGTTTACCTCTCGCATATGAGATGTTTCGGTAATCTAGCACCTGTGTTAAAATATCGACTCTCGCATGTGGTGTTTTTTTCAGTGACAGAATGCTTTAAACGGAAAGAGTTGGTCGTTTGAAAATATGTCACTGTGTGAGTAATTGTCAACTCAGTCCGCCGCGATTGTGGAAAGTTTAGGGTTAGAATCCCTACGGTGACACAGGTTTGAAATAATGAATTTTTCTTGACTACAGCATTATGTTACGTCATTGTCAAAATGGGTGTTTCATATTATATACTGATGCAGTCGTTATGCATTCATTTAATTTACAATTTTGTAGTAGGCTGTGGGCCATAAAATCAAACGTATCATTTCCAAATTTATCAGAGCGTAATATTACGACTGATTACAGATTCATCGTTACGAAGTGTACCTGGCGAATTAAGCCGAACGAAAAAACGAAAAACGAAAACTGTGAACACGAGGTGGTACGACAACAATGCTTAGGAACATTTAATAATTATTTAATTTCTGATCTTGTCTTGTAAGCAAAACTGTGTTATATTTTATATTGAACTTTCTAGACAATATTAAATTATTTTAGTTTAATAAAATTACAAAATTAATCAAATGGTTTTTTTAATTTAAACTTTTGAAAATTCTACAATTTATGCTTTCATAATATATTAAATATCTGGATGACCGAGCTTTGCACGGATGAGTTCAAAAAAAATAGTACTTAAAGTTCCCATTTCATCAAAATCGTTAGTCGTTTTTAAGAAAAAAAATTACATACCTGTAAGTAGATAATATTATTATACGTTAGAATACGTCATACTACATAACGTATATACCTACATATTTTATATAGGTAATATAAAAGTAATAAACCTATTTATTTAAATATTAGTTAAAAAAATAACAACAATAAAATCTAAACATAAATTATGTAAGTACAATTATATTTAGATTTTATTGTTGTTATTTTTTTACTTTTCAAATAATTACTGATTATTTTAATAAGTTAAAGATTGACTGTCAGAGTAATTTGACATAAATAATGAAAATAGTTTGTTTTTTCCAAAGCCTACTCACCATACGACAGTTTTATAACGTTAAAAAAACTGTTTTTTAAAATGATAAAATCGATAAGAAAACGAATTTTTTCAGGGATGAGACTTAGCTAGATCGATTTTTTGCCCCCCGAAACCCCTTTTCGGTAAATTTGATCAAAATTGTTAGAGCCGTTTTCGAGAAAATATTTATATAAGTACATAAGTACATACAAGATTTGCTCGTTTAATAATATAGGGATAAATGGGTTTCCGCCTCGATACGGTGACAATATTATATTTTGTGAATATTTTAATTTTAAATACTGAATCGAATTTAACTTACATATTTTTGATGACAGCTGTGCGAAGCGGTAGACTCTCCCAAAATTGGACCATCTGTAAAAAAAGTGTATGTGTTAATTTCGAATTAAAATGTATTAATTCTAATAATCATGGTATAGTTCAGCGATTCCAAACTTTTTTGTTGTGCGGACCACCAAATTTTGTAAAAAAAATTTGAGGCCCACTAACTAAATATACAAGTAAAAACTATAAACACACACATTCCATTGTTCACATCTCTACCCCTAAAGATATAACTATGTTGTTACGGCGACTATTTTAAGCATATATTTCAATTTGCAGAACAAAATGTCGGTATTAAGCCTCTTGCAGAACGATATAAACACCTAGGCGAGCAAGTTTCCCTCAAAGAGAGGGGGTTAATACCGACATTTTGTTCTGCAAATTGGAATATATGCTTAAAAAAGTCGCCGTAACAACATATTAAAATTTGAACCTTGAATTAATAATATAAATTTTGTCGGGTGCATGACACGTTTAGGGTGATCTGCCATCCCTTTAATACTGACCAATCGATCTGCAAATATTTTAATAGCATTATTGGGTCACCGACAAGCTATACAAACAATTTCAGCCTTGAAGCAATAATAATTGTGACCATTTTTTTTGTTACATGTTGAGGGCGGTCTGCATCCCTCCCATACCGCTATCTAGCAAAATACCTTTCACAGGGCACTTTAATATGCCTCTCTCAACATCTTCACAAAAATAAGACCTTGAATAAATAACACAAAAAAATTGTCACTAGCTCTCGGTCTATAATAAATGAATATAAAATAATACTAATATAGTGTAGCAAACCCCAAGATGTTACGCCGCCGGCTACAATAGAAGCGTCGAGAATAGGTCACAGTGGTGAGGCGTGGAATGATATCGAAGATACGAGTACCTGCCAGACGTCTGTAAAGTACTAGAACGCGCTGTGTTTAAGCCACGTAGCTCTATATAAGCAGGGAGCCGACGGGAATTGGGCAGTCAGTCGTGAATCGGTGTCGTGTTGAACAACGGAAATAAATACAGTACCGTAAAATGGGGTGAGATTGACCGAAAAGTTCAAAAAAGTTAATTTTACATTTCTAGGTCAGCAGTCATGCATGAGAGGAAAACAAAAAAATTCTATCTTCAAACAAATGCCTATATATTCGTAATAGATTACTACTTGTTGAGTAAAGAAACTGTATTCTGAAAAAAAAAATAAAATGTCAAGTGTCAATTTATTAGCAAATTACATACCCTGCAAACTTCTACCTCTACAAACCTAACAAAATCAAGTTGACCTCTCTAATATTTTTTTGTAGTAGAACATTGTCTTTTATAGCCTGTTATCGACTCACAATATTTATAGTTATGACGCACTACTTTTTACATAAATTTTTAGACAAAGATGCAGATTTCTGTAATTTTAGGGGTGAGATTGACCGCTGTCAAGTACACTAATTACTAATACTCACATACAGTTTACACATACCATGTATTTATCTACAGTAGGTAAACAATGAATTTCTATTAATGTGAGCTGTTTTACCTCAGAAGTGGACGAACAGGCAAATGAGAACAATGTCTTTGCAGAATAGACAATTGAAGAGTTTACCACAGAAGATATTGTGGTTGGGTGATGGGTCCTGGTCAAATATGAAACCAAAAAAGTCTAAAACATTTTTTAGGCCAAGTATAATCACTGTCTGATAATAAAATAAACATAAAGTTTTTGAAGAAAGCTATTGGAGATAAATTTGTGTGGCCTACAGTGGAAGATACAGACACCATTAAATACAATTATGTTGTCAAAATACTTCCACCCCCCAGAATCGAACGACGTGGGCATCATATTTTTCCGGACAGTGGTAGTATTTTATAAATTTATCTTACCATTATATATTTTTTGAGCATTTACTTTATAATGAATAAAAACCTTTGTTGATTTCTTATGTTTCTAAAAAAATTATTTTTTTTAATTTTTTGACATGTAAATTTTTTTCTATGTAATTTTTCCGTAAAAAAGCAGTTTATTATATACTAAACTGTGGTTATTCTCAACTCAGTAAGCATTATATAAAAAATTACTAGAGTTTTAGCGAGTTTTAGGTAGGCGGTCAATCTCACCCCAAATGTAGGGTTGAGATTGACCGGGATGTTTTTATATTTTTTTTTCTATCGTAAATAAAAAAAAATTTTTTTTTGAGGGTACTAAAAGTTACATGGCTTATAGACTCATACGTATCAGTCATTTTAAATTTTTTTTCTGCAACAATAAATGAGTTATTAACTAAAGAACGCCAAAAATGGTCAATCTCACCCCGTTTTACGGTATATAAATCTAGTGCTATTGAAGTGTTTCACTTTGTTTAAGAATTACTATTGTGTTGACTGTTAGAATTGACATATAATTAGGTATTTAAGTTTAAAAAAAATTATTAATTTTTTAATTTTTTCTAATAATTTAACATAAATAATATTGACAATTGAAAAGAAAAATTTTTTTAAAGCTATAGATAAATTACTAAAAATTAATTAAAATGTATAAAAATTTAAAAAATATCACGTGACTTCAAAACGCGCCAGGAATGTTTGTGACGTCGTTATGTTAAAATGTGTCTGCATTTGTTGGTATTTGTGTATATGTATTACACATACTATCAAAAATAATAAATTTTTAACTTGGTAACCATGGATACAAAGACCATAGATAACATAATGACGTCACACGCGTTCGGATTCTTTCGGCGCGTTATCGGAACTGAATTTAAAAATTAATTTTTATTTAAATGTAACTTTTTAATTAGTAAGCAAAAAAATTAAATAAAAACAGTTTTGCTATAAAACTTGTATGTGGTCCTTCCATTTAAGTAAAAAAAAAATTCATTTAAAAACCCAATTGTTGTGTTTATTGTTATTGAATTGTTGTTACATTTTTAATTATTGTAAATAAATAGTTATTCCGCCTACGTAGAAAACAGTTTTGTTACAATAGATAGAGCAAGAAAATAATTTAAATATAATTTGGCGTATAAGGATTGTGCATGTGTATTATTTGCATCGAGGGCATTATATGAATACAAATGTAAATGCAAATTTGAATTTCAACTAAAAGAAGGCGCTGTAATGCAATCCGCTTGACATCTGCATAATGTCTCGAACGGCTACTTTGATTTCTGATATACTCTCTAATAAAATCTTATGTACAGGGCCGTACCCAGCGGGGCAGGGGGAGCCTCATTCCTGGTTTGGGAAAATTAAAGCTCTGAGTTGGGTATTTTGTCCATCAGTCGGAAAATTCTGAAAGCGAAAAAATTAAGATTGGTCGCACACCCTGGACCCTCTTGTGCAAACCTATTTTTAGTGTATTTGCCATAATATGGCACATACACTATTGGCGTCGGTCGGATGGCGGGACCTAGGGGTCGGACCAAAATTTCTCGACGTTTCATAGCCTCCTGAACACTTTGGCACCATTTTTGAAAATGTTTATATATATATGTATGTATATATATATTTATATATATATTTACATATATATATATATATGTGTGTACACGATAACTCTCGACAGACTTAATCGATTGAAACGAAATTTGGTACACACATTGGAACCCATCACCGCAAGAAGCCTATTTAAAATGGGCCCGATCAGACCATTTTCAGGGTTGTACTTAGGGGTTCCAAAATGTTTTTGGGCCCAAAAATACCGAAAAATTTGTCAGAATCGTTTCAAAATTGAAATTTAACTCTTTAGTAAAGATTAAAACGTGCTGCTAAAATTTTAATAAAATCGGCCCGACAGGACCGGACTTTCAAATTTTATGTAAACACTAGTTTGTTGATACGGATTTACTTATGGAAGGGTGTATTTAATGTGGTACAGAGGTTGCATTGATAATAATATTGAAATTAAGAAAACAATATTATTTTAACGGATGTATTAAGGCGTTAAATTTTTTATTTTGTCCAAAAACAAACTTAAGTTCACGTATTAAAGCCACAAGGCCTGTATTAGCAAATACACTATATTGTCGGCAGGGTTTGGCACTGCGACCCGAGTTTTTTGTATAGGTGTGTGTTTTTTAAAAACCACCAACAGCTAAGGTTATTTGGGCCTAGCACCAATTCATATTTTCAATTCATTATTTTTTTTTACTTCCCACCTTTACTATGGTAGGGAAGTAATGGATTTAGTCCGAAAAAAATATTTCGTGATTTTAACAGATCTTCACGTTTTGAGACCCTAGCAATCGTTTAAGATCATTTTCTGACTGATGTCTCTATGTGTGTGTGTATGTGGTCAATTTTTCACCTTCGATATTGTAAAAACGGAACAACATACGGCCATGCCCATTGTTCTATTGTGTTTATCAGTCTTTAACTTAGATCTGATTAGATTTTTAGTCAAATCGGTTCAGTGGATCCTGAGATATTAAAAAAACGTTCTCAACGTCACGTATTTACATAGGTAATATGAAAAAAATGTAAATTTTTTTCTCTAAAATGTATAGTTTTCGAGAAAAAAATATTTTACTAAAAAAAGAAAATTGTACGTAAATCAAGGTAACCATGATTTTTGCTATAAGTATTACTAGCCATCAGTAGATCACCAAACAAAAAAGAGGGCCATGCTTTTTTTCAAAGAATAAAAAAAGAGTGTTTATTTTTTGCAAATATTTACTAGGTGGGAAGTATAGGACTGGTCATCAGTCGAATTTTTTTTATAATAAATAGAAAATCCAATTGACACTTTTACCAGCTCTCGGGATAGAACCCGGGAACTGGGGACTTGTAATAGAAGAACCATAGCAACGCCATGTAAACAACAGCACCATTACACGCTCGGCTATTCTCAAGCCCCTTTTTGTATAGGTAGTAGAGTTGAGAAATTTGTGAAGCAAACTTTCTCCCCAGTTGTATTATGCTCGGTGCGCCCCTGCTTATGTATAGATTAATACGGCACATAACTGATTTGAAACTAGAAAACTTGCATGATTTTTTTCAAATTTGTCATATTTTTAATAAGCATATTAACAAGCTTGTTTTAATATCCTGTAAAAGTTTTATTAAATTTTAATTAAAATTTTTACATTCTAATATCGTGGTGCAAACAGCTAAAACTATTTTTCACTACAGTTCGCTATTCGCTGTGAGCAGATGCATGGAGGGGTTTTCAGAGTGACTGGTAGCGCACAACAACGGATAAATAGAGAAACATGCGGTATGGGCAGAATTTCACAAAACACACTTTTCACGTTGCTATTTTTGAATTCAACAGAATCATTGAATGATTAAATTGTACCTCTAGTACCGCCGGTTTACGCTATCACTCACCAGACGGCAGGACCATGCATCTGCTCACAGCGAATAGCTGCTACAAAAGTTATACTAATTTCCAAATAGTTTCTTTTAAATATATATAACATCATGTATTGCAAACTTATACTGACATTTTGTCTGCGTATCCGATACCCAGGAAATCCGACGGTCGGCTCTGGTACTAATAGTATGTTTCGTTTTGAACACAGCGTCTGTTCAAAGTGCGTTACATGAATTAGTTATAGGAATAGGTTCACAGGTTCAGTCGGAAAGTGATATTAAGTGAACTATACTTACATATTACGCGCCAATAAAGGAGCGCGATGTGGCGAAGGGGGAGTAGGAAGGAGGGGGAATGGCGTACGCACTCATATATGTAATACTCCTATATCGCCAGCGTCCTATCACCGCCTGTAAAAGGAAAGCGTGCCGAGAGATAAAGATGCTAGATTAGAATTGGGTGCTAACGCGCATGTGCGGCGAGACATCGACACGACGTGTCGTTTGTTACCGCACGCGTTATTTGCCCGTATTAAGGTACGTGCAGTACGAAGCTGGGATTCTAGATGGTAGCGTAGATCATAGCAAATTAATGCATTGCAAATTAATGCATTGTTATATGTGCGAGCGTACACATCGAAGCAGTGAGTGTAGCAGGTATAAGCGCTGTTACAAGAGCTGCTAGATTCAAGAATGTATCTCACCATTCTTTCAGCGCGCTGACTACTACAATCAACGTGTGACAACTGTCAAATGGCCGTTACAAGTTTCGCAATGGATGTGGCTAGTTTAATAAGTGAAATTTTGCCAGTTTTTATTTAATTTGTTTTGAGTTTTTTCTAAGACGTATTTAAAAGTGTTAGGTTCCATACGTAAATATTAAAAAAACCGGTTTGGGTAAAATTTTAATTCTTGGTATAAATGATGAAATTCGCCATGTTTAAGATCGTTTTCTATTAAAGGGTGGACATGATAGCTCCTACCCAAATTTGTATTTAAAATATATCACTTTGTAGCAGAAGAACACAAATATTCGTCTTTGCTATCTGACATTTCAAATGCGATTTAAGCTTGTATCAATGTATCAAGGCTTCGTTGTGCAAACCTATAAACGCTTATAATTTCAGCCACCATCTACCATACATGCTTCCATCTAGAATCCCAGCTGCGTACTGCACGTACCTTTACATATCCAAGGCTGTGCGACAGAGAAACGATTGCCTACGCTCTACTGTCGGCGACGTGTCTCTCTCTCAAGCTGGCGATATAGTAGTATTACATATATGTACGCACTTTAGATCTTGTGCCCTGCCCGTGTCATTTCCCTCCCTTGCATTAATTAAGCGGTCTATCTTTTAACTATACGCTCAAACACCTACTTACAGGTAGAATAAAGTGTTCCGCAAAATAATGTTATATGTAGAACTAACTTCTTTGAGTACAGTAACCTCTCTTTAAGGGCAAGAGTTCACTCCATGTGATTTCTTTTTGTGTGGTTTCATGAAATCTTTAGTTTTTAAAACTTCGGTAAAAAAAGGGAAGAATTGATTGCGCCCATATCATGGGAGGCTGCAACAACTATTAGAGGTAAACCAATTTCGCTACTTCGCACGATGACCGACAATTATGGTTTCGTGATAATTTTGAACTTATAATTTAAGTTAGATAAAGTTTAATTTAATTTTTGTCAACTAATTTTAGTTTTTATTTCGGAAAAGTGGTAAATGAAAAAATCCTTATTTTTTTTAGCTTTATTTTCTGGTAACAGGAAAACCTCAATTTTAAAATCATCCCTATATGAATAACGATATGCTATAGCAAATTGTGAAGACTGTAGAATCGGTAATTTTATCTTAAAATTCTCTGACAAGTTTGCCACTTAAGTTTAAAAAATAAATTTACACTTTTAATTTCTTTTAATTTCCAATCGAGTCGCGTATTCAAATAATTAGTATGCAAAACATTTATTAGCCCGGGAAATAAAGGTTTTAGGTCGCAAATAATTCCAAAGGAGCTAGATTTTTCACAGATGGTAGAACACCTTTAGACATGTATTTTTACAAAAGTCCCCGGTTATCCCCCTTGTGCTTCCCCCGCCATCCCCTTTTGAATATAATTTTGCAAGCCTTACGGAAAACGCTAATATCTCCTTAACCAATGTCTGAAATCAGACGACTTTTTTTTTGTTTTGTTCCTAATTAGTTACTCTAAAAAATTTCCCCTCTTCAATTTTGCGATAAAATCAATATATGCTTTGCAAATTATTAATAAAGAGAAAATATCAGTTTTTAAAAGAATATTTCACAAAATATTTGCATATAACTTTTTGATGAACCTGTTTCGAAATATCTCAAAAACGATTCTTTCATATTAAATAGGATTACATTTCCTACAATTTTCATCCTTACAAATTTTCTGTGGTACAAATAGTAAGCGCGCTACAGCTTCTTGAAAATCGCACGCGCTTTTTGTAGCCTTGGAAACCGATTGTTAAAACGTAATGTCCTTTTCAATAGCTTTATTTATTGTGTTCTTCATCGAATTTTAAATTGAAAATGCACATGTTCATAAAGCAAAGAACGCTCTAAATCGTGATTTTTGTCCCATATCGATATCGTTAAAAATTTCGAAGCTATAGCCAGTCAAAGTTGAAGTCATCATAGAGCCTTACTTTTTTTTTGGACACGTGTTACGAGTACTTTCCATACCGAATAAAAAAATTTCCGTCTAGTAACCTATAAAAAATTTAAGGTCCAATCTCACTAACTTGAAAAATTTTCAAGTTATAAGCATTAATGTTCATGTTTTTACTTTTTGACATAAAATTAAAACGCTTGACGCGAAGTGCTCTACTAAGAAGAGTGTTCGAGAAATATTAAGTTTACATATAGAAGCTGTAGACCTATTCATGGGTTATCTAAGTGAGTAAAAAAATTTAAAAAATTTGAAAGTGGTCACTCTACAGAGCACTTCGCAACAAGTGTTTCAATTTTATGTCAAAAGGTAAAAACATGTACATAAATGCTTATAACTTGAAAATTTCGCAAGTTAGTGAAATTGGACGTAAATAATTGTTTATGGCATTAAATTTTCTATAGGTTCCTAGACGGACATTTTTTTATTCGGTATAGAAAGTACTCGTAACGCGTGTAAAAAAAAAATGTAAGGCTCTATGATGATTTCAGCTTTGACAGGCTAAAGCTTCTAAATTTTTGAAGATATCGATATGGGACAAAAATCATAATTTAGGGTGTTCTTTGCTTTATGAACGTGTGTATTTTCAACTTAAAATTCGATGAAGAACACAGTAAATAAAGCTATTGAAAAGGACCTTATATCTTAACAATTGGTTTCTAAGGCGTGATTTTCAAGAAGCTGTAGCGCGCTTACTATTCTTACCACGGAAAATTTGTAGGAATGAAAATTGTAGGAAATGTAATCCTATTTAAAACATTACATAACGAAAGAATCGCTTAAGTCGACCGTTTCTGAGATATTTCGAAAAAACAAAAACAATGTTAAAATTTCGTGGTTTTTTGGCTGCCAAAAGTTGTCCCGGTGTCATGTTGGCACGAATATATGCAAACAAATAGTAGATTGTATATCTAGATGTGTAATGGACTATTACGGCGAGTGATGACAGTATGTAAGAACGAGCGACAGCGAGTTTTTACAGTCACACGAGCCGTAATACCATTACGCACGACATATAATATATATGGAATTTTTTGCCATACCCACTACAAAATACCTACTTTTCACTTCATTTTCAAAAAAATTTGACAGTTCATTTGCGTTGCCATCTTTACTTCTACAGTATGCCGTGAAGTTCGTGAGAAAGTAATGGCAGACGCACGCAGGCGTTTAGAGCGAATAAACAGAAGTTCCTATGGCAACCGTTTACTTCCCGCACTAGTGCGGAAAGTAAAACACTTTCCGCACACCTGCCTGTGAAATGACTCATAAAAGGCCGCTATACATACATCGTAAGTAGCTATTTTGTAGTGGGTATGGCAAAAAATATCTTATGCCCCACCTTTTGCAAGGTACAATGTATGTCAAAAACTACACAACATTTCTTATTCAAACCGATTTTCGTTGGAAGTATTTTATAAATTCTACTTCATTTACATACCGACTGTTGACTTAAATAAAAAAGTCATTTTGAAACTTCTACATCATTTTTGAAGGCCTATCTAATGATACCCCACACGCTTATGTGCACTGGAATTTTTTTTATCCCTCAGTTACATATATGGTGTGCCACCACTATTTTTTTCGTAATTTCACTTAACCATTGTATAGCAGTTCATAGAAAACACCTACCTTCCAAATTTCATCTATAGTGTGCCAATAGTTTCCGAGTAAAATGACTGTGACATACGGACGGACAGACGGACAGGATGAAATTATAAGGGTTCCCTTTTTGCCATTTGGCTACGGAACCCTAAAAACGCTTCAATGTTAGATAAATAATTTTATTACAAATAAATAAATACAATCCATAAGTTTTTTTAATTTTATTGCCATGCGTCCGACCGCTGCGCTCATTATTAACAGCCCACTTGCCCTATAATTAACTAAAGTCTATCAATATATACATCATTTTAAAGCTACAAATATTGTCTACAAATTTTACTTGAACAACTTTTACCCTAACAGGCTTAGCAAAAAGTTATATGGAAATATTTTGTGAAATATTCTTTTAAAAACTGATATTTTCTCTTTATTAATAAATTGCAAAGCATATATTGATTTTATCGCAAAATTGAAGAGGGAAATTTTTTAGAGTAACTAATTAGGAACAAAACAAAAAAAAAGTCGTCTGATTTCAGACATTTGTTAAGGAGATATTAGCGTTTTCCTTAAGGCTTGCAAAATTATATTCAAAAGGGGATGGCGGGGGAAGCACAAGGGGGATAACCGGGGACTTTTGTAAAAATACATGTCTAAAGGTGTTCTACCATCTGTGAAAAATCCAGCTCCTTTGGAATTATTTGCGACATCGGGTGTTTTTTTCCTTTCATTTCCTGGGCTATTATGTAGCAAGATTCTATCTTCCTGCTTTGAAAAAGTGTAAACCTCATTGACAAAAATTCGACTGATGACCAGTCCTATACTTTCCACCTGGTAAATATTTGCAAAAAATAAACACTCTTTTTTTATTCTTTGAAAAAAAGCATGGCCCTCTTTTTACTTCCCACCTCTACTATGGTAGGGAAGTAATGGATTCAGTCCGAAAACAATATTTCGAGATTTTAACAGATTTTCACGTTTTGAGACCCTAGCAATCGTTTAAGATCATTTTCTGACTGATGTCTGTATGTGTGTGTGTGTGTGTGTGTGTGTGTGTATGTGTGTGTGTGTGTATGTGTGTGTGTATGTGGTCAATTTTTCGCCTTCGATATCTTAAGAACGGAACAACATACGAGCATGCCGATTGTTCTATTGTGTTTATCAGCCTTTAACTTAGATCTGATTAGATTTTGAGTCAAATCGGTTCAGTGGATCCTGAGATATTCAAAAAAACGTCCTCAATGTCACGTATTAACATAGGTAAAAAAAAATATAAATGAAATATGGATGTTATAATATGAAAAAAATGTAAATATTTTTTTTCTCTAAAATGTATAGTTTTCGAGAAAAAAAATATTTTACTAAAAAAAATAAAAATTGTACGCAAATCAAGGTAACCATGATTTTTGCTATATTAAGTTAGCCATCAGTAGATCACCAAACAAAAAAGAGGGCCATGCTTTTTTCAAAGAATAAAAATTAAATTGTGTTTTAAAGACCACCAACAGCTAAGGTTATTTGGGCCTAGTCAAAGAATAAAAAAACGAGTGTTTATTTTTTGAAAATATTTACTAGGTGGGAAGTATAGGACTGGTCATCAGTCGAATTTTTCATATTATAACATCTAGAATTCATTTACATTTTTTTTTTACCTATCTTAATACGTGACATTGAGAACGTTTTTTTTAATATCTCAGGATCCACTGAACCGATTTGACTCAAAATCTAATCAGATCTAAGTTAAAGGCTGATAAACACAATAGAACAATCGGCATGGCCGTATGTTGTTCCGTTTTTCCGATATCGAAGGCGAAAAATTGACCACATACACACACACATACACACATAGACATCAGTCAGAAAATGATCTTAAACGATTGCTAGAGTC
Organism: Mongoloraphidia duomilia; assembly: GCA_039654895.1. Lineage (NCBI taxonomy): Eukaryota > Metazoa > Arthropoda > Insecta > Raphidioptera > Raphidiidae > Mongoloraphidia > Mongoloraphidia duomilia. The sequence goes on along the minus strand of CM077522.1, from coordinate 46,743,745 downwards.
TCAAAACGTGAAGATCTGGTAAAATCTCGAAATATTTTTTTCGGACTAAATCCATTACTTCCCTACCATAGTAGAGGTGGGAAGTAAAAATAAATATATACATTTTTAAAGGCCACCAAAAGCGGGTTATTTGGGTCTAGCACCAATTCATATTTTAAATTTATTATTTTGCCGTCTCATATTGGGGCTACATTTTAGAAATATTAGATTTAACGGAACCTGACAGGTACAATCTTCAAGCCCAGGTTCGAATTTTTTTTAATAATGAAAAATATTAGGTATAGGTATTGAGTGAGGTTAAGTTTAAACTCGATAACTAAAATATTACATAGGTCTATAAACAACAAATCAAAATTCTCGCTTCACATTGCGGTCCACGGAGATCAGTTTCCTTCTCTCTAGTCTCCATGCATTCCATTTCCAAACATTTGAGTAGACGAAAAAAGAGATCAGCATTTTGTTAAAAAATAAAACACTGTTTTTTTAGGAATTTACACTAATTTATTTATTTATTTTTGACAAGAGGGTATTTGACTAAATTTTTTCTGTGTTATAATATCAATAGAGCAATAAATTATGAAAAAATGACATTAAAATAACTTCATTCTGATTTCAAATACGCTCACAAATAATTTTTGAAATCGTTTTTGCTCTACTGAAGTATGACGTCATAATTTTATGAACGTGCGTTTATATTAAATAATAATATTAAATAATAATAATATTAACTAATAATATTAAATTAAATTAAATACCAAGAAACAGAGTATTGAAAGATACCGTTTTGTACCTATGTAAACATGATGTAAACAATCTAAGCTTAGTTGCTATGGATACATTTATTTTTTACTTAAAATTAACGTTATGCGGTGTTTGTAGTCACGTGACACATAGATTACAAATCATGGTTTTATCTTTACGAAACGTAATTAATAAAAATAAAAATTCTAATAACTATTTTAGAGCATTAACTTTCATTATAACAAAGTTTTGTATTTTATTTTGATCACAGTATCTTCTCCAGAGCTTATTCTTAAATATTATGAAGTATTAGAAATACCTTGTATTTTTTATGTCCGTCTTGTGACTTCCTGTGTTTTAACTAAAAATTATTACAATATGCAAAATATACTAAGGTTACTGATTATGCTCTGAAGAAGTCACTTTGTGTTGACGAAACAATTGTCAAAAACTAAATAATGTGTAGGTATTTCTAAAAAGCAGTGTTTTATTTTTTAATAAAATTACTTCAATTGATTCCTCGCTAGAACATGATTAAATACAAGAAAAAATACATTTGAAAATTCTACAATAATTTAGTATTTAGGTTAAAAAGAGCAGGTAATTAGTATAGTAGGTAATTAGTATATTTAGATTCTATATAAGGATGGTTTTGTATTTTATAAGTTTAGTATAGTTTTTGTACTCCTGAAGATGGGTTGACAGCCCGAAACGCGGCGAGTGTTAATAAATATTGTAGAATTTTCAAGTGTCTTTTTTCTTGTATTTTAACAAAATGTTGAATATTAACTTACATCAAGTAAGCATTCACTCTATCATACTTATATAGAAAATAGAGATATACAAATTATGAGAGAGGGAGGAGAGAGACAGAGAGAGAAAAGGAATTAATTTATATACAAACACCTCTATCGCCGTACATTCAGAGCGAATTGTGGTTAATTGAACATAGGATTATTCTCTCGCCTCATTAAATAAAACATTTCACCTAAGTCTTCAAGATTAAATTACATATAAATATAGCATTTTAGGAGTCACGTTGGAAGCTTTTTTTTAAATACCTGTATATTTTGTATCATGTTACAAAACTGGCAGGAAAATTGAGTCTCCTTTAAAGAGAAAAAATAGTAGATTGTATATCTAAAAGTGAAAATATCTGACGCCTCCGACTGCATGTTATCATTTGAACTTGTTCCATCTGTTAAGTTCGCTTTTTACGCAGTCGGGTTTTTTAACTTCCCATTGGAAGTTATTGTAAAGGGTCCGAAAATCGAAATCAAAATGTATAACAAATTTTTATGTTTCAAGGTCACTACACTATTTTTAAAAAGATGTGTGTGTGTGTGTGTGTGTGTACGTACGTATGTACGTATGTGTCCATTTCTTTCTAAGACGAAATCTCGAGAATGAAAAATGATATCGACTACGTTAGCTGGTGCCAATCGATGCGTATTAACGTAAATATGATTTGAAAGAAATTTTTTCAAAATCAGTTCAGCCGTTCTTTTTTCTTAACCAAATAAACTCCAAAAAAGTAGATTTTACACAATATCTCGCGAATAAAAAATTATATCGACTGCATAAGGGTGTCAGTCGAGGCGTGTTAACGTCATTTTAATCCGACATAAATTTTATAAAAATCGGTTCAGCCGTTTTTTTTTTAATTATTGTTAAAAATAAATAATAATTATGTTTTAATGATTGAAATGATTACTTTTCTGTGTAATATCTAATTTAATTGTTATTATTAAATATTTATCAAACTGGGAAGTTCGTCGTGTGGACCTTAAGGGTCGCACTTTAATCCTAATAAACGACCCACCTCACGGCTTGTTTTTTTATTGCTATAGATGTGGACAAGACTTTACATATTTTTCTGTCGAAATTCTTGTACAACCCACGGGAATAGTAAAGCTTCAGGGAACACAAGAAAGGGGAAAAATTAGTGTTGATCAGCGATCAGTGTGCAGTAAAAACATATATATGTAGCAGGGGCGACGCGACGGTTTAGTCTGGAGCGTCTGGATAACGTCAGTCCGTTCGTTCGTCTGTCTGTCTGTCGACAAGTGAGTGGTCTGCATTGAATATAAAATGCACAGACTCAGTGCGCGTTCAACTGTCGGTCGACCGACAGTTTGTGTTGGCAATCAACCAACGCCATTACAGCTCGGCTTGTCACTTATCGAACAGTGTAAACCAACACGTATTTAACCGCTTTCCTTTAGACGATTTACAAACCAGACCTATTTTTAACTGACACGACTTTCTGACAATTTCAAATTGCTTGATAATAACCGGTCTCTCTGAAACGCCGCACGCGACCGATGACGTGCAGTGACGTCACGGCGTGTGCGTTAGACGTCGCCGGTGGCGTGCCTATTGGTCTATCTGAATTGGCACTGACAGTCTCGTCAAGTCTGCAGCGTGCGTTTCACGCAGTCAAAATGAAAAAATAAATATTATCTTTTTTATTTTTGTAAGAAATAGAAGACGATGAAGTGATGATTTTGTCAAGAAAAAGACAAAAAAAACACATAAAATGTTCCAAAAAAGAGATGAAGAAGGGACGTTTCACAACTTGGTGGACAAACATTTAAATTTTAAATTGTAATGATACAAAATTCATCGAAATTTTCTGACTTTCTCGAGAACACAAGCGACTAGGCCCTGCATTTAGGGTCAATTCTGATTCATTCATGTCGTTTGAAACACACACATACACACGTAAACGAACGCAACAACTAACCAGTGAATTCTGTACTTATATGGATAGTTGATAGCGATTAAAAAATGGGTAAATTTGTATATGTGGAAAATGTTCAAACATATTATTCAAGACAGGCATTAATGTTCACAAAATTAGAATGAAAACTTCAGATAAGGCTTGTAATCTAATTCGTTCTATAAAAGTCGATCAATTTTCTGACATTTCAAAATGAAACTAAATTAAAATTTATTTTTCTATTCCAATTTCTCAAGAACACTGTTATTTTGAACATCCTAATATCTCAATTAATAATAATATTAAATTAGGTTTAATTTTGAAATGTCAAAAAATTGATCGACTTTTATAGAAAGAATTGACGTCACACGCGTTCGGATTCTTTCGGCGCGTCATCGGAACTGAGATTAAAAATTAATTTTTATTTAAATATGTATAACTTTTTAATTAGTAAGCAAAAAAATTAAATAAAAACAGTTTTGCTATAAAACTTGTATGTGATCTTTTCATTTAAGTAAAAAAAAATTCATTCAAAAACCCAATTATTAACAGGATACAAGAACAAAAAAGTTGGTTTACATTATTTGTTTATCTATGAGGCATAACACACACTGTTCAAAATTACCAAATTTTGATACGCGGGACGACCCTATTGATGTACGCTGCTGGCAATAAAATGATATTATTACGGATCACCCTGCATATGAACGACGGGCAACAATTCTGAGAAACGGTGTCTAACGTTGAACACACACTGGTGCCTACGCGAAGATTCTAGACAACGCTAGTTTACCGTATAAGCTTTTTTATTGTTAAAATTGACTTTTTGTTGTTGCATTTATTGTTATTGTATTTGTAATTATTGTAAATAAATATTTATTCCGCCAACTCAGAAAACAGTTTTGTAATAATATGTATGAGAAATTTGTTGTTTTTGATTATTTCATTGCCAAACCGAAAATTTACCCGGGAGAAGCCGGTCCGGAAAGCTAGAAAGACACAAAAGGAAAGAGTTTATTACACATCCTAAGTCCTAACATAGAGACTTCATCTGTATTACATAACTTAATTGACCATTGCGGAGTGCAGATATCCTGAAGACACGTCATTGCGGCAGATTCAGAATACGTCTGCTAATCGAATGATCGCGAGATACAACTAGTACTGTTCAATATAACGACTAAAAACAATTTTCGTTGTTACTAGTATAAAGATTTTTTTCTCGATAAAAAATAATATCGTTGATCTTTATTTAGTTAAAAATAAATACCTAAATAAAAATACTTTTATTTTGAATTCAATTAAATTCGTTGGTAATTTAATGTTTTCTCGCAAAAATGATGATTTATCAATTAATATTTTTTACTCAATATTCAATTTTCTAGCGTAGGAGCTATGAAAAAACAAGCCGTGAGGGGGGTCGTTTATTAGGACTAAAGTTACTTTTAATTGGGACTCACAAGTGCGACCCTTGAGGTCCACACGACGAACTTCCCAGTTTGATGAATATTTAATATTAATAATTAAATTAGAAATTACAGAGAAAAGTAATCATTTTAATCATTGAAACATAACTATTATTTATTTTTAACAATAAAAAACGACTTAACCGATTTTTATAAAATTTATGTCGGATCAAAATGACGTTAACACACCTCGATTGACACCCTAACGAAGTCGATATAATTTTTTATTCGCGAGATATTGTGTAAAATCTACTTTTTTGGAGTCTATTTGGTTAAGAAAAAAGAACGGCTGAACCGATTTTGAAAAAATTTCTTTGTGATCATATTTACGTTAATACGCGTCGATTGGCACCCTAACGTAGTCGATATCATTTTTCATTCTCGAGATTTCGTCTTAGAAAGAAATTACCACATACGTACGTACGTACACACACATAGACATCTTTTTAAAAATAGTGTAAAAATAATGTAGTGACCTTGAAACATAAAAATTTGTTTTTCATTTTGATTTCGATTTTCGGACCCATTACAATAACTTCCAATAGGAATAATTTGGAAAAAATCATATCGAAAACAAACAAAATGTTGCTACACTAGCTATCCGGTCGAAATATATCGATACAATTTACTGTTCGGTTTCCCGAACGATTCCGAGTACGTTCGACTTCCGACTTTACTTTGTATATCAGTTTAATGGCCACGTATTCAATTTCGCTATAGCCAAAACGGTTACAGCGCTGCAGCTACCAACAGTCACATACAGCCACCTCAATGCCTTACAACTAAGGCAAAAATATTATTTGCATTGTTTCTCTTACTTTTTTGAATTAATTTTTTTTGTGTTTATTTGTGGTCTCTTTTCAGCTAATTTACGCATTCCGTATTAATAAATGGTTTTTTAATCTACTATCAATATCTAGTAAAATTATTCAATATTTCAGTACTTTTGTGAAATATTTCAGGGTAACCGCTTTTTTTTTGAATATATAAAATTATGTAAAAAAATATTTCCCTACAACTAGATTACTGATTACACCCGTTCCTCCACCATATATAACCGTTCTTCCACCATATTTTTTAAAATTTCTAGATAACTATTAATTCTTATTAAAGATCATTATTAGTCCTTTAAAAACAACTGGCAGGATATTTTTGATTCTCCTGGCAATGCCACTAGATCAAAGTTGAGTGAAAACGAAAATTCATAGATCATAATATATTAACAAGTTAACCTCTTGATTGAATTTGGTGCAAATTGTTTATTTATAGGTACTAATATCATACAGAGGCAGGTAATCTCAGGAACTATTGAACCGATTTAAAAATTCTTTTACTGTCAGAGATCCCACACATGATCTCTGTACTATAAGAGGAACAGTAAAATCTCTTATACTATACATAATATTATGTATTACATGAGAGATTTTTTACTATCGATAGATACTCAAAATAGTGTAACAAAACTGTTTTCTTACGTGGGTGGAATAAATTATTTATTTACAATAATTAAAAAAATGTAACAACAATAGATAACAATAAAATGTAACAATTATATCTCAATTCTAACAATCAACACTGTTTATATCATAATAACACGAACAGTAATTCTTAAACGAACTGAAGCGCTTTAATAACACTGAACAATTTATATGCTGTGTTTATTTCCAATCGACACTGTCACACGACTCTCGTTGTTTTCTCTGGTGACTGCTCCTGCTTATATAAAGCTAGCAACTTGACCCCCCACGCTCGCGCGCTTTCCAGAACATTCTGGTGATTACCTGTGTCTTCGATATCATGCCACGCCTCACCATTGTTACTTGTTCTCGATGATTCTATTGTCTCCAGCGGCGTATCATCTGGGGTTTTGCTACAATAGTAAATCTTTTAAAAGTATCTTACATTTCAAAAGTATCTTGGATACCAAATACTTTTGCGAATTGTTTTCATTTTCGAATACAAATAAATACTTACAAAAAAAAGTATCTAAGATACAAAGTAGTACCTTAGATACAAGATATTCCCCAGCTCTTCTTGTATACAAGATATTTCCCAGCTCTGATTCGTTACCCGTACTATATTTGTTTAACACCCCTATCGAGCAGACAGTGTAATGTAGTGCAGACATAGTACAATTATTTGTACATTCGCTTGATTCCATTTGTTGCTTTAACATTAGAATCAAATTACCCACTGAATCATTCAATTAACTAAATCATTCGAGAAAGCTTGACGATATTAAATTGCCACCGCAAATGTATAAAAGGGACATGTATATATTTCTCTCTCACTTGCACCTCATGCCCACACAGTAAGTCGCTGATTTATTCAATTATTGGATACTAAATTATTCCAGTGTTAATGTAGGTAAACACTGAAATATTAAATGTTTAATATCGTCGCTGTTGTAATTATGTCATTTTTCAAATGTATTTAAAGTTACCAACTGCAAAGATTATCTGGGCCTAGTATAATTTTTGCATAGGGTCCACTAGTACAGGTAAATAACGATTTGTAAGATATGAACATTTTGTCAAAAAACTCCACACCTCCTTTTGACGCTCTTAAGGGTTGAACTTCGAAAAATCCTTTCTTACCGGATGCCTACGCCCTATAAGGAACCTACTTGCCAAATTTCATGTTTGTAGTCTTTATAGTTTCTGAGATTTCGTGATGAATCAATCAGTCAGTCATTCAGTCAGTACATTTCTTTTTACAAGCTTTTGTTTAACTTGCAATGTTTGTATGTTAGTTTGTTTGTTTAGGTCAAATCTGAACCGATTTTTATAAAATTTAAGTCGGATCAAAATGACGTTAACACGCCTCGATTGACACCCTTACGAAGTCGATATAATTTTTTATTCGCGAGATATTGTGTAAAATCTACTTTTTTCGAGTCTATTTAGTTAAGAAAGAAGAACGGCTGAACCGATTTTGAAAAAATTTCTTTCAGATCATATTTACGTTAATACGCGTCGATTAGCACCCTAACGTAGTCGATATCATTTTTCATTCTCGAGATTTCGTCTTAGAAAGAAATGACCACAAACGTACGTACACAAACAGTGACACACACGCACATACACACACACAGACATCTTTCTAAAAATAGTGTATTGACCTTGAAACATAAAAATTTGTTATACATTTTGATTTCGATTTTCGGATTCATTACAATAACTTCCAATGGGAAGTTAAAAAAACATGAACACAGAAAGTATATTTTTGTAGGTAGCGAACTGATCTTAAATTCTTATCATGTCTACAAATCATCCGAGCAGAAAAAAGTTTTCTTGTTGAAGTATTATTAGATGACGTCATATTATTAACTTTGGGTTAAACTGTATAAGTATATATTCTAAGTTTAACGTTGATCCAAAGAGTAATTAAATTCTAAAAGAGGCGTCACAATTCGAGCGGTTCTTTTAATTTTAATTTATTTATTGTAGATTATAGACGCGTCGACAACTCAGGTCAATAGTGTCTTCAACACAACAAATAATTCATTTGTGTATAAAGTATACTCTAGAGCATTGATTGCCAAAGGGTCCACAGGAGACTCGACGGGGGTCTACGTTGGCGTTACAAAAAATGGGGGTTCACAATTCGTAAGCGGGAGTCCACGAAAATGTATCTGGTTTCGATAGTGAAGAACTAAAATGTTGGCTTGACTTCACCTATATCAATGTAGGCAGATAATATTTTAAAAAGCTCAGCGACTGTTACTTGTAAAGTTGGATACTTGGACGGAATCACTTTTTTGATTGGCCAACTTTACTTTTTTGACATCCACTCACAGCACAATCAATTAATTAATTAACCAATCAATTTTCACTTTTTTTAGAAAACTGTTAATTCGTGGTCGGAACTCAGCCGCAACGCAAATTTCCATAGTTAGATCTAATCTTCACATTTTTTAACAAGTTTTGGGAATATGGTAGAAATGTAGCTGCAGAGGGTCCACCGGAACCAGCAAAATTTTTAAAGTGGTTTATGAGGAAAAAAGTTTGGGAGCCTCTGCTCTAGAGTCTAGATATAGTGCCTGTATAGAACTGTTCGAACAGCAAGCTGTAAGCGTCACTTCCGTGATATTTAACTGAGTCATTATAACGGAAATTTGAAGGAGGCGGATCAGTAAAGATATTTACAAATCAAAAATATCTATTGAAATAAGACCAGGGACCATTCGAATCGATAAATTAATAGATTTTATACGGCTGATTTTCAATTAAAAATTTTTGTTGGATAATTTTCACTTTCATGATGAGCTCTCGCTAGTACGAAGATTCACTTCTACAACCTAGTTATAATGAATTAACACTCGCATGTAGTGAAAATCAATTGATTCTGAAGCATATAAGGAGAATGTTAGAATAGTAATCATGTCACGGTTGAGTAATTGTAAGCTCATTACGCCACGAAAGTGGAAAGGTTCAGGCTAGAATCCTGACTGTGACTATGGTTGGTAAAATGATTTTTTCCGATATGTTTGGAATCAATTATACATTAAAAAATGGATGTAAAAATAGTTTGAAAGTTAAGGTAGAATTCGCTCGATTTTCTAAGTGATTTTACATTATTATTTATTTTTACACAGAAAACTTCATAAAAACTTGGACTTTTACTGTAAAGTTAAATAAATTTGTGATTTTTACATGAAGTAAATTAAAATTACATAATTTGTGTAATATTCCAATAAAGTGTGTAAAAATTACAAAACAAAATGTATAGTTACATATATAAAATGGATGAATACAAAACAAATTAATGTAAAATTAGTAACCACGCATGCGCAATGTGTTTTTATAGAATCTACGCGATGTGCAGGCGATACCTGTTTGCGACGCCATTGTCTCTTTGTGTGCCTATTACCAGATTAATCGCTGGCTACACTCGGCCTTCTCATTTCTTATAGTGTATAAATTGGCTGCTTTCCAACAAAAATTTTAATTCGAATTGATTATCTAATATCTTTAGTGTTTATATTGCTTAAGATGGAGTGTAATCATTCAACATTTATACATCCTAAAATATTTAAAAGTAAAACAGAAGACTGTCGGCGTCAGTCTAATTAAATTTTATTTGTGCGGCAGTAAACAAAACGTGGGTATATAAAGAAAGTAAATATTTTATATCAATCCAGCGTCGACCTTTCCCCCTCAATTGTTTTCTCGTTTATAGTGAGAAAGAAGAAAATTCATTGACAACGAATAGAATTCACATTGCTGTCTTTGTCTTACATATCATATCTGCTGTCATAAAACAAAATGGCTTATATCAAACTTTTGATAAAATAAGTTTCATGATGAATCAAATTCTTTTTGTTACACGGAGTGTTATCGTGCTAAAATTTGTACCCCCCAGGGGGAATATTGGAATGTAGTTGTTCTCGCAATTGCATTCCAATGTTCTTTGGAAATTGGCGTTCCCAGAAGCCCGAGCTCGTACCAGTCGGTTTGTGTATGCCGGCTGGCAGATTCTAATACACTGCACTGTAATAAATGAGAAGGCCGATTACATAGGTAGATTATCGATGGTCCATTTGTAGCCAGAGATTAATCTGGTAATAGGCACACAAAGAGACAATGGCGTCGCAAACAGGTATCGCCTGCACATCGCGTAGATTCCATAAAAACACATTGCGCAGGCGTGGTTACTAATTTTACATTAATTTGTTTTGTATTCATCCATTTTATATATGTAACTATACATTTTATTTTGTAATTTTTACACACTTTATTGGAATATTACACAAATTATGTAATTTTAATTTACTCTATGTAAAAATCACAAATTTGTTTAACTTTACAGTAAACGTCCAAGTTTTTATAAAGTTTTCTGTGTAAAAATAAATAATAATGTAAAATCACTTAGAAAATCGAGCGAATTCTACCTTAACTTTCAAAGTATTTTTACATCCATTTTTTACAGTGTGCAAATGGATTATTAATTGTTGTGTTGAAGACGCTAATGACTTGAGTTGTCGACGCGTCTATAATCTACAATAATAATAAAATTTGTAAAAACTAAAAAGTACTCTGAACTCAAAAAAGTATACTTAGTTTTAAAAAAAATGTATGACAACACAAACACTTAGGTAGATAAGTTCTACAACTTAGTCAAGTTCCACCCAAGTTCGAACCAGCGATCTACCGCGTATAAAGCACCTGCGACACCCCTACGCCACGCATCCCGTTGTGTGTACCTTTATATTTATGATATAGCACTGTTTGGGATGACGCAATGTTTTGCAGTAGTGTCAGGATATATACGCGATTTTTCGATTGGACGTGACGTGACCTCGGCATGCGTAACCGAACAAAACAGATAACGAGACTAAAAAGATTCATTTAATAAAATTAAGTCTATATACAGGGTGTTCCATAAATTTACCGACAAACTTTTAAGGGTGGTAGGGGACATCAAAACAAACGTTTTATGTCCGCAAACGCTTCGTTTCCGAGATACGGGGTGTTAAAATTTGCAGAAAAAATCGTTTTATTTTAATACCTACAAAACGCTTCAGCCGTTTTAATGAAATTTTCACAGTTTGTTGGTAACTTCATTAAAATGCCATAAACTTAATAAAGATTAATAAAAAACGACTTTTTCTACAAATTTTAACACCCTGTATCTCGAAAACGAGGCGTTTTCGGACAGATGTTTATAAAGCAAAAAATGTTTGTTTTAGATGCCCCCTACCGCCCCTAAAAGTTTATCGGTATATTTATGGAACACTCTGTATATGGCATAAGCGATTTTGTCTTGTGGGCAGTGATTTGGAGGCGGTAATATTTCACATTTTATGTAGAGCCGTCAAAGCCCATTATTTTACCGATATAGGTACTACTTGTAGGCTATAGGTAGATCTAGAAGGGGAGTGGGAGTTGGGCTGCAGCGAGGCGCTACAAACTTTTATGTGATTTAGATGTTTGAACGTGTGTATTTTGTAGCAGTCGTGGAGATGTTACGTGTTTATAAGGGTGGCGCGCGGAGTATGTTAGGGGTGGAGTACGTACATACGTACTTGTACGTACAGGAGATGTTACTCGGTGCGGATGTTGCTACTTGTACTGTTTCGACGACTGCCAACTACCCGACTACACTAAAAATCTTCACGAAGACTTGCCGCAACGGAATTCTATTTGCGTTTTTGATATTGTAACAAAACCCCAGATGCTACGCCACTGTTTCCAACAGAACATTTCAGACTGAAGCGATTGTCTGTTTGTTATAACACAGTAGTGGAATAGTATCGAAGATTCCGGACGTTTCTATAGACAACGAGAACACAGGCAATGCGTGTATATAAGGCGGTGCGCGCGACTGAGTGGGGATCGGTCATTCAGCGTCGTGTTGAGTCAATCAATCGGTGATTTGTGAAAATAAATAAGAAATAAATAAAACAGTATTCTGTGAACTTACCTGTTAAAATAAATATCCTTGTATTGTTAAGTGTTATAATTACCGTTTAAGTGTTTCATTGTTTAGAATTGACATTTTCGTTATTGTTATTATTGTGTTTATAATTATTATAATTAATTGTTGTAAATAAACATTGTAAATAGACATTGTACATAAATCTTAGCAAATAAATATTTAATTCCGCCAACTTAAAAACAGTTTTGTTACAATATACCTATTGTAGACTATAATATGACGATTGTACTTTGTATCAGTCCATGTATAGGCGGGGTCTACTGTTTAGCCCAGTCATTTTAGATGTCCACTGCGAAATAATTCCCAGTTAGCTAAATTTTTGTATACTTCGTTATTGTATTGTAACAAAACTGTTTTCTTACGTGGGTGGAATAAATTATTTATTTCAATAATTAAAAATGTAAACAACAATATACAATAATTCGTAACAATGAAAAGTCAATTTGAACAGTCAACACTGTTTATATAATAATAACACGAACAGTAATTCTCAGACAAAGTGAAAACACTTCAATAGCACTGTATTTATTTCAACTGTCACTCGTTGTTCCTTGTTTATATAGTGGTAGCTTGACCCCCACCACGCTCGCGCACCTTCCAGATCCTTCTGGTGATTACCTGTGTCTTCGATATAATGCCACGCCTACACATTGTTATTTGTTCTCGATGCTTCGATTGTCGCCAGTGGCGTATCATCTGGGTTTTTTGCTACACATTGTTATTTGTTCTTAGGGATGTGACATTGAGTAAAAAAAATCGATTATTTAATAATCGATTTTTCTCTTTTCAATATAAATCGATTTGTAAAAAATCGATTTTTGAAGAAATAATCGATTTTTGTGAAAAATCGATTTTTTTCTATTATTCGAAAAATTGCATACTTTTATAATGAATGAAAACAATTGGAAGGGTATCGAAATGAAACTATTTTACATAATACATACAGATGGCGCCATTTTCCGACTGATTAGTTTACGTTTATTGAACTTATTTTACGTTTTTTCATCCGTCGCACAGATGGCGTTGTTTACAAAAATCGATTAAAACGTGTAATTTATAAATGTTGGCTGCATATGGGTTTCCCAAAGCCTATATTCTTTCTTAATAAAAAAAAAAATAAAAATAAATAAAAAAAAGTGTAATTTATATAATCGATTTATAAAAAATCGGCTCTCTCATTTCTTACAGTGTATGTAAAGTTCGCTTTTTGTAGCGGCAAGCGTCAGTAGTCGAGATGTGAAGGCCTTCACCGTAGGTCATTTCATCGCTTACATCAGCCCCGCTCTTGTTTAATCCCTACGAGACCTCAATACGTGTGTTTCTCATTGCAATATAACTTCTTCAGGCGTCGTTTTTATAGCCCTCGAGGTGGACCCGGCTGAGAGCCGCTTCGAATAAAAATAATGCAATAGCCATGTCCCAACCGTTAACCAGTGTATTACTGCAGTCTGAAATGTCAATATTATACCAACCATATACCCTGACCGAGCCGACGGACGTGAATCTACAATGTGCCGTCACATAACCTAACTATTCATATTTATCATAAAGTCAAGACTTACGAGTCACATGAAATTAATAAATACAAATTAAGGGCGTAGCTTCTCTCATAGAGTGTACCTATTCACAACGCCTCTATTGAAAATTCGATTTTCGGTACCTGTTTAGCGGGTTGAAACCCTAGGGTTGAAATTTTTCAGTTGTAGGTTTTCTCTGTTTTTAATGTTATAGAAATAGAGCGATTGAGTCGCGCCAACTTCAATTCGCATATATACTCGAAAACGTCAAAATTACATATAGAAAGGAACTAAGACGTTCACGGGTTTTATTGCAGGAATCGGTCAATGGGTCATTTAAGAAGAAAAAAATGCGGAGTGCTATTAAATTAGAGGGTGGAAATTGGAGATAGGGGCGAAAATGCACCTTTTTTCAGTTTTTTCAATATATCTCGCAAACGAAGCAAAATTTTGATATAATTTATATGAAACTTTTTGTAGAGAATTGAATTTCCCATCGAAATGGCTTATTTAAAAAATTTTAAAACATTTTTTTATGCCAAAAATGTTGAAACAAAAAGAAAAAAAAACCAAAATTTCGATTATTTGACTTTTTTTGATTTTTTGCGTAGCACATTTTTTGGGTCAGAGATAGGTATAGGCATTGCTTTGTAGGAAAAAAAGTAGACAAAATTTCCTTTAAAATGCTGGGTCGAAAATTTTTTTGGGTTAAACATTGATCGAAATATGGCCACTCGAACATAGCTTTTTTTCGATTGATTGACAGACAACGCCCAGGTCAAACCGCTGAAGATATAAACTTGAAATTTGGACAGTAGGTTTTTGTGACGTAAGCACCCACTAAGAAGGATTTTTCGAAATTCAACCTCTGAGAGGGTTAAATAGGAAATGAAAATTTATATGGAAGTTCGTCATTTTTGAAGCTAGAAACATGAAATTGGGTTTTTAAACGAATTTTTTTTTTTACTTAAATGGAAGGACCACATCAAGTTTTATAGCAAAACTGTTTTTATTTAATTTTTTTGCTTACTAATTAAAAAGTTATATTTAAATAAAAATTAATTTTTAAACTCAGTCCCGATAACGCGCCGAAAGAATCCGAACGCGTGTGACGTCATTATGTTATCTATGGTCTTTGTATCCATGGTTACCAAGTTAAAAATTTATTATTTTTGATAGTATGTGTAATACATATACACAAATACCAACAAATGCAGACACATTTTAACATAACGACGTCACGAAAATTCCTGGAGCGTTTTGAAGTCACGTGATATTTTTTAATTTTTATACATTTTAATTAATTTTTAGTAATTTATCTATAGCTTTAAAAAAAATTTTCTTTTCGATTTTCAATATTATTTATGTTAAATTATTAGAAAAAATTAAAAAATTAATAATTTTTTTTAAACTTAAATACCTAATTTTGCACAGGAGTTCCTTATAATATAACGCAAGTGAGCACTAAGAAAAAAGTTTTGGAAACTTATCTACTACTCGATCAATTTTAATATAAGTAGGTATTAGTAGATTGATTATAGTGTAAAACTTTTTTTCATAAATCTAAAATATTAATTAATTAATTGTAGATTATAGACGAGTCGACAACTCAGGTCATTAGTGTCTTCAACTCAACAAATAATCTATTTGTGTATTAGAATCCGCCAGCCGGCATACACAAACCTACTGGTACGAGCTCGGGTCCCTAGGAGCGCTAATTCCCAAAGAACATTGGAATGCAATTTGCGATAGCAACCACATTCTAATGTCTCCCCTGGGGGGAAATCTGAAGTAAATTTATAATACGTGATACGTGGATACTGGAGGACATCGAATAATATGACTTCCTGTATTTTTGTTATTGAAGTAATTTTTAGATGAATAAAACTGTGATCCTTACAGTACATAAGGGTTTAATAACGACAAATAATAACTATATATTTTGTTAATGTGATGTCTTTTTGTACGATAAAAATTTTGATATTATTTTTAGTTTGTTACTATAAATTTGTAACCGCGCTATAATGGTGTTTCATGAGTTATATAAGTTTTGATATGTTTTTTATGTTAGAATTGCGGAAGTACAAAATTTAAAATCAAGGGTTCGTTGAAAAAAATCGGGGGGAGGGGTTTAGCTCGCAGTGCTTTCCATAGAACTACATCTTTTAAAAAAAAATTTCAAAGGTAGTTGTCGTGCTACAATAACATCCAAAAGTTTCGATTCGTTTTTACATACTGTCACTACTTGTCAGTAGGTAATATACTTCATTACGCCACTAAATATACTGTTACGAAACTGTTTTCTGAGTTGGCAGAATAAATATTTATTTACAATATTTATTTACAATAATTAAAAACACAACAATAATAAATACAACAACCAAAAGTCAGTCCTAACAATCAACACAAGTAATTAACACTTAACTATATACAATTGACTACACTAATATTTATTTTATCAGGTGAATTTATATCATGTATTTATATCAGATTTATTTCTAACGTTTATTTATGTCGGTCATTTACTCAGTTACTTCAGTACTATTTATTTATATCCACTTCACTATTTATATCACTGTACTGACTGATTCGACCGTTGATTGACTAATATTTATATGACTGATTCGCTTGGTTGCACGATTCACCATTGACTGCCTGACTTCCTCGCACTCGCTTGCTTATATAGGCCGCTTGGCTTAGGCACAGCGCGTTCTAGCGTTCTCTAGAATGTTCGTGCAGTTACTCGTTGTTCAGCAAGCAGACACCGTTTCTCAAAATTCCTGCCTGACGTTTATATACAGGGTGATCCATAACAATACAATCTACTATTACGAGTTGTGAATTGAAATACACTCTTTAATAATATTTTTAAAAAAGAACTATGTAATCTTAGATTTTATTAACTGAAGTACAAATTTAACAAGCATTTTTATTTTGTACGTGCAATGAAATAGAACAGCTACAGTAATAATGTTTGTCAGAAACCATAAGCGCCGATTCGATGGGGGCAGTGACATCGATTAATTACAAATTACATCAAAATAAAAAACAACTTCCCCTAGTTCCTAGGTTCTAAACTAAAAACTGCTAATAGTAATTTATGCAACTAGTGGCTTAAGTGACGGATTTTGCGATACGAGCCTATAAGTGTAATGTTACAAAACTGTTTTCTGAGTTGGCGGAATAAATATTTATTTACAATAATTAAAAATACAATAACAATAAATGCAACAACGAAAAGTCAATTCTAAGAATAAAAAACTTAAACGGTAATTATTGAACTAAACGATTCACTTAAAAAACACGTAACAAATAACTATATATACAAGGATTATTTATTTGTAATTATTTATGTCATTGTATTTATATCAGATTTATTTCTAACGTTCATGTCGGTCATTTATTCAGTTACTTCAGTACTATTTATTTACATCCACTCTACTATTTATATCACTGTACTAACTGATTAGACCGTTGATTGATTTATATCACTGATCCACTTGATGGCACGACTCACCATTCACTGATCGCCCCAATACGACACACTCGCCGTTTATATACCTGCGTGCGGTGTACGCTCAGTGCGTCCTCATATTCTCTAGCGTTGTCTAGAATCTTCGATACCATTCCACGCTTTACTACTGTGACCTTTCTTTCTCGTGGTTTCTATTGGAGGCAGTGGCGTAACATCTTGGGGTTTGCTACAGTATGTTGCATTTATGCCAGGACGAGTTCTGGTATAAATGCAACATAACCTTAAAAGGTATTGCAAAATCGCGACTGTCAGATTCGTCACTTAAGCCACGAGTTACATACAATATTTTTTGCAACAACTGCTTCAAAAGTTCAATTTTAAGCAAATAAAACACAATTTGAATAAATATTTTATTAGTGACATTGTAGCAAAGTAATCTATAAAGTACTTTATTGCGCACGTGTGTTATAAAGTAAAACAAAACAGTTATAGAATGGAGTGCGTTAAAATTTATTTTAAACACTATCGTTAGAACGCATCAGAAGCTTCCGTAAAGAATCACTTTTCAAACGGTACACAGCCATCTAAAATTGTATTTTTGATGCAAGTGTTGCAAAAAAGTATAAATTAATTGAATTTTCAATATGTTATTAAAAAATCATAAATTGAAAATACGAAATTAATATTAGGTCCAAATTACTCGACTCTTAAGAAAGAAAAGACTTACTTGAGAATAGCCGAGCGTGTAGCGATGCCGTTGTCAATAAGCCCTCAGTTCCCAGGTTCTAACTCGAGAATAAGGCTGTAAGAAATAAAAAAAATAATTAAAATATGAATATGTTTCCTGTTAGAAATAATTGTCAGAAACAATGGCGTTTATTTCATATTAATACGTTCAGTATTTACGGAGATACAAATTTTTAAACAGCATGCTTACGTCACAACACCCGCCAGGCGGGTTTAACTTATTTTTATTTATTGTAAATTAGAGACGCGTCGACAACTTAGGTCATTAGCGTCCTGGTTACATTAAATAACAACACACTTAAAACTGACCTCACAAAACATCAATGAGCGGAGGCGGGATTCGAACCCACGACAGTCTGATCCAGAGGCCGCGACGCTGACCACACTGTCCTCGGTTTTACTTATATACTTTTCAACCAGGCCGCCTAATACCGATTGCACCGTTGCAATCAATCAACTATCAAAATGGGACATGCATTAAATATATTATGTGCTGTGGAGCAAGCGGTGATATTCGGGACATGTGACGTCAGCCGCTCGAAAGGAAAAATAAAGATGTGGTCTAATTAACCACCTTCAAAAATTCACAGATTTCGCAATCCTTGCAACCATCGAGGACATTGGAAATGATAACAGCATATATGAAACATAATTAACTGTTTATTATACACACAATATTTATCAATGCACTGTTTAGTTTTGTCAGGAATAACTCTATTATTCTTCTGTTATATACGCGTTCACTTTTGCTTGATTACTTAACTTTCAAATGGATTTTTCTACAGTATTTATTAACATTTGCTCAAAAATAACACCGCAGATCGTCGCAAATACCTCTCAATTAACTAGACATGATATAAAACACATTTCGAAAAAATTGCACTTGTTCAATTTTGCATGATTGCTCCTCACTTGATCGCGACGCCGTTGTCTTTTGGCCTTGAACGAAAACTCGTAACATAAACATTTCCAATGTTAAAATGTGTTTTGAAGCCGTTTTAAGTGCTGGACAAAAAAATCCAACGGTATTATTTAAACTAGACGGGAATCTTTCTAATGAAATAAAAAAAATGTCGTTTACGGTCTCATTGAATAAATCTTTGGATCGGGAAGGACCTTGTTTCTCTGGAGTTATTTATTAAATTACAAAAAATAATTACTTATGTCGGCGCCTATGACGTAAACACTTATTATGAATTTAATTTGTTGAAAACAGTTTGTAATACACTTTCCCGAAGCTGTAATACATACTATTATATGACTGCTAGCTAATTTGTGAAAATAAAATGAATCTCGGTTGCCAAGATTGGCGTAATAAAAAGTCACAGGGGTAATAAATATGTTTGCATTTTACGACAACAAACCAAACGTTTTATGTCAATCATTAAATTGTTTACTGAGTAATCAGCGTTAACAGAAACTTTATAAATTTTATTTTTTAGTAAAACTGTCTGCATTTCAGCACTATAAGGGAAATATATTAAAATCGGCCTATACAATTAAATTTAATAAACAAGCCGTTGTAGGATGGGTTTTTACAATTTTTTCCCATATAAATAAAAATAAGAGTTTAAAACAAGCATCACATTATGTAATCATAAATTATGAAACATTAAATGTCCTGGGTGGTTTTTGGTACCAGCACTAAAATAATTATGTAAACACCTGTATATAATAACTAGCTTAATAAACTTATCTTAATAAACAAACCGTGAGGTGGGTCGTTTATTAGGACTAAAGTGCGACCTTGAGGTCCACACGACGAACTTCCCAGTTTGATAAATATTTAATAATAATAATTAAATTAGATATTACACAGAAAAGTAATCATTTTAATCATTAAAACATAATTATTATTTATTTTTAACAATAATTAAAAAATAAACGGCTGAACCAGTTTTTATAAAATTTATGTCGGATCAAAATGACGTTAACACGTCTCGATTGACACCCTTACGAAGTCGATATAATTTTTTATTCGCGAGATATTGTGTAAAATCTACTTTTATGGAGTCTATTTGGTTAAGAAAAAAGAACGGCTGAACCGACTTTGAAAAAAAAATGTTCAGATCATATTTACGTTAAGACGCCTCGATTGGCACCCTTACGAAGTAGAAGTAGTTGAAAAAGCAGTCGCAAGATTTGAAACAAAGATAGTAACAAACAAACAAATATACGGGGTCAAGCTAGCTAAAATCGTTTAAAAATAAAAAGCTTTTAACAAAAAAAACCGTCTTCAAAAATCCACTGAAAAGAGGAAAATAATAAAGTTTTGAGGTTGGCGTCAATTTAATAAAACTCGGGTCGCAGTGCCAAACCCTGCCGACAATTAGTGTATTTGCTAATACAGTCACTGTGGCATTATTATGTGAACTTAAGTTTGTTTTTTGACAAAATAAAAAAATTTACCCCTTAATACATCCCTTAAAATAATTAAATTTTTCTAAATTTCAATATTAGACATGGATTTTATCAGTACACCCAATTAAATACACCCTTCCATAAGTAAATCCGTATCTACAAACTAGTATTTTCATAAAATTTGAAAGTCCGGTCCTGTCCGGCCGATTTTATTAAAATTTTAGCACCACATTTTAATCTTTACTAAAGAGTTAAATTTCAATTTTGAAACGATTCTGATAAATTTTTCGGTATTTTTGGGCCCAAAAACTTTTTGGAACCCCTAAATACAACCCTGAAAATGGTCCGATCGGGCCCATTTTAAATAGGCTTCTTGCGGTGATGGGTTCCAATGTGTGTACCAAATTTCGTTTCAATCGATTAAGTCTGTCGAGAGTTATCGTGTACACACATATATATAAATATATATATATATATATATATAAATATATAAATATATAAATATATAAATATATAAATATATACATACATATATATATAAACATTTTCAAAAATGGTGCCAAAGTGTTCAGGAGGCTATGAAACGTCGAGAAATTTTGGTCCGACCCCTAGGTCCCGCCATCCGACCGACGCCAATAGTGTATGTGCCATATTATGGCAAATACACTAAAAATATGAAATCGGTTAAAAAGTATAGTATAGTAATTAATATCTACTTTTTAACCGATTTCATATGTTATTAAATTGACGCCGGTCTCAAAATTATTTTCCTCTTTTACTGGCTTTTTTGAAGGAGGTTTTTTCCGTTAAAAAGTTTTTGTCACACTTTCTTTATAATATTACCATTTGCCACTTTATATTCGAGAAGGAAAGATATAAGTTCGAAAATACTTATATACTTACGAAGTCCTTAAAGAAAACAGAGTTTACGGTATGACAGTCCGTTAAGAAAGTTGTATTTGCGTCTGACAGACATACAGACAGACTAACATAATCAAAGGAGCGAACGGCGGGCCAAGGTTGATGAAATCAAAGGGCTTCATATAGACTGGCGAGTGACGCGTCATGCATGCAAATAAAGCATTTTGATCTTACATATAAAAGGGGGTATTCACAGCCACCTTGTCCGTTCATATCTCTTGAGAAATATATTATACAGATTGAAACAAAACCATTCAACAGCCTGACTACCAAGTCGATACATCAAAATATAAGATTATAAATTATTAAAACAAATAAATAAATCATAATAATTAATATCCTTCAAAGTGATAATTGAATGAAAATTTAGGAGGTTTTAGAATCTACAAATGAATTATTGATCGCGACGTTTCGTCGGAATTCCCGATTTCCTCAGGCTCTCAAAATTCAGCTTTACATTGGTCCTAATGGCGGTTTTACACCAAACCGACAAAACAGCAACTCGAGTTAAAAAAAAACAAAACCGCAATTTTTCGCAGATTTATTGAAGATTTTTCGGCAACTCCTAGTTTTCCAACAGTTGCTGTAGTGTTTTTCGTTTCTCAGTTGGGTTTAATATTAAAAGATTTGGTCATTGAAATAATCAATTTCAGTCATTATTTTCAAAATGTCCGTGTGTATCAAATAAATAAATCCCAGGTTCTACTCAGTGAAAAGGTACAAGTGTAAATCTCTCACCTCTAAATAGTATAAAGCAAAGTCGCTGTCTGCCTGTGTCTGTTTCTCCGCTTACTTCTTCTAAACCACGCAATGCATTTTGAAACGGTTTTCACGAATAGAAAGAGCAATGAACGAGGAAGGTTTGTGTATATAATTTGTTAATATTTTGTACAAAATGGCTGAACTATGACGGTGTTTTGTATTTTGTCGTTCACAAGTGCGCTAATAGATGACGCTAAAACTTAATTGAAAAAGTTTTTGTAGATGTGTTGGTAATAAGTTATTTGTACATAGGCGCGCTAACAGATGACACTAAAACTGAAATTGAAAAGGTAGGTATTTGTCGTATGTTGGTAATAAGTTATTTGTTGTTCATAGCAGGGGTGTTACGAATATTCGCATCCGCATCCGTAAATGCGGAATATTCGCATTAATTCAGACATCTGCATCCGCATTCACATCCGCATCAATCAATGCGGAGTTTTTACGGATGCAGATTCACATCAACAAGTAACTACATGTAAAGAAAGTGGGCGGAGCCAGAGTGGCACGTGCTAAAAATATGATTAAATAAATAAAAAGTTAAAATTAAATTGATTTTCAGTTATTTATGCACTTAAAATTTAAATAATTATCCTTTTAAAATCCCAAAATCCGCATCCGCATCACATCCGCATCAAATCCGCATCCGCGGATGTAAACTTCTAATAATCCGCATCCGCATCTGCATCCGCGGATGTCTAAATTTTTGCATCCGTAACAACCCTGGTTCATAGGCGCGCTAACAGATGACACTAAAACTTAATTGAAAAGGTAGGTATTTGTGGTATGTTGGTAATAAGTTATTTGTAGTTCATAGGTGCGCTAATAGATGACATTAAACATATATATATTTTAAAATTAGAAAATCAAAAGTTTTCACTTCTGTCATGTGGTCATAAGCACACACTCACTTTTTATATTTTGTTTAATGAAAGTTCTGTATTTCACAGAAATTAATAGAATTATTTTAATATTTTTGCTGCATCCTATATACGCGTGTGCTGGTCAGATATGTCAAGACGTCGCCTGGCGTCGCCCCACAATCTGCATATAGATGGGAAGGCGTCATCGCATCACTGATCATCGGTCATACGCACAGGAATTGACACTTGACCAATGTTTGACATACATATTGTGTATGTATTATGGCGCTAACAGATTTAATATAAACTGTCACGAAAAACACAACTCATTCCAATACGTCTTTACCGTACACCATTATTTCAAAATATTAAACAGTCTATATGTACGTATTTAATAATAATAATAATAATAATAATAATTTTTTATTGAAAAGCCACTAATGTGGATACAAACGTCAGGAAAATATAATACATATTAAAAAAGATCCTTTAAATCATAAGGCACAGTATTACAAAAATGTTTTTTTAATTTATTTTTAAAATATTCTGTTTTATTTATGATTTTTATTTCATCTGGCAATTTGTAAAAAATTTTATAGCCTATATAGGTAGGACTTTTTTCAAAAAATGTCGTGTTATGCTTTAAAACAATATTGTGGTTGCGGGTATTATATAGTTTTTGTTTATTATTTTCAAAAAAATACTTATTAGAATGCATAACTGTGAGCAGCTCATGAGCAAAAATTCCATAAAAAGTTAGTAGCTTGTTTTCTTTAAATAGATTTCGACACGAATCTCTATATTTTAAATTGAAGATTAATCTTAAAATTCTTTTTTGCAAAACAAAAATTCTGTGTCTATCTCCTGACATTCCCCAAATAAGAATGGTATATTTGATAGTGTTTACAACAAATGCATGATAAAATGTTAGTAATGTGTCTCTGTTATACACAGATCTCATCTGTTTAAGTAAATAATAATAAAAATTCAATTTTTTACATATGTTGTTAATTTGAGTTACCCATTTTAATGTATCATCAATGTGTAGTCCTAAAAATTTGACAGATTGTTTTAATTGTATATCAGCATTGCAATTTGTAGTAAATAAGCCACCAACAGTCACGGGACCTCTGATCCTGAACTGCACACAGCTAGTTTTTTCTATATTAATGATTATTTGATTTTTTTGACAGTATTCAGATAATTGCTCAGTAACACTATTTACTTTAGTTACAGCTTCATCGAATGAATGTGCCGCTATCAACACGGCTATATCATCAGCATACATGATTACTGATCCGGTTGTTATGTAATCCGGCAAATCGTTAACATAACATAAAAATAGTAATGGTCCCAAATTACTACCCTGCGGGACCCCAACATTAATATCTTTTTTTGATGATTTTACATTTTGTATATTTATTTGCATACATCGATTTTGTAAATAAGACTTAATCAGATCATTAGCCTGCCCTCTGATTCCCATTGCTAAAAGCTTCTGTAAAAGAAACGAATGATTAACCGTGTCGAAAGCGGCACTTAAGTCAAAAAATAACCCAATTACGATATTATTTTCATCCAATTGTTTGCTTACAAAATTACTAAATGATAAACATGCTGTAGTTGTTGAATGGTTCTTTCTAAAGCCATGTTGACAAGGATGTAATACTTTATATGTGTCAAAGAAATCAGATAGTCTATTATATAAAATTTTTTCAACAAGCTTTGCATGAGTTGACAACAGTGATATCGGTCTGTAGTTTTTTAATTCATAAACACTATCTTTTTTAAGAAAGAAAATACGGTTGTTTTATGAGTCAATATATTTATTATAAAAAAGGCGACGTTTCGACGACTATTTTGTCATCTTCTTCAGACCTTGAAATTAAACTAAATCAAAATCAAAAATACTTATGAATATATACATATGTCAATCACAATGAATATAGGTAGATATAAGATTTATTAATTATATACGTACTATAGATATAGGAAACCAGTATTGCCAACAACTATGTACAACATATAAATTCCCAATAATTTAATGTCAAAATTCAACTGTTCTTTAGTTTAGAAATTAAAGGAAGATATATTTTACATAATTTTTTTGTGTCATCCTTAATATTGATAGAACTTTTTTGTAGATTAATATGAACCATTTCTGAAAAAATCCTTCTATGCCAATTAGCTTCTTTGTCTAAAATGTCCACTTTATCAAAATCAAATTTATGTTTGAACTTATTCATATGATTGTATATAACCGATGTATTGGTAGAACACATCTTTTTACTATTTCTCATATGTTCTGAAATGCGTACACTGACTTTACGTTTCGTTTCACCAACATAAGAAGCATCACAATCCAAACAATTAATTCTATATACAACATTATTTAAATTACCTTTATCAGTCTTATCCTTACCTCTTTTTATTAAATTAGAAAAATTATTGGATAAAATGGGTACTGTCCTTATATTGTGTTTTTTTAATTTTTTTGACAATCTCTCAAAAAAATTTTTTATGTATGGAATGCGTATGTACCGTTGGAACCTATCATTGTTATCAAAAGTATCAACAGAATTACCATTGCTACTAAGATCATTACTATTAATAATGGATTTTTTCTTTGCAAACAATCTTTTATTTACGTGAAATTTAATAAAATTTTCAGGGTAATTATTTAATAACAGATAATTATGAACTAAATGCAAATTTTTTTCCCGAAAACACAAATGTGAAAGTTGTAATACTTTATCAACTAAAGAGTAAACCATGCCCCTCTTGTGAGAATTGGGATGATCAGAATTAAAGTTTAGAAATCTATGAGAAAAGGTGGATTTATGGTACCAGTCTGTAATTAATCGTTTATTATGTTTGATTATCAATAATTCCAAAAAACTAATTTTATTATCCTTTTCAATTTCATGCGTAAATTTAAGTCTAGTATCATAATTATTAAAAACATCTAACATTTCATGAATTTTATCCTTGGGAATAATCGTAAAAACATCATCCACATACCTAACATAAATTAAAGGTTTGAAACTCAATTTATTAATACAGTCTTGTTCAAGATCATCTAACACAAGATCAGCAAATTTGGGAGATATGGGAGATCCCATAGGAGTGCCATAGGATTGTTTATAGAATTTATTATTAAATTGAAAAAAAGTATTATTCATTAAGAATTCAATCGCCTCCGTTAAATCATTAAAACTGATACCTATTTTATTTCTGATAGTAGCATATCTCCTCTCAATAGATTTTAATATTAACTCAGTACTAATGTTGGTGAAAAGTGAAGTAGCATCGATACTGATCATGATATAATCATCAGGAATTGTTAAGTCTCTTATTAGATGTAACATGTCGGAACTATTTTTTATATAAGATTTCGGTTTAGAAACGCAAGTGTCAAAAATTTCATTGATGGTTTTAGCAAAAAAATAGGTAGGTGAATTTACTAAGGAAACTATAGGTCGCAAAGGTGCACCATTCTTGTGTATTTTGGGTAATCCATAGATCTTAGGTAACAAGGTATCTGTTTGTGTAATAGAATTAGGATGTAACTTTTTATTAAAATATTCATTATCATTCCATTTTTTCAAAATTTTGTGGGTTTTAGATTGTAAGGATTTCAGAGGATCCTTATCTAAACAAATATACGTGGTATCGTCAGAAAGTAAAGTTTCCATTTTATCAATATAATCAGAATAGTTCATGGCAACTGTCACATTACCTTTGTCCGCTAAGGTAAATAGAATATTATGGTCCTTTAAGAATTTTTTTGAAGCTTTTATTTTATCTATAATTACTTGATCAGAATACTTAACATGCTCTTTTTTTGGTGAATATTTCAATAAATCGTTAGTAATCAACAATCTAATTTCATCTCTAGTGTCACTGTCTAATTGGCTAGAGTTAAGGCATTCCTATTAAAAGTACATATGGACAAGAGTGTTGTAATCACATGAAATTATACATAACTTTACAAAGGAAGATTACAAGATTTAATGCTCAAAGATTGTTCTTAGTCGATTGTAGAAGAAGTGATGTGGTTCCTACACATTTAGTGAGTTTAAAACATTCCTTAAAGCAATTTAAATTCCATAGTGAAACGGGCAATATTAAATTCTATAGAGCATTACACCGATTTGAAATATCTTTATTGAATATTGAAATTGAGGACTTATGTATACACATTCACTATTGCAATAAACAGAGTTCAACATTGTTGAATAGATTAAAGTTAATCGTAGACAATAATGTGTTAGATAATTTTATTTCTACACAATGTCAATATAATGCAGTAATGTTTAAAAAATTTCAATTAACACATTCAAAAAAATTTCAGAATATTATGAATAATAGTGTGTGTAATAATAATAATAACAAAAATAACAAGAGTGAACATGATTATAGGTTATTGCAAGTTCCAGCATCTTCTTCTGCCAATGACGGTTATAATCTTACTAATTTAAATAATAACAGTGAATTCATGAACAGGAATAAGTGGTTTGTTAATTTGTCTGACATTAATATTGATAAAGATGTTGTTGATTTATTATCCTTAGGTTCGAAATTTAATTATAGTCGTCAACTATCTAAATTTTCAATGATTGATATTGCTAAAAACACGGAGGAATGCCTTAACTCTAGCCAATTAGACAGTGACACTAGAGATGAAATTAGATTGTTGATTACTAACGATTTATTGAAATATTCACCAAAAAAAGAGCATGTTAAGTATTCTGATCAAGTAATTATAGATAAAATAAAAGCTTCAAAAAAATTCTTAAAGGACCATAATATTCTATTTACCTTAGCGGACAAAGGTAATGTGACAGTTGCCATGAACTATTCTGATTATATTGATAAAATGGAAACTTTACTTTCTGACGATACCACGTATATTTGTTTAGATAAGGATCCTCTGAAATCCTTACAATCTAAAACCCACAAAATTTTGAAAAAATGGAATGATAATGAATATTTTAATAAAAAGTTACATCCTAATTCTATTACACAAACAGATACCTTGTTACCTAAGATCTATGGATTACCCAAAATACACAAGAATGGTGCACCTTTGCGACCTATAGTTTCCTTAGTAAATTCACCTACCTATTTTTTTGCTAAAACCATCAATGAAATTTTTGACACTTGCGTTTCTAAACCGAAATCTTATATAAAAAATAGTTCCGACATGTTACATCTAATAAGAGACTTAACAATTCCTGATGATTATATCATGATCAGTATCGATGCTACTTCACTTTTCACCAACATTAGTACTGAGTTAATATTAAAATCTATTGAGAGGAGATATGCTACTATCAGAAATAAAATAGGTATCAGTTTTAATGATTTAACGGAGGCGATTGAATTCTTAATGAATAATACTTTTTTTCAATTTAATAATAAATTCTATAAACAATCCTATGGCACTCCTATGGGATCTCCCATATCTCCCAAATTTGCTGATCTTGTGTTAGATGATCTTGAACAAGACTGTATTAATAAATTGAGTTTCAAACCTTTAATTTATGTTAGGTATGTGGATGATGTTTTTACGATTATTCCCAAGGATAAAATTCATGAAATGTTAGATGTTTTTAATAATTATGATACTAGACTTAAATTTACGCATGAAATTGAAAAGGATAATAAAATTAGTTTTTTGGAATTATTGATAATCAAACATAATAAACGATTAATTACAGACTGGTACCATAAATCCACCTTTTCTCATAGATTTCTAAACTTTAATTCTGATCATCCCAATTCTCACAAGAGGGGCATGGTTTACTCTTTAGTTGATAAAGTATTACAACTTTCACATTTGTGTTTTCGGGAAAAAAATTTGCATTTAGTTCATAATTATCTGTTATTAAATAATTACCCTGAAAATTTTATTAAATTTCACGTAAATAAAAGATTGTTTGCAAAGAAAAAATCCATTATTAATAGTAATGATCTTAGTAGCAATGGTAATTCTGTTGATACTTTTGATAACAATGATAGGTTCCAACGGTACATACGCATTCCATACATAAAAAATTTTTTTGAGAGATTGTCAAAAAAATTAAAAAAACACAATATAAGGACAGTACCCATTTTATCCAATAATTTTTCTAATTTAATAAAAAGAGGTAAGGATAAGACTGATAAAGGTAATTTAAATAATGTTGTATATAGAATTAATTGTTTGGATTGTGATGCTTCTTATGTTGGTGAAACGAAACGTAAAGTCAGTGTACGCATTTCAGAACATATGAGAAATAGTAAAAAGATGTGTTCTACCAATACATCGGTTATATACAATCATATGAATAAGTTCAAACATAAATTTGATTTTGATAAAGTGGACATTTTAGACAAAGAAGCTAATTGGCATAGAAGGATTTTTTCAGAAATGGTTCATATTAATCTACAAAAAAGTTCTATCAATATTAAGGATGACACAAAAAAATTATGTAAAATATATCTTCCTTTAATTTCTAAACTAAAGAACAGTTGAATTTTGACATTAAATTATTGGGAATTTATATGTTGTACATAGTTGTTGGCAATACTGGTTTCCTATATCTATAGTACGTATATAATTAATAAATCTTATATCTACCTATATTCATTGTGATTGACATATGTATATATTCATAAGTATTTTTGATTTTGATTTAGTTTAATTTCAAGGTCTGAAGAAGATGACAAAATAGTCGTCGAAACGTCGCCTTTTTTATAATAAATATATTGACTCATAAAACTATCTTTTTTATGTATTGGCTTTATTTCTGAATTTTTTAATTTGTCTGGGAACGTAGCGCAATCAAATATTAAATTAATAATTATTGTCAGAATGTTTCCAATATACTCAAGAGAACTTTTTAAAACAATGCTTGGAACTTCATCGAACCCTGCCGTATGTTTATTTGGTAATGATTTAATGACGCTGTTAACTTCAGAAGTACTAACAGGATACAGGAATATACTATGTGCATGACTATTATTAGAAACTGTGCATTTTTTTGATACATTATTTGCAAAATGATCTCCTAGCTTATTTGGAACAACTGACTCAAAATATTCTGCGAAAGTGTTTACAATATCTTTCAAGTTACTGATTTTACTGCCATTGTAATCTATAATTAATTCGTCATTTGCATTATTTTCTCTTTTTAAAAATTTGTTCAAATTTGACCAGATATACTTTAGACTTGTTGTCTGTATTTATTTTTGCCTCATTATAAAACCTGCTCTTAGCCTCAGTGATATCAATCTTATGTTTATTTTTTAGCGATTTATAATGATTATTCAAAGAAATGTTGTCACCTTTTATTTGGAATAGCATTTTAAGCTGTTTACTTTGCTCAATAATTTGTTCAGTTACCCAGTTTTTTTCGCCTTTTTTATGCACTATATTACTAACTTTAATGCATGGAAAGCTTACATTAAAACAATATATAAATTCATCCCAATATCTATTAAACATTTGATTGATATCACTTAGAGGTAATACCTCGTTCCAGTTTATTTTAGATAACAGCATTTGCATATTTGATATATTTTCATCTGTATATAGTCTTTTATATGTGTAAACGATAGGTTTCTTAATTATTTCTATATTATATTCAAATTCTAAAATTTGTGCCTTATGATCGGATATATTGAATTCAACAGTTGAAACACGTTCAAATTTAAAACTGTCATTTAAAATAAAATAATCTAAACATGTTGCAGTAGCGGAGCAAAGCCTACTGGGTTCTTTACTAATTATTTTACACTTAAAAGAATTTAAAATATCATAAAATTGTCTAACTTGAAGATTATCGATAAGAATATTTAAGTTAAAATCTCCACATAAAACTATATTATTTTTTTCAGGACTAAGATACTCAAACAGCTCAGTTATTTTTTCAATGAACTCTGAAAAGTTACCTGTAGGTGGCCGGTAAACGACAACCAAGTAAAATTTCTCATTTTTTATTTTAAAATTCACTCCACAACACTCAAACTCTTTTTCTGAACAATATTTTTTTAGATTTAGTTCACTGTAGTTGACATCTACATTATTTTTAAGGTATATAGGGTATTGCTAATAGGGTAGTTGACAGTGATCAAAATAAAATACAAACCTTTGTTATAATGATTTAGATGCAGAATTTTATGTTCTAAAACTTTTATTCGAAGATATTTTTCCTAAAATAATTAGGGGAGCAGGAAATCGCAAAAGTTTGATTTTAGGGGTTAAATCCCTATTATCCGCAATGGAAAAATATCTTCGAATAAAAGTTTTAGAACATAAAATTCTGCATCTAAATCATTAAACAAAATTAATTTTGCATGCGTAACGGCAGAAATTTGATATGAAAATGTCAAAATTACCTTAAAAACAGATAGCGATAGCCATGGAACTTGAACAAAATGATTAGAAATTATTCTGACAGCTAAAACGTCATCATTTTGTTCAAGTTCCATGGCTATCGCTATCTGTTTTTGAGGTAAATTTGACATTTTCATATCAAATTTCAGCCGTTACAAAGCATGCAAAATTAATTTTGTTTAATGATTTAGATGCAGAATTTTATGTTCTAAAACTTTTATTCGAAGATATTTTTCCTAAAATAATTAGGGAAGCAGGAAATCGCAAAAGTTTGATTTTACGGGTTAAATCCCTATTACCCGCAAAGCAATTCAGCACCCTGTAGATAAAAGAGTGTGATTATGTTTCATGTACACGCAAATTCTATGATAAAATTTCAAACGAATTTCTTTGATAAGCAACATTTCAAAAGATGGCGGAGTGGAGACGCTATATACTTTTTTTTTGTAAATTAAGAATACTCTTAGGTATACTTACGTAGGTACATAAAGTGTATATAATATTACGTAATATTCGCGTTCCACTCTGTCTTTTATTTGAACAAAACACTAACGTTCGGAAGAATGACGTCGACCGTCGTCGACTGGGAGGCGTCATGTACGAAGGCTTAACAGTGGTCGCACAACCAAGACTCCGTCTGGTCATAAAGGAGATAATAAGGCCCGTTTACGAGTGTCGGAAAGCCGTAAATGCGTGTAGCAGTCGTCTTTACTTTACCGTGGCATTTCACTTGCTTATTCCGAGTTAAGACTGTGCCGCTCCTCTCGGTTTATATGCGTACTAGTCTAACGCAAGCAACACACATCACAATATCGCACGACAGTTGCTGCCGATTCACAATCACGTGTCGTTACGTTAACGGGCAATCATTAGTGATGCGCGGATACGAGATAATGCCTGTACCAGGGCCGTAGCTAGGGGGGGGCATTAAGGGGCAATGTCCTACCTTAAAACATCCAGTGCCCTACCTCAAGGAATTATAAACAAGTCGCAAAGACCGTCACGACTCACGACAGAATGGCAGGCTTGGTCTCTCTGGCATTTGAAAAAACAAGATCAAAATCGTTGGATCTAAATGAAGTTCTTCGGAAATTTGACAACATGGCAAATGTATTTTTTTTTCTTTTTGATTAAAAAAATATATAATTATTTAAATTGTTGTTCACCATTTTTTTGCTTCTGTAATTTGATTTCACCAAATGAGGTGGGCAATCCAAATATATTGTAGTCTTTTGCTTCAGCCCTACCTTAAACTTTCAATTCAGCTCTAGCTACGGCCCTGGCCTGCACATTTAAAAAATATAACTACCTCACCTGTATTTAATCGGTGTGCAAGGGAGTATGTGAAGGCATTTCGCGGCACGCATATTAAATTTAATTTTTGAGTTTTTGGTTATTGTTATAGCTGTACCAGCGAGAGCCCAACATGAAAGTGAAAATTATTTCGAAATAATTTTCACTTTCATGTTGGGCTCTCGCTAGTACGAGGATTCACTTCATATCATAGCTATTGAATTTGCATATATGAATTGACACTCGCATGTAGTGAAAATCTATTGATTCTGAAGCATATAAGGAGAATATTAATTTAGCAATAATGTCACGGTTGAGTATTGTAAGCTCATTCCGCCGCGAAAGTCGAAAGGTTCAGGTTAGAATCCTGAGTGTGACCACTGGTTGGTAAAATGATTTTTTCCAATATGTTTCGAAACAATTATATAATTGGCTGCTCTCCAACTAAAAAAAAATTATGTTTTAACGTTACGTTAACATAGAGATCACGCAACGTGATTCTGAACCAGCTTCGGGACTAGCCGACTCTTATATAATAGTGCCTTATACCTAAAACAAGTGAATATCCTTTCGTACTTCGGACTTTATGGTGTGACGCCGAACTAAAGGCTACAAAATGCTCTGTTGCCACTGGAATATATTTCGAACATAAAAATATAATTTTATGGCATAATGAGATTTTCAACATCTTCATATTATAGACTTAAATGTACCTACATTAATAATTTTCACTTAATGTTTAAGAGGACAGAGTGGTGTAACGGTAAGCGTAGCGGCCTTTGGATCACAATGTCGTGGGTTCGAATCCCGCCTCCGCTCATGGATGTTTACATGGTATACATGCATGGAAAGAGATATTTTGTAGTAGGTATGGCAAAAAAAAATTTAAATGCCACTGCCCGAATTCGAACATGAATCTCCCCGATCGAGTTACGGTAGTGATATTTTATTTTTTTTTATGACCTTGTAAAGAGCACCAATTGTTGTCTGAAAATTGTAAGTCACTAATGAAAGTTAAATTGTATTGTAGAACGGGAGTTTTATACAGGATGATCCAGAAAAATGGCGGAAAAAGGTGGGTATATTGAAGTCTAAGAGAATAGGTACGTTAGTATGCAGTTTAAAAATTAATTTTATATTATTTTAAATTTTAATTAAAAAAGCCCGGAACCGCCCCTCTCCCGACGCTTATGAAAACTGTATCGGCAACAGAAATGATGACGTGGTTTTATTTATTATTCACGAAATTAAAAATTATGTAATTATTGTTTTATTTCTGTTTCATAAATGCAAGGTACAAAATAATCGACGTGTGGCTGCGTAATAAAAACAAAAGCATTTCTAATTTTATTAACCGACTTCAAAAAAAGGAGGTTTCTCAATTCGACCGTATACATTTTTTATGTTTTATGTGTGTTCGCGGATAACTTCGTCGTTTACGAACCGATTTTGAAAGGATATACTTTCAGATTGGTCCCATAGAAATTTCATTAAAATCGGTTCTGTAGTTCGGCTGATTTTAATAAAAGTAAGTAACGGCGTGTGATTCTTTAAGGTAAATGTTACTTTTTGACACTAAAAAGTAAAAAATAAAAAACTTTTTAACAAAAAAAAACCTCCTTCAAAAAGGCACTAAAAAGAGGAAAATAATGAAATTTTGAGGTCTGTGCCAATTAAAATATGAAATCGGCTAAAAAGTATAGTATAGTGATTAATATCTTCTTTTTACCGATTTCATATTTTAATTGGCACAGACCTCAAAATTTCATTATTTTCCTCTTTTTAGTGCCTTTTGAAGGAGGTTTTTTTTTTGTTAAAAAGTTTTTTTGTCCAAACGAAATTAAATAAACATAAGAAATACAATCAATATGATTAGACACCTATACCGTAACTAAATTCACTATATTAGTGAAATTAACATAAGAATATCAGACGAATTATCGCCATGATATTTATATAGAAGGCTGTATAGAAAAAATGTAAATGTAAATATCTTCTTTTTACCGACTTCATAGTTTAATTGGCACAGACCTCAAAATTTCATTATTTTCCTCTTTTTAGTGCCTTTTGAAGGAGGTTTTTTTTTTGTTAAAAAAAAGTTTTTTTGTCCAAACGAAATTAAATAAACATAAGAAATACAATCAATGTGATTAGACACCTATACCGTAACTAAATTCACTATATTAGTGAAATTAACATAAGAATATCAGACGAATTATCGCCATGATATTTATATAGAAGGCTGTATAGAAAAAATGTAAATGCACCGCCGGGAATCGAACCCAGAACTCCCAATTTCGCGTCGGGAAAGTTTCCAGTTACTACACAGTGCCCAACAACGTACATTTAATTCTTCCTATATATGCAACGATGACCCATTAACTGCGAGAGCTATTATTTTATAACAACATTAAAAATGAATGCTGGCTTTCTCATGGCTAAACATATTGATTGTATTTCTTATGTTTATATTAAAAACCGTATATAGATTTCTCGTTATAATTTGAAATTAAATAAGATTTGAAATAGCGTCGAAAATTACACTGAACCGATTTATTTATGTTTTTTGGTAATAGCTTATGCGATGTAAAACTAATGATAATTTTTTGTTCACACAGCAGATAATAGCTAATTAATTTATTAAGAAGAAAACATGCTCACGTATTTATTGAATTATTCGCTTTACTATCGAAAATCCGAAATTAAAACATTGAGCAACTTTGACCAGTAATAATTTAATGACTGTTTACCTTTAGTTATATTTTTTCAAAAAGAACGCAAAATTTAAATAAAAAATATTATTAAAAAAAACTTTTTAGAGACAAGCTTTTATTTAAATACACTAAAAAGGAAAAAATAGTTTTTAATAATTTAGGTTCATAATTATAAAAACGTGGATCGTGAACTCTATGATAGTTTATTAGTCACGACCCACACTTTTATAATTATGAACCTAAATTATTAAAAATTATTTTTTCCTTTTTAGTGCATTTAAATAAAAGCAGTTGTTAACGGGAATGTGGACAGGTACTCAAATCAAACACCTTATAGAGCTGCGTATACTCAAATAAATTTAAGGAAACCCCCCGGTGTGTAATTTTCTGGTTTCACGTCCATTGTTGATATAATATAGCAGTTGTTAACGGGAATGTGGACAGGTACTCAAATCAAACACCTTATTGAGCTGCGTATATACGCAGCTCAATAAGGTGTTTGATTTGAGTACCTGTCCACATTCCCGTTAACAACTGCTATATTATATCAACAATGGACGTGAAACCAGAAAATTTAAATAAAAGGTTGTCCCTAAAAAGTTTATTTTACTAATATTTATTTTGTTCATTTTAATCTTTCAAAATTTTACCCCTTTTGACACCTGTAGGGGTTGAATTTAGAAAAATTCTTTCTTAGTGGATGATTACGTCAGAAAAGGAACCCACTGTCTAAATTTCAAGTTTCTAGCTTTAGCAATTTGGCCTGGGCGTTGATTAGTCAAAAAACCCTACATCCCCGTTTGAACCCCTTAGAGGTTGAATATATTTCTAAAAACGATTTATTCATGTATTGTCATCGGGAATACATATGTGTACAAAATTTCAAATCGATCGGATACGTGGAAGTCGTTCAAAATTGTCTTGCAAGTTTTGACCTAAACAAACACACAAACTAACTAACTAACATACATTGCAAGTTAAATAAAAGCTTGTAAAAAGTAATACACAATGACATGTACTTACACAATACTGGAAACTTGTTTAAACAATAACAGTCACAAATTCACAAGCTCACAAATGTTGCACAGTTTTATTACACGCCCCGGGAAAACGGTAAGCACACCGTATGCGTGTTTTTATAAAGTTTCCGCCAGCTTCACCGTGTAATGAAACCATGTCTCTTTTTACAATATTCGAAAAGTATGCCTTACTGTTTTATGAACATCACGACAGAGCAATCGATAATGACTGAAATATAAAATTATGCATTTTATCCAAATTTTATAGCAGTTACATAATCAGTGAGAAAGTTTTGTATTCAGAGTTATGCATACTGTGACATTGAATTCGCCAGTGGCGGGTACAATGTTTGTAACATTAATATTTCTGCTGACACTGTACCCAGCCTCCAAGGCAACACCAGTGGCGGCGTGGCTTTTAAGACGTGGTGTTACATGTTTATAATTAAATTTTCATTTTTTTTTCTCGAAATGAACCTGCGGATTTCATATTTTTAGGATTAATAAGCTTATTTAATATGAAATTTTTTCCGCCTTTTTCTGAATCAGTCTGTATAAAGTATAAACATTTATATTATAATTTTGGAAAATGAAAGTCATGTATTGTTTTCGATATTGATGTTTTTTATTATGTATA
Source organism: Mongoloraphidia duomilia (assembly GCA_039654895.1). Classification (NCBI taxonomy): domain Eukaryota; kingdom Metazoa; phylum Arthropoda; class Insecta; order Raphidioptera; family Raphidiidae; genus Mongoloraphidia; species Mongoloraphidia duomilia. The sequence continues at coordinate 46,706,684 of CM077522.1, read as the reverse complement.
GACGGAAAAACATATTTCCAGAATTTTTGTCTGTTTGTATCGACCTCTGAAAAATAATTAGCATGTTTTTAATAAAATTTGGCACTGCACTATGTCAATCGGTACCTACCCAAACTTTTTACTCGGTTGCATTCGGTTTCCCGCCGAATCAACATTAACGTGGGCAAAGACTAGTTACTAATATTTTTGCATTCACTGCTGTCCCAAAAGTTTAGAAATCTAGTTTGTAACCATCTGTATTTTAAAAAGAAAAAATCTACATTTAATGACTCGCAAAAACTATTGACAACACAATTGGAATTTTAAATATAATCGATTCCATTAATATTAATGTAATTATTATTAATCATGCGTATAAAGTGTCCCCCCATCCCATTTAATTTTGAACGAATTGGATTAAAGAGTTCGGACAAAATTGAAGTAAATCCTAATCACAAACTATGTTTTGAAGATTTTTGAAGTTATACTTCTTTTGGCACGTCGAGAGTAAAATTTTAGCAGCTAACGGAAACAGTTAGCTGCCAGGCAACGGAAATAACGAAAAATCGACAGTATGAAGTTGGCCTCATAATTATAGGCAAGTATTATACCTAGTATAGTTGCTAGCATTAGCCATGTATATTGTATAGTGGCTGTCTGCAATAAGGTGGAAGACGCTAATGACCTAAGTTGTCGACGCGTCTATAATCTACAATAAAAAAATGCAATTTCAAATGAGGTGATACATGACCCCCATTACTATTTAAATATTTTAAGTTGATAGTGCCATTGACGCCATCTTAAAATTTCCAAAATCAAATTTATCTTCGAAAGATAGTTTAAGATTTTATAAGTATCTCGATTTTGTCCGAACTTTAATTCAACTCGTTCAAAAGTTATGAGGGGGGACACTTTAATTTAAACGTGCGCTCTATTATTAAATATTGTGGATATGTTAATCATATCATTTTGTGCTATATATAAAACTGAACTTTTTCAAAATTTTGCTATTAAATTGTCTTACTTTCGTAATTTTCAAATCATTCATGAACTTCGACTAAAGGTACGTTTTTTATTAAACATTTTTATTATCAATAAATATATTCGCAGTAATAATAAAATAGAGGACAGTGTGGTCCAGGGGTTAGCGTCGCGGCCTCTGGATCAGGCTGTCGTGGGTTCAAATCCCGCCTCCGCTCATTGATGTTTTGTGATGTCATTTAGTTTTAAGTTAATTGTTATTAGTGTATTTGCCATATGGCACATACACTATTGGCGTCGGTCGGATGGCGGGACCTAGGGGTCGGACCAAAATTTCTCGACGTTTCATACCTTCCTGAACAGTTTGCCACCATTTTTGAAAATGTTTATGTATATATGTATGTATGTATATATATATATATATATATATATTTATATATATATGTGTGTACACGATAACTCTCCACAGACTTAATCGATTTAAACGAAATTTGGTACACACATTGGAACCCATTACCGCACGAAGCCTATTTAAAATGGACCCGATCGGACTATTTTAAGGGTAGTTTTTAGGGGTTGAAAAAAGTTTTTGGGCCCAAAAATACCGAAAAAAATTTCAGAATCGTTTCAAAATTCAAATTTAACCCTTTAGTGAAGATTAAAATGTACTGTTAAAATTTTAATAAAATCGGCCCGACAGGACCGGACTTACAAATTTTATTTTAGTGATTTACTTACTGAAGGGTGTATTTAATTTAGTACAGAGGTTGCATTGATAATATTATTGAAATTAAGAAAAAAATATTATTTTAAGGGATGTATTAAGGGGTTAAATTTTTTATTTTGTCCAAAAACAAACTTATGTTCACATAATAACAGCACAATGCCTGTGTTAGCAAATACACTATATTGTCGGCAGGGTTTTGGCACTGCGACCCGAGTTTTATTTAATGTAATCAAGACGCTAATGACATAAGTTGTCGACGCGTCTATAATTTACAATAAATAAAAATAATGAAATAAATTATAAATAATTAATCATTTGTTAAACCCGGATATATTTTCAAATTAAAAGTATCGCCTTTTTTTGACGAAATAGTCTATGCCCTATGGCAAAGTTCTTTAATTCTACAACCTAATACTTTTTTTATTCGATCATTATTTTATTACAACTCTTCAATATGGCAAGTGTTTACTGAAATTACTACACCGCGCTGGTTCAGTCGTTATTAGAGGTGCGCAGACGCGTACATGCGCAGCTACCTATTTTGACATTTTAATTTATAAATAATGCAGTCGTCGTCGAACTCAATAAACTCGGGGGCTACTTTTGAAATTTAAATTATCGAGTCAGCTACCCACTATAAAATATAGCTAAGTACTTTACATGCGTATATGTATGCATGGAATTGGTCAGTTAACAGGCCAGTGTGTTGAAAGTGTTTTCAAAACACACTTGTGGGGAAAATAAAGCTATTTCCACAGTGATTTTTACCTGTTCATTGCTACTGTGCGTGCGCATTGCGCACTGCGGCAGCTCACGGTCTACTAAAGGAGTAAAGTTAGCGACACAAATGAACTGTCAAAATTTTTTGAAAATACTGAAAATGAAGTGAAAAGTAGCTATTTTATAGTGAGTATGGCAAAAAGTACCATATATTTCTCGTGCGTAATGGTATTATGTCTCGTGTGTTGTTATGACTCGTTAACACACTGTCACTCTTCGTCAGTAATATATGTCATTACAACACTAGAAATACAATCTACTGTTATCATTTCACGTAATAGTGAATAGTGAACGAAATTGAACCCTCACGCTCGGGTTGGTGACGCTGAATCGTGTATACTCGGCTCCAGTAGTCATCAGCCACGTTTATTGTCTAACAAGGAGTGCATCGTTTCAATAATTACGTTTTTATTATTATTACGTATTATAATAAATATCTGGATGACCGAGCTTTGCTCGGATGAGTTCAAAAAAATAGTACTTAAAGTTCCCATTTCATCAAAATCGTTAGTCGTTTTTAAGAAAAAAAAATTACATACCTATAAGTAGATAATATTATTATACGTCAGTATACGTCATACTACATAACGTATGTACCTACATATTTTCAAAAAATTACTGATTACTTTAATAAGTTAAAGATTGACTGTCAGAGTAATTTGACATAAATAATGAAAATAGTTTGTTTTTTTCAAAGCCTACTCACCATAAGACACTGTTTTATAACGTTAAAAAACTGTTTTTTAAAATGATAAAATCTATAAGAAAACGAATTTTTCCAGGGATGAGACCTAACTAGATCGATTTTTTGCCCCCCAAAACCCCTTTTCAGTAAATTTCATCCAAATCGTTAGGGCCGTTTTCGAGAAAATATTTATATAAATACATAGGTACATAGGTACAAAGGTACATATATACAAGATTTGCTCGTTTAATAATATAGGGATTCATCCAAATTGTTAGGGCCGTTTTCGAGAAAATATTTATATAGGTACATAGGTACATATATACAAGATTTGCTCGTTTAATAATATAGGGATAAAATAATATTATAATATTATGAATGTTTAGCATATAATCAAGTTTTCACTTCTGACGTGTGGTCATAAGCACACACCCATTTTTTATATTAAGTTTTACGTCAGCTACCGATAGTTAGCGATCGACGGTTTGGCGACCACTGCTTTATTGAGCCGACTGGTACCTACTGAATACTGATGGTACTAAAATATATTTGTAGTATATATATTTCTTTTTGTTCAAATTTTCATATATCAGAGTTCGATTATTACAATTTGATAACTCATTTTTTCTTTTAATAAGTAATTATTATTTATTAATTTAACAATGAATTTTTAATCCACAAGGCATCCACTAGGTAGTGAATAATATTTCTTAACATATCAGTCAGCATATTATGCCATCATGATTGTTAAACGTCAAACGATTGTTATAAGATATATAAGGAAAAAATCAGAAGCCACTGTCGAGACATGAACCCGAAATTCCCAGTTCCCGACAGTGGCTTCTGATTTTTTCCTTATATATCTTATAACAATCGTTTGACGTTTAACAATCATGATGGCATAATATGCTGACTGATATGTTAAGAAATACTATTCACTACCTACTGGATGCCTTGTGGTTTAAAAATTCATTGTTGAATTAATTAATAATTATTATAATATTGTTGTCCACAATTACCTAACTCATAAACTGTTATTTATTTTTTCTTTTGTTGTTTTAGGATAAAATAATGTATCCGTCTTACATTTTAGTGTGTTTCGGATTGTTAATAATTTTGGACTTAGGGCAGGCCCAGTCACCGTGCCAGTTAACACCTTATTATGGCGGAATTGTCTGTAACTCGGCTAGTGTCGCTGAATATAAAAATTTTATGGGAAATTTAAGTGGCCAAAACTATAAAATATATGAAGCACAATTCAAATTTTGCAACTTCACAACATTAACGACAGATTTTTTCGACTTTCATAATTACAACACAACAGCAAGTCTCGAGCTCGAGGGCAATAATATAGTCGATATTGAAGTTGGTGCCTTTTCAAAACTGGTGTCAGTTAGACATCTATATTTATACTCTAATAAGATTAAATCTCTTCGACCGGGAATGTTTAAACACAATGTAAATTTAGTATTTTTAAATCTAAAAAACAACGAGTTAACAAATTTAGGTTATGGTATTTTTTCGGGTTTGAAAAGTCTAGTACACCTGAATCTTAATAACAATAAATTAGAAAATATTAATTTAAAAGTATTTAATGGGCTTCAGTCATTAAGAGAACTTTATGTATATTCAACTAAGTTATCCGAAATAAAGGAAATTCACTTTTTACGATATTTTTCACATTTAAGGGACTTTTATATATATAATAACGGAAATATACCATGTGACCAATTGGCCGAATTACAGCTTATTTTGAATGACCTACACGGTATTAATTTGTCTTGGACTGATTCGTATTACGACGGACCAAATGTAGACGGTATTAAATGTGTAGAATAAAAAACTAAGCAATTGATAATAAATTATTATATAAGTCTTAACTGTACTTTTAGTATTAGAAAAATTAAAAAATCTTTGAAAAATGTAAAACGAAAATAAACCTATTATGTATTTTAATACGAAAATATTAGGTTTAGGTTTGGACAACCCTTAATAAAAGTGTTAGTAAATATCCTAAAGAATACAATTCCAGCAAAAAAATAACCTCGTTGTATTTAACAATCAAAAGTTACACGTGATTGAAGTTAGGTAAAAGAAGTACATTATTTTGAACACCCTGTACACTAAATTCATTTTTTTTTAGGACAGACATTGATTTGTCCGTCTATTATCTAGTGATCCTCAAAATTTCAGTTTGATAAAGGTTTCTGTTTTGGCTATGACAAATTTTAGGTAAAGGTCTGCACGTGTCAAAAATGTCTAAAAAACTTGAATAACTCAAAAATTACTGAATTTTCGAGCATGGCTTTCCTTACAATTTCTATTCACATTTAGATGTAGAATTGAAAAAACAAATAAAAACAGGCTGTTAGGTTAAAAAAAACATAGCTTTGATCTGCCACGCTTAAATGGGACCAGGCTGTATGATTGAAAATATTTTTAGGTTATACACCATTAAAATTTATACAACTTTTGTATTTAAACTTTTTTTCTATCTTCACCCAAAATCAATATATCGGCCGACAACGCAAGTCTTGGATACCCTGATTAGACCTGGATTTTTCACAGATGGTAGAAAACCTTTAGACATGTATTTTTACAAACGTCCCCGGTTTTCCCCCTTGTGCTTCCTCCGCTACTCCCTTTTGAATATAATTTTGCAAGCCTTTTTAGAAATACTTCAGAAACGGTCGATTTAAGTGGGGGAAGCACATGGGGGATAACCGGGGACTTTAGTAAAAAATACATGTCTAAAGGTGTTCTACCATCTGTGAAAAATCCAGCTCTATGGGAATTATTTGCGACATTGGGTTTTTTTTCCTTTCATTTACTGTGCTATATTACCAAGATGTTATATTTTCGCATTTTTGTTATTAGTGTATTTGCCATATGGCACATACACTATTGGCGTCGGTATGGCGGGACCTAGGGGTCGGACCAAAATTTCTCGACGTTTCATAGCCTCCTGAACAATTTGGCACCATTTTTGGAAATATATATATATATATATAAAATATTCATATATAAAATATATATATATAAAATATATATATATGTGTGTGTGTGTGTTCGCGGCATAACTCTCGAAAGACTTAATTGATTTGAACGAAATTTGGTACACACGTTGGAATCCATCACCGCACGGAACCTATTTAAAATGGGCCCAATCGGACTATTTTAAGGGTGGTTTTTGGGCCCGAAAATGCCGAAAAAATTCTCAGAATCGTTTCAAAAATGAAATTTAACCCTTTAGTAACGATTAAAATGTACTGCTAAAATTTTAATAAAATCGGCCCGACAGGACCGGACTTACAAATTTTATGAAAACACTAGTTTGCGGATAGTGCTTTACTTACTGAAGGGTGTATTTAATTTGGTATCGAGGTTGCATTGATAAAAATATTGAAATTAAGAAAAAAAATATTATTTTAAGGGATGTATTAAGGGGTTAAATTTTTTATTTTGTCCAAAAACAAATTTAAGTTCACATAATAAAGCCACAATGCCAGTATTAGCAAATACACTATATTGTCGGCAGGGTTTTGGCACTGCGACCCGAGTTTTTTTATTTTGTTGTTTTCTTCTCGTTACTACTGCAGATTAATTTATCTTAAGTAGCTACTAGGTTTCTATTGTTTCTATTTTGTACTAATATTTGTATTTCGTAGTAAGTATTCACAGAAATAAATATAAGTATTTAAAAATATAGAAATTCTTTGTTTCATTTTATCTGTAAGTACTAATACCTATACACCGTGTCCCAGGGAAAATAACATTGAGAACATTTACAATTTTGTAGTAAGCTATGGGCCATAAGACCTAACTAGTGGATTACATAGAAAAAATAGTACAGTGAATTTTTTAAACAATTTTCCATAGCAACGGTTGACTATTAAGATTAAAGGTAAGTGCAGTATGGAGCTGGGATTCTAGATGGTAGCGTAGATCATAGCAGGGCTGGCTTAAATTAATGCATTGTTATACAGTGTGTCCACAGACTCATCCTCAACATGGGGATCTCCGTTGTTATGGGAGATAGAGATTTGGTTAAATGAGACAAAATGTGCAGAATCTCCAGTACTACTACCCTGCGTAGTCAAACTTTCCATATTTTCCTTGGTTCGCGACCGACAGTGGGAAAACGAGATTTACCCATTTTCGTTTTTTGTTTATAACTCGCTTATTAAGTAAGTTAGAAAAAAAATATTTTCACTTTCATAAGGCCCTTTTTTATGAAGATTTCAAATCTCTTTTCATATTTTTATTTACTTTTATAGTTTTAGAGATACTTGTATTAACTTTGTTTTTTTAAATACACGTCAAAGATGGCCATGACACCATTCGAAAGAGATTTTTTTTCTCTTTAATTTGATATGAGGATTGATGGATTTATTTTCAAAAATAACAGAGTTATACGTAAAACACTGATTTTTAATAGTAGGCTATGCTAAATTAATTGATAAAACAACAGAAGGCTTAGCAAACAGTTGAAATTCGCGTTGGCTTAGTAAACGGCTGTTTTGTTTTAGCTGTCAAAGTGTAGTTTGTTGCTAATTTGTCAGTTTACTAAGTGATTTATTAAATTTACTTTTATTATCATGGAACCATTTTGTAACAATGAAAAATAAGCGATTTTCAACAATTGATCGTAAAACAGTAGTTTTGTCTTCTTCACTTATTCGCGTTGACTAAGTAAACGGCTTTTTAAATGATCCATAGTTTTTTAAATTTACTCGTAAGTTTCTGTAAATAGACGAATGAGGTTGTCTTCGCTCTGGATACTGATCGAAGTACATTTTTGCAGCTCTGGTCGAGTTTTTGTGACATAGAATGTAAAAAGATTACATATCAAATTTTTCATTGTTACAAAATGGTTCCATGAAAACAAAAGTAAATTTAATAAATCACTTAGTAAACTGACAAATTAGCAACAAACTACACTTTTACAGCTAAAGCAAAACAGCCGTTTACTAAGCCAACGCGAATTTCAACTGTTTGCTAAGCCTTCTGTTGTTTTATCAATTAATTTAGCATAGCCTACTATTAAAAATCAGTGTTTTACGTATAACTCTGTTATTTTTGAAAATAAATCCATCAACCCTCATATCAAATTAAAGAGAAAAAAAATCTCTTTCGAATGGCGTCATGGCCATCTTTGACGTGTATTGAAAAAAACAAAGTTAATACAAGTATCTCTAAAACTATAAAAGTAAATAAAAATATGAAAAGAGATTTGAAATCTTCATAAAAAAGGGCCTTAAGAAAGTGAAAATATTTTTTTTCTAACTTACTTAATAAGCGAGTTATAAACAAAAAACGAAAATGGGTAAATCTCGTTTTTCTACTGTCGGTCGCGAACCAAGCAAAATATGGAAAGTTTGACTACGCAGGGTAGTAGTACTGGAGATTCTGCACATTTTGTCTCATTTAACCAAATCTCTATCTCCCATAACAACGGAGATCCCCATGTTGAGGATGAGTCTGTGGACACACTGTATATGCGAGCGTACACAACGAAGCAGTGAGTGTAGCAGGTATAAGCGCTGTTACAAGAGCTGCTAGATTCAAGAATGTATCTCATCATTCTTTCAGCGCGCTGACTACTACAATCAACGTGTGACAACTGTCAAATGGCCGTTACAAGTTTCGCAATGGATGTGACTAGTTTAATAAGTGAAATTTTGCCAGTTTTTATTTAATTTGTTTTGAGTTTTTTCTAAGACGTATTTAAAAGTGGTTCCATACGTAAATATTCAAAAAACCCGTTTGGGTAAAATTTTAATTCTTGGTATAAATGATGAAATTCGCCATGTTTAGATCGTTTTCTATTAATAGGGTGGACATGATAGCTCCTATCCAAATTTGTATTTAAAATATACCACTTTGTAGCAGAAGAACACAAATATTCGTCTTCGCTATCTGACATTTCAAACGCGATTTAAGCTTGTATCAATGCTAATATCAAAGCTTCGTTGTGCAAACCTATAAGCGCTTATAATTTCAGCCACCATCTACCATACATGGTACCATCTAGAATCCCAGCTGCGTACTGCACGTACCTTAATGTGTGAGCACTGAGCCACGGTACTCGGTTTGCAATTGGCATCGATTAACGAACGAGCAAGCACTAAGCAGCTGACAGGACTAGCAATTGCATGTAATGAGAATTGAGAAGGTCATTTTAGAAGGTACTAACTTGGTACTCGGATTAAGTACTCGATTCTTGAAAGTACTCGAGTACCGAGTACTCGATTCTCAAAAAAAAAAACGATTCTCCCCAACACTAGTTAATTTTGACTAGAAGTGTAGATTATGAACCCTAAATTATAGACATGGACAGAATCGGTCCCAAAACTTGCAGGAGTTTTGAGGTTTCGACGCATTTGGGCGTTTCATGGACCCTACTTAGGTATCGAAAAAGCAAGTTTTACGGCCGTATTCATAGTTAACCCTTAAGTAGTAAGGGACACTTAACTCTACCCTCAAATCGAATATGCGTTTCATAGTCAAAATTGACGTCTGTAGGGGCTCTTACATCACCCTCACCTCAAGGGTGGATAGTATGTCCCTTAAGTGTCGAAAAAGTACTCTACCCTCAAATCGAATATGCGTTTCATAGTCAAAATTGACGTCTGTAGGGGCTCTTACATCACCCTCACCTCAAGGGTGGATAGTATGTCCCTTAAGTGTCGAAAAAGTATGTGCGTCTTTATTTAGACAAAGAAGCAAATAGACGTAGGTAATAATTATTATTATTCTGCTAACCTAACCTGCATTCTCTGTGTAAACAGTGTAATATTACGTAAAATAAAGATTATAAAAATGGACGATTTTGACGAATTGTACGATTGTAGTGATGAAAGTAGAACGTTTAAAAAAGAGATATATACGCGACCTTGAAAATCCTTGTGAATTTTACTCAAGGAAATTATCTACTATGAAACGCTCCTTTGAATAAGGTGCCCTCAGCACTTAAGTGACCCTCAGCGAAGGGACCTTTATCACTTACCTTAAGGGTTAACTATGAGTATGGGTATTAGATATTCGTTTTACCGTATGTTCAGAAGCCGGCCCCGACAGACCGTTCAACGAATCAAAACGAAAATTTAAACTTAGCGTTTTTAAGAAATTCTTTAGGGTTTTATTATTTCCCCTAATTGATGATAAAATCTATTGTGTGAGTTATTTTCGTTAAGAACATTTAAAAAAAATGAAATCGTTTTAACAGTAGGTACCTATAGTTGTAAAGATTAATTTGATAACAAAAAAAAATTATCACTTATCTGTAGATATATAAAAATAGTATAAATAAATAAGATACCATTGAACTTCATTTAATCGAAACAAAGTCTAAATCGATCTGATCAAAACCAGATAAAAAAAATGAAATAAATAACACTTCTTTGTTTCCCAACTGTAATTAAAAAAAAACTCTAAACAAAACAATGTTGTTGCTACAATGTAAAGTATTAGGTAATGTTGCCGCAAAAAAGCCACAACACAACAAAATGAATTTCTAGAATAATTGTTGTCTGTCTGTATCGGGATATTTGGAAAACGGCACGAACGATTTTAATTAATATTAAGGCTATTTACATTCGGAAATCGGGTTTAACGGACGCAGTTTGATGACCCAAAAACAGAAATGATAGATATTTGGAAAAATATTTTTTTTAACCTCCCATATATATAGGGTGGCACATCTTAAACAATGCAGTGAAATATCTCGTAAACGGTACAAACCATAAAAAAAATGTTTTATACAAAAGTTATAGTGTCAAGGGGGACAGAAGATTGTAGTCAGGGGTACAGCGCCAATATTTTAAAGTGATTACTAACAGGCTGAATTTTCGTGAGTAGCTTAGTTTTGACGAGTCCCCCAAATCTCTCTCTGCGACAATTCTCGGTAGAGGTAAGCAAAGTTCTGCGCAGCCGCTAAACATGTTGATTTGGCGAGTTTTTAAATTTTATACATAACACTTTGTTTTTCAGTTAAATTGCCAGATAATTTATAAAAAAACAGGAAGCTGCGCTTGTCCTACAAAAGCGATGGGTGGACTGGCGAGTCCTCCGTCCCCAATACGTAAAAATAACGAGGTCAGAAATTTTATTACTAACGGGCTGATTTTTAGTTTATTGTTTAATTAATATTTTTGAAATCGAAGGGTCAAATTGTCCTACAAATTGTCCGGTAGGGTTTTCCGGTCCTACGCCCTGAAAGTGTCAGTTCCACGAATATTCTAAACTGATTACTAACAACTTAATTTTTGTTTTTTTCTTGTGGAAATGGAGTGTAGAATACAATATAATTGGTGTCCTACAATAAAATTGGGAGATATTGATAAAAAGCCAAAAAACTATAGTCCATTGAAATGTTACATTAGGCTTGCATTTTGGGTAGGACGAAATTTTTTTTACCGTTGCGTAGGGGGGCCCGGTGTAAGTTTAAAATTGAGTTTTCAGGGTCGGCGGCGACCCCATTTAGCCGCCATTTTGAAAAAGGGGTGCAAACAGGTTTTGTACTGTATCTCAGTAACGGTACATCTTACAGAAAATCTGTAGATAGGTTTTTGTTTAGAATCGAATTCTCTAAAACTTTACTAGAGAAACTTTTTGTCGTAAATTGAATAATTAAAAAGATATGCTTTATAGAAGATAGAATATTTTTTAATTATTCAATTTATGACAAAAAGTGTTTCTAGTAAAGTTGCAGAGAATTCGATTATAAACAAAAAACGTATGCACTAATTTTCTGTAAGAAATACCGTTACGGAGATGTAGTGCAAAACCTGTTAGCACCCCTTTTTCAAGATTGCGGCCAAATGAGGGGGCCGCCAACTCCGAAAACTCAATTTTAAACTTACACCGGCCCCCCTACGCAACGGTAAAAAAAATATTTTCCTGTCCAAAATGCAAGGTTAGCCTAAAAAAATGTAACATTTTAATGTACTAATATCAGAATGAGCCATGACTCATTATGTACATATTTATATAAAGTTGCTATCGTTATTTTGGTGTTTTTATTTTAGTTTCATTTATTTTCAATAATCACTAAAATTACCATAGCGACCCTATATAAATACGTAAATTACAAAAATATCAATTTACCGGATATCCAATTAAAATAATACGTTATAGTACTAAAGTCTTTTTGTAGGACTAGCAATACCTACCAGAGAGAACGACCGATTTGGATATTGAATAGAGCAGTATTTGTCAGAGAGCGTTTATTTGTATAATTAATTACATATAGAGAGGATAATCTAGTAAAACTCGATAATTTGGGGAAACATAAACCAAACAGCTTGCTTGTAAGTAACAAATTTCTATCTTTAATCTAAAATTAATAATATACTTAAGATTATAAAATATAAGCATCTGGTGAGGTTATTCTCGCTCTTTGTCTAAAGGTACCACTCATTAATATCAAGTAGTTTTCATAATTGACAATTTATTTATCGTTAATTAATCTAATAGTGACATCTATCTTTTATTAGAATATAATTACATAGATCAACTGACGCGCCAGTGTGGCCGGTTCATTCCGGGCGCGCAAACCAAAAACAAAATGATAACTAACAAATATGGATAACATAAGAACAAATAATAATAAAACAAACCAATTAGAACAAAACAAATACAATTCAACACAAATCAAAATGACATCTAATCAACACAAAAATAACGATAACGAGAATCTAAATACTAACTTAAACAAAACATTCGCAGATACTGTAAAAGACAATACAACCTTTACTTATCCGACAAAGGAACAGGGAATTATCTTAAATTCAGTAAATGGAGTTAAAATCAAATCTTATATCACAGCAGTAGCAGCAATAGTAAAACCCCAAAATATTTTAGCAGCATCTCGTATTTCAAACAATAGAATATGTATGTTTCTCTCCAATACAGCTTTAGTGGACAAACTGGTAGCAGAAAATAACAAAATTGTTGTAGAAGAATTTGAAATTAATATACGGAGGCTTGTCACACCTGCTAAAAAATTAGTGTTATCAAACGTGTCTCTCATTATTCCCAATAGTACAATCGAAAAAGTACTAACTAACATAGGACTCAAACTTGTCTCCCCTATCAATTTCATAAAAGCGGGAATGGCTGAACCAGAATGCGCACACATAATGAGCTTTAGAAGGTTTGTTTATGTAATCCCAAATGAAACGCAGGCTTTACCAGAACAAGTAGTTTGCACATTTGATAACGATAACTACAAAATTTATTTAAGTATAGACTCGAAGTGTTACATTTGTAACCAGCTTGGTCATGTTGCCCAAAACTGTCGTTCTCCGCCTCCGGAAACGTCAAGAACTACAGCACATGAGGACGAAGATCAGACACAAGCTATTAATCAAGCAAAAAGAAAACGTCCAATTCCCTCATCTACTTCAACTGCAATTGTTGACACAAGCTCTGACGAAGAAGATCAAGACAATCCTCCTAGTAACAATGTTATTACGACATCGGCATCAGTACACGCAGTAAATGACTCGCCAGATAACCAACAGTTGGTAAAACTAGTTGAACCTGTAAAAGAAAATAATAATCAAAAAGTGAAGACAACAATACTACCTGAAACATACTCACCTGAAGGCACTTCTAATCCAGATGAAGTATTTGCTGTTCCATCAACACCTGAAATTAGAAAAACCACATCATCAACTGAAATACATAAAGGGAAAAATAGTAAACAATCGAAGAAAAGAAAGAAAACGAAAAAATATAACTTAGAGGACGAATTACAAACAGTCAAAACAATTATGGAAAAAGTACCCCCAATATATCCCATAAATTATGAACAGTTAAAACAATTCTTGGAAGAGTCTTCCTCTAGTCCAGACATATTAAGTCTTGCCAAAGCTATCTCACCCAATATTGAGCCGCTTATCACTACATTAAAAGACATTAAACCCAATTTAAAAAATCCAACTCTAAAGGCAAAAATTACCAGAATAATAGTAAACATAAACAATAAATTAGAAGGCATAGAACAAAACGTACATACGAGCTCAATCTCCCAAACGGGAGACGATGATTATAATTTTGAATAATGGATATACTGCAGTGGAACATAAACGGATTATTTTTACATCTAGAAGAACTTCAACTCTTAACAACTAACCACAACTTAAGCATATTGGCACTACAAGAAACGCACTTAAAGCAAAATCAAGTATTCAGATTCAACAAATACAACATATTTAGGAAAGACAGAGACAATAACCAACACGCAAGTGGAGGGGTGGCAATACTAGTACGTAAGAATACGCATGCAGAAAGGTATGCCTTGAACACAGACATTGAAGCAGTAGCTGTAACAATACATTCTAAGAGGAAGTATACAGTTTGTAATGTATACATCCCACCCAATCGAACTATAGAATTCGAAGACATAGCAAAAATAATAGAACAGTTACCTAAGTCATACATACTACTAGGAGATTTCAACGCGCACAACCCCCTCTGGGGAGGGAATTCAACAAACTTAAAAGGAAAAATAATGGAAAAAATAACAGATTTAGAAAATGTCGCTGTTTTAAACAACGGACAATATACGCACTTCAGTCAGGCGGCAGGATCCTTTTCAGCTATAGATCTTTCAATATGTCATCCTTCAATAAAACCAAACCTCCACTGGACAGTGCTACCTGACCTCCATAGTAGTGATCATTTCCCACTAATCATCTCTGAAAACATCCACAACGCCTTAGACAGTGACCCTATATCCCCAACAAAATGGAATATAGCTAAAGCCAACTGGAAAATGTACACACAGTTCATTAAAGAAAATCTTGAAATAAATAATAAAGAAGAAAATATAGATGAGTTAGTGAGACAAATAACTCAACTAATAACAAACGCAGCCCAAGCTACTATCCCTAGAAAAACAAACAGGAAAACTGGCCATAACGTGCCATGGTGGAATCTAGACTGTGCAGACGCTATTAAACAAAGAAAACTAGCATTAGCCAACTATAAAAAAAATAGAACAATAGAAAACCTGATAGAATTAAAAAAAATTAGAGCTTACTCAAAAAGAGTGATCAAGCAAAGCAAAAGGGACTCTTGGGCGAATTATGTCTCGAGTATTAATAGCTCAACATCAATAAAAGAGGTATGGGACAAAGTCAAAAAGATAAAGGGAGCAGGTACTAATTCAGAAATATCAGCAATAAAATCGAACAACAAATTACACACCAATAAACAGGATATTGTAAATATTCTCAAAGACAATTACGTAACAGCCTTCAGTATGGACGAAACTCACCCCGATTTCTTGAATTATATAAAAAAAATGGAAAATAATAACCAAAATCTACAATCAGATAAAGAAGAGGCTTATAACGAACTAATTAACATGACTGAATTAGAAATCGCTATTGATAACGCAAAAGAGTCTGCGCCTGGGCAAGATACAATCACATATTCAATGATCAAACATCTACCATATTCAGCAAAAAAATATCTGTTAGACATATATAATGCTATATGGTCAAAGCAAATTTACCCTAAAAGTTGGAGAGTGGCTATAGTTTTACCTATCCTAAAGACAAACAAGGATCCAACTGATCCTCTTAGTTATAGACCCCTCTCATTAACTAATTGCATGTCTAAACTATTAGAATCGATAATAAACAGAAGGCTGGCTTGGCATCTGGAAAACATTGGAGTAATTGAAACAAAACAGTGCGGCTTTAGGAAAGGACATTCTACTTTAGACCCCATAGTAAAAATAGAAACAGAAATCCGAAACACATATTTGAATAAAGAGTACATGATAGCAGTCTTTTTTGATTTAGAGCAAGCATTTGACAAAACATGGAAAGGAAAAATAATTAACACGCTACTTAAATGCAACATCAAAGGCAAAATAACCAAATATATAGAGAACATATTAAGCGACAGACACTTCATAGTCAGAACAGGCAACACTTATTCAGAGCAAGCGTCACAAATGAGGGGTATTCCACAAGGATCCGTCTTGGGAACTACATTATTTTTGATAGCTATAAATGATGTCCTAAGAAAAATACAATATCCTGTAAACGCCCATCTATATGCTGACGATTTAGTGATTTATTGTACAGGGAAAAAGTTACAACAAATTAGAACACACATGCAAGCAGCTACAACCTCATTAGTTGATTGGGCAAATGAAAACGGACACACCTTCTCGTCACGAAAAACAGAGGCTATATTATTTACAAAAAACAGGAAAAATTGTAATCTTCCGCAAATAAAACTAAACGGGACACCGATAAAATATACTGACAAAATCCGCTATCTTGGTGTTGTATTAGACAAACACCTAACTTGGGTCCCCTATTTAAAAGAACTTAAAAACAAATGCAAGAGACGATTGGACTTATTAAAGGTACTTAGCCACCAGCACTGGGGAGCTGAACAAGAAATGTTATTACACATATTTCAAGCATTAATTAGATCTAAACTAGACTATGCCAACTTCGTTTATGCATCTGCTTCTAAATCTGCTTTAAAAATGATAGATGCGGTTTACAATAATGGACTAAGAACGGTATTTGGCGCTTGGAGATCATCGCCCCTCAACAGTTTGTACAATTTGTCAGGTATGGCTCCACCGTCACTCAGAAGAGAAAATATGGCACTAAATTACTATTACTCAATAGCCGCAAAGCCGAACCACATGAATCAGGATATAGTTTTGCAACCAAGATTCCAGTTAAAATACAAAAACAACGACAAGATAGCTAAACCTTTCCCGGTCAAAGTCAATACCCTACTAAGTAATATAGAAAAAAGAGTTACAAGTATAAAAAAATATAAAAATTTGACTACCCCCCCCCCTGGAGACCATTAAAAATAAATATAAATCTAACTTTAAACACAATGAAAAAAGAAGAAACAAACCCCATAAGTTTTAGAAAACATTTGGCTGAAATTAATGAGAAGTTCATTAATTACAAAAAAATCTATACAGATGGATCAAAAAAAGATGAGCAAGTTGGTTGTTCTTTTATAACAGAAAATGCCATATACAAATTCAAACTCCACCCTGCAAACAGCATATTTACGGCTGAACTGTGTGCAATCAAATATTACTTAAAGCATTATATAACATTACCTGATAAGAAGAATAATGCTGTCATCTACTGCGACTCGATTAGTGCATTGCAAGCAATTAACAAAAAATATCCAACCAATCCACATATCATAGAAATTCATGAGTATTTATATCAAATACAAGATAGAAACAACACTATCTTCTTTGTGTGGATTCCATCGCACACAGAAATACCGGGAAATGAGCTTGCAGACAAATATGCAAAGGAGGCAGCTGCTACAGGGACATCAATAATTGAAAATGAAATCACGTATATTGATCTGAAAACGAACATCAGCCGAATAATAAAAAATAAATGGAAGACTTTATGGACCCAATGCGAAGATAACAAATTAAATAAAATAAAGACTACTATAGAAAGATGGAAAACCCCAGTAAGACTAAGCAGGAGAGATGAAATAGTATTGTCAAGATTAAGACTAGGACATACCAGACTCACGCATTCTTACCTTATGGAACGCAACCCTCCTCCTGAATGTGAAGTATGTGAAGAGCGATTGACGGTAGAACACCTTCTAGTAACCTGCCCATTATATGATGTCCATCGGATGTCTGCTGACCTACCCAACGACCTGAAAACCATTCTAAAAAATGAAGAAGAGAATATAACATCATTAATCAAATTTTTAAAACTAACAAATAAATATAAAAAAATATAATTTAAAAATACTTACCTAACTAAATTATTAAATGTAATATAATCTATACCCACACTATACTTACTTATTTATACTTACTTACTTATTTATACTTACTTACTTATTTATACTTACTTACTTATTTATACTTAGTACTTACCATATTATATAATATGTAATTGCGATAATGGCCTTAGATGCTGATTCGCTTATGTTATTTTTTTTTTCTCTAAAATAAAAAAAAAAAAAAAAAAAATACCTACCAATATTTTTGTAGGACACTGCATTATTTGATCAGAGAATACACAGACCTTCCAGTGTTATCTTTGTCCTACCAGTTAGTAATCAGTTTAGAATATTCGTGGAACTGACATTTTCAGGGCGTAGGACCGGAAAACCCTAACGGACAATTTGTAGGACAATTTGACCCTTCGACTTCAAGAATATTAATTAAACAATAAACTAAAAATCAGCCCGTTAGTAATAAAATTTTTGACCTCGTTATTTTTACATATTGGGGACGGAGGACTCGCCAGTCCACCCATCGCTTTTGTAGGACAAGCGCAGCTTCCTGTTTTTTTATAAATTATCTGGCAATTTAACTGAAAAACAAAGTGTTATGTATAAAATTTAAAAACTCGCCAAATCAACATGTTTAGCGACTGCGCAGAACTTTGCATACCTCTACCGAGAATTATCGCAGAGAGAGATTTGGGGGACTCGTCAAAACTAAGCTATTCACGAAAATTCAGCCTGTTAGTAATCACTTTAAAATATTGGCGCTGTACCCCTGACTATTGTGATATCAGATTTAACATAGGTGGTGCTGTGAAGGTCAGGCGAAGGTCAGCTTCGATTTTTTAATTGTAACAGTGCATTTTTATTCCAGAATACGGTACAGTATTTAATAGTGAACAGTAAATTATTAAGGTAAAGCTAAAGTTAATAAATACCGAGATATTTACAAATTAAACAGCAAATTTAATTTCTCAATTCGATTCTTTAATGAATTGAATTCAAGCCAAGAAGGCCGGTGCCTAATATCATGGCTATCTGCTATGCCATAATTTATCTAATTGTCGTTCATTTTGGCTCTTATTTAATTTCTAAATATCTCATTATATATTAACTTTAGCTGATACGTACCTTAATAATTTACTATTCACTATTAAATAATATTGTATTCAGGAATAAAAATGCACTGTTACAATTAAAAAAACGACAGAATAAGTAATAAAAACGTGGGGCGCATAAAAATCTGTATAACGACTGTATAATTATTAAATAAGAACGGCTTGTCTAGAAAAATGTGTTTCCAAGCCCACCAACAGAAACATTTCAAATGCGCCCTACGTTTTTAATACTTATTCCGCTGACGCAGCGACACAAAAAATGCCCCTTGGTTTGTGTCCTAATTATTTTCTAGTTTTTGGTACAGCTGATGATTTAAAATAAAACCGGTTACCTTAAAAGTTTTTTTTACCCATTTTTATTCATACTAAAAATGCGCTGAAAAATCTAATGCACCTACCCTATTTTGTAAATTTAAATACTATCTATGTAGGATTTGCGCAAGATAAATTATCGAAAATATAATCTATATCCATGTTTCAATATATTTAATTAAATAAGTAAATATAATTGATCTGATAACGTAAGCCTATCGCTACTATATAAACGTAAATTAATTCGAAATTTTGCTAACACATTGCTTTACTTCCGTAATTTTCAAATCACCCAAGAACTACGAATTAAGGTATGTTTTTTATTAAATATTTTTATTATCGCATTAAAATTGTAATATACATGTACACCGGATACACACGAGCAATTGTATGGCAAAAGCTTTTATTAATGTTATTCAAAACCGAAAACGCTCTTGTCACATTAAGACTGGTGTAACGACTAGTTATTACTAACGACTAACTTCATGGTGATACATTTTCATGACGCGATGCGCGCGCATCCTAAAAACTCACTCTCATAATTTTTTCATATAACGTGCCAAAAGCAGTATAACTTCAAAAATTAAACGAACGATTTTTTGTTGGAGAGCAGCCAATTATATAATTGTTTCGAAACATATAGGAAAAAATCATTTTACCAACCAGTGGTCACAATCAGGATTCTAACCTGAACCTTTCCACTTTCGCGGCGGAATTAGCTTACAATAGTCAATCGTGACATGATTGCTAAATTAATATTCTCTTTATATGCTTCAGAATCAATAGATTTTCACTACATGCGAGTGTCAATTCATATCTGCTAATTCAATAGCTATAATGATATGAAGTGAATCCTCGTACCAGCGAGAGCTCTACATGAAAGTGAAAATTATTTCGAATAGGTACCCATTAATGGTATATATTATAAATACTACATACCTAGATATATCAATGCTATAAACGGTATTACCACATACCCATTATCACATACACATACCCATTAATGGGTATTCGAAATAATTTTCACTTTCATGTAGAGCTCTCGCTGGTACGAGGATTCACTTCATATCATAGCTATTGAATTAGCAGATATGAATTGACACTCGCATGTAGTGAAAATCTATTGATTCTGAAGCATATAAGGAGAATATTAATTTAGCAATCATGTCACGATTGAGTATTGTAAGCTCATTCCGCCGCGAAAGTGGAAAGGTTCAGGTTAGAATCCTGATTGTGACCACTGGTTGGTAAAATGATTTTTTCCTATGTTTCGAAACAATTATATAATTGGCTGCTCTCCAACGAAAAATCGTTCAATTGCATTTCAGCCGTATAAAAAAAACTATTATTATTTCAAAAATTAAATTTAAATGTATGAACTCTCCTGAAAGTCATTTTTCCTGTTGAGATCAGCTTATTGTTTTTTTATTTTTGTTGTTTTAGGACAAAACAATGCATCCGTCTTACATTATACTGTTAGTGTGTCTTGGATTGATAATTAATTTGGACTTAGGACAGGCTCAGTCACCATGTGAGTACACACCTTCAGCTGGCAAACTTATCTGTACCTCGACTAGTGTCGCTGAATACAAAACTTTCATGGGATATATAAGTGACCCAAGCTTTAAAATAACTACAGCAGAATTCAGAAACTGCAATTTCACAACATTAACGGCAGATTTGTTCGACTTTCATAATTACGACACAATAACGACTCTCGATCTTTCAAGCAATGATATAGTCGATATTGAAATTGATGCCTTTTCAAAACTGGTGTCAGTTACAGAAATAGGTTTATTTGCAAATAAAATTAAAACTCTCCGACCAGGTATTTTTAAAAATAATGTAAATTTAAAAATTTTATCTATACCTTATAACGAGTTAACACATTTAGGTTTTGGTATTTTTTCGGGTTTGAAAAAACTAACAAACCTGCAACTTGATACCAATCAATTAGAAAATATTAATTTTAA
Source organism: Mongoloraphidia duomilia (assembly GCA_039654895.1). Taxonomy (NCBI): domain Eukaryota; kingdom Metazoa; phylum Arthropoda; class Insecta; order Raphidioptera; family Raphidiidae; genus Mongoloraphidia; species Mongoloraphidia duomilia. Next base: position 46,685,354 of record CM077522.1, on the reverse strand, counting down.
AGTATTAAATGGACTTCAGTCACTAAAAACGCTTTCTATGTCTACAAATAAGTTATCCGAAATAACGGAAATTCACTTTTTACGATATTTTTCACAATTAAAAGAATTTTATATTCGATCCAATGAAAATTTGCCATGTAACCAATTGGCTGAAATACAGCTTATTTTGAACGAGCTTGGTATTAATTTCTCTAACACTGATTCGTATTACGACGGACCAAATGTGGACGGTATTAAATGTGTAGAATAAAAAAAAAACTAATTGATAATAAATTATTATTTAAGTCTTCACTGTACTTTTAGTATAAAAAAATCAAAAATTCTTTGAAAAATGTACAACGAGAATTTATATAGATTTTGTTGTATATCTACCTTTATAGTTATATTTCAAGTAATTACCTAACTATAGAAAAATTATATAATTTAGAATTTATGATTGAATGTACATTTTTATTTAAAACATTAATAAACCAGACTTCATTGAAATAACATCTTTTAATAATATAAAACAGATTTGCACCATTTTAAAATAGAAACATTAAACATAATAACATGAGTAAACGATTTTTGAGTCCATAACATTTCTCTACTTATTAAGTAAGAGGTGAAGTTTTGACAGCAGTGTTGTTTCGATTTAAAAACGATGTAAGGCTATAGTCCATCCTGAAATAGCGTAGAGTAACAAATCATTGGTTTCGACAAATTCCAGTGGTACCTAGCCTTCTTTTAAATCGTTCCCGAGTTCATGTAAAGTCTTAATAATTAGACTGTTTACAATTTATAACAATATTATATTAAATATAGATAAGTAATCAGAACAATCTTAAAATGTATTGGTTGTTAAGTACTTCTATTCTACTGGAATCTGTCAAACAAAATGATTAATTATTACACTACACTATTTCAGGATGGACTAGAGTTGCGCATGTATGATGAATTAAGGTACGTGCAGTACGCAGCTGGAATTCTAGATGGTAGCATGTATGGTAGATGGTGACTGAAATTATAAGAGCTTATAGGTTTGCACAACGAAGCTTTGATACAAGCTTAAGTCGCGTTTGAAATGTCAGATAGCGAAAACGAATATTTGTGTTCTTCCGCTACAAAGTTGTATATTTTAAATACAAATTTGGATAGGAACTATCATGCCCACCCTATTAATAGAAAACGATCTAAACATAGCGAATTTCATCATTTTTACCAAAAATTAAAATTTTACCCAAACCGGTTTTTTGAATATTTACGTATGGAACCTAACACTTTTAAATATGTCTTAGAAAAAATTCAAAACAAATTAAATAAAAACTGGCAAAATTTCACTTATTAAACTAGTCACATCCATTGCGAAACTTGTAACGGCCATTTGACACTTGTCACACGTTGATTGTGGTAGTCAGTGCGCTGAAAGAATGGTGAGATACATTCTTGTATCTACCAGCTCTTGTAACAGCGCTTATACTGCTACACTCACTGCTTCGTTGTGTACGCTCGCATATATAACAATGCATTAATTTAAGCAAGCCCTGCTATGATCTACGCTACCATCTAGAATCCCAGCTGCGTACTGCACGTACCTTTAGTCGACAGATCGAAGTATCGGGTAGTCATGACTCAATCAGCGCGTATGAAATGGGCCGATTTTCTTTCGGTCAAAAAATTTAAGCAAAAGATGTGTCAGTTATTATAAATAACCAATAATTAATTATTGGAACATCTGTTACTATAATAATTTTCGCTTTGTACATTTTTATTGTTTAAGTATATTACGTAAATTCTTTCATTTTTTTTATGATTTCCTTGCCGTTTCTACCGTAGGTTAGTTTATTTTAAGTTGCTACTGGGTTTTTATTGTATCGATTGTATATATTTTGTACTAATATTTGTATTTCGTTGTAAACATTCATAGAAATAAATATATTTCTAATTATAGAAATTCTTTATTTTATTTTATCTACATAATCTCAAATTCTCATAGATAAAGGTAAGTTCTATCGCCTTAGTATTGCTTTCATTTGACTCAGCATACAAAAAACATGGATAACGACACCCCACTTGACAAAATGATGCAAATTTGGTTTGGGCCTCTTCCCTCCCAAAAACTTTTCCCCACGCTGCATTTTTATGGACTCTTCGGATTCGTCATTTCTATGCCAAAAGAGACTTAATATAACCAAAATTTCATGAGTGAAGGAATTTTGTTACTTTTAAGGTAAGTTTTTGCTCTATATTTTACCTGCACTAAACATAAAAAGGTAAATATATGTAGGTTTTTTTACGGTATTATAATTAATCAAGAAATTATTAGTCCTATCCATAAATAAATTCACATATTAGTGAATTAGTGAATAACACAATATATCAGACGACATATTATCGCCATGATATTTAATAGAAGGCTATAATATAAGAAAAATGTAAATGCCACTGTCGGGACTTGAACCCGAAACTCCCGATTACGCGTCAAGCAAGTTTTCATTTACTCCACAGTGCCAACAGTAACAATTTTAATTTCTCTTATCTATGCACAGTGTACCGCAGAAAAGCACATACTGCGAGAGCTCTCGCAGTATGTGCTTTTCTGAAGAAAATATTGCGTTTTGAAGGTAAGGAAATTTTTCCATTCACTAGAATTTTTTTTTGATTCAGGTGATGTTTCCCGTAAGCGTGTAAATATACCCTAATCCATTTGACATAGGCTGTCGGGCTTGAGAATAGCCGAGAGTGTAGCAATGCTGTTGTTTACATGGCGTTGCTATGGTTCCTCTATTACAAGTCCCCAGTTCTCGGGTTCTAGCCCGAGAGCTGGTAAAAGTGTCAATTGGATTTTCAATTTAATATTAAAAAAAAAAAAATAATGAATTGAAAATATGAATTGGTGCTAGGCCCAAATAACCTTAGCTGTTGGTGGTCTTTAAAATACAATTTACAATTTGACACGGGCTGTCCATAAAACGTTAGTAAGTATGTCTGATAAACAATATGTCATCGGCGCTAAGAATGTCAACATAGGCGATGTCACGGAGTGCTAGCGCTGCGCTGATCCGGACCAGCGCTCCATTGACACGTTCGTCTCACAACGGACTGGACGGCTTCGACGGTTTTGTCGCTTTCATTACAATTATTATACAATAGTATACCCTGTTACGTAATAATGTAATACTCTGACATTGTATATGGTGGAACTGAATGCTATGACCGGTTTACAAATCAAAAATATAAAGTTTTTGGGAATTTACTATTCACAATCAATACAGATAAATATAAAACAGAAGTGTTTGTCTGTAATTTTCGAATTTTAAACTTTAAAAATACTTTTTCCGTTTGCATTCTCGATTACTAAACCAAATTTAATTTTTCATTTTTTTTGTTATCTGCAGTCTGTATGTACGAACGAATTTATCTCAAAAAAAAAATAATAATAAAGCTATTGGTATGAAATTTACACAGGATATAGATAGATAGAGTAACCCTGGGGTCAGCTTAGTCTTTGTTTCGTCATAATATCTCGAACGGAGAGTAGCAGAGAGGATAACGGTTGTCAAGCAGACAGTCTGTTACTAAGTGAGGGCGTGGTTTGCCGCCAATATAGGCTGATGATGTCAGGAGGTAGGCAGTTGAAAGGATGAGGAGTTTGCATAATGATACGGGCCAGAAATCAAACTAAAAACTAGAAAATAAAAATAGATAAAAAAAACTTTAAGTTAAACGGTTTTATTTTAAATCATCAGCTGTACCAAAAACTAGAAAATAATTAGGACACAAACCAAGGGGCACTTTATGTCGCTGCGCCAGCGGAATAAGTAATAAAAACGTGGGGCGCATTTGAAATATTTCTGTTGGTGAGCTTAGAAACACATTTTTTAGACAAGCCGTTCTTATTTAATAATTATACGCAGTCGTTATACAGATTTTTATGCGCCCCACATTTTTATTACTTATTCCGCTGACGCGGCGACACAAAGTGCCTCTTGGTTTGTGTCCTAATTATTTTCTAGTTTTTGGTACAGCTGATGATTTAAAATAAAACCGTTTAACTTAAAAGTTTTTTTACCTATTTTTATTTTCTAATTTTTAGTTTGATTTTTGGCCCGTATCATTATGCAAACTCCTCATCCTTTTAACTGTCCACCTCTTGATTCCATCTTCAGACCTCGTTACCAAATTGAAATTATCATAATATTGTATTGTCACGGGACCTCAATATGTGTGCAAAGTTTCATAAGAATCGGTTAAGTAGAAGTAGTTGAAAAAGCTGTCGCAAGATTTGAAACAAAGATATAGTAACAAACAAATATACGGGGTCAAGCTAAATAAAACCGTTTAAAAAAAATGTTTCATAATGTCATAAAGGTTGAAAATACAAAAGTATTACATAAATATTATGAAGTATTAGAAATACCTTGTATTTTTTGATGTCCGTCTTGTGACTTCCTGTGTTTTAACACGATGCGTTTCAGCAACGAGTTGCTATCTTCAAGTGTGGTTAAATTTTTTTTTTTTAAATACACATTGAGTATCCGTAACACGTTATATTATTAAGCACATGCGTATTATGTTGTGGATTGTGGAGTACTGATTTAAATTTCGAAATTTTATGATTTATATAGTAGGTATAGTTACATAAGTAACTGTAAAGTGATGACAATTGACAATTAATGGACGAATTGAAATTATATCTCCAACAATTTTTTTGGTGTAAATTTTATGTATAAAAACCACTAAAGCAACATAGTCTAATTCCTCGTATAAACCCGTGTCGTCACACGTTTTGTAGCACCAAGTATATAAACTTTAATCTTGACCAGTTTGTGCGCCCTTGGCTACTATGTTAAGTACGTCGATAAAGGGACAGAGTCTGAACTCGGAGGGTCAGCGCGATTGTTTTATAGGTTTTTAATGACTTCAATCGTTAGTTGAGCGAGTCTTCTCTACTAATTTTAGGTTATGCTGATGAACGCGCATGAAACTGAATTAATTCTAAAATTTAAACTTTGTTTAAGTTCCAATTTGGAAGAAGGCCATACATTTCAATGGATTAATAATTGACATATTCTTTTTTCAAATACATTTTAAGTTATATTATAATTTTAAAAACTAGCTCTCGCACGTAGACCGTTTTGAATTGAATTGTGTTTTAAAGACCACCAACAGCTAAGGTTATTTGGGCCTAGCACCAATTCACATTTTCAATTCATTATTTTTTTTTTAATAATAAATTGAAAAACCAATTGACACTTTTACCAGCTCCGGGCTAGAACCCGGGAACTGAGGAATTGTAATAGAGGAACCATAGTAACGCCATGTAAACAACAGCATTGCTACACGCTCGGCTATTCTCAAGCCCTAGAGCGTTTTGGTGTATGTATGCATGGAATGGGGCAATTAACAGGCAAGTGACGCTAATGACCTAAGTTGTCGACGCGTCTATAATCTACAATAAAAATAACAGGCAAGTGTGTTGAAAGTGTTTTCAAATTACACTAGTGCGGTAAGTCAATATTTTCCATGGTGATTTATGTCTATTTACTGTGCGTACGCACTACGACAGCTACCAATCCTGACCTACTATAAAAGTGAAGTTGGTGACGCAAATGAACTGTCAAAAAAATGTTTAAACACTGAAAATGAAGTGAAAAGTAGGTATTTTATAGTGGGTATGGCAAAAAATACCATATATATCTCGTGCGTAATGGTATTACGACTCGTGTGACTGTAAAAACTCCCTATCGCTCGTTTTTGCATACTGTCATAACTCTTCGTAGTATAGTTCATTACAGATCTATTTTTTATTGTAGATTATATAGACGCGTCGACAACTTAGGTCATTAGCGTCTTAATTACATTAAATAACAACTCACTTAAAACTAAATGACATCACAAAACATCCATGAGCGAAGGTGGGATTCGATTTCGAATCCACGACAGTGTGATCCAAACGCCGCTACGCTAACCGTTACACCACACTGTCCTCTATTATAGCTAGATATGCAATCTACTATTTATTTATTGTAATTATAGAAGCATCGACAGCTTAGGTCTTTAGCGTCTTGATTACATTAAAATAACAATTAACTTAAAATTAAGTGACATCACAAAACATCCATGAGCGGAGGCGGGATTCGAACCCACGACAGTCTGATCCAGAGGCCGCGACGCTAACCGTTACACCACACTGTCCTCTATTATAGATCTAGATATACAATCTACTATTTATTTATTGTAAATTATAGAAGCATCGACAGCTTAGGTCTTTAGCGTCTTGATTACATTAAAATAACAATTAACTTAAAATTAAATGACATCACAAAACATCCATGAGCGGAGGCGGGATTCGAACCCACGACAGTCTGATCCAGAGGCCGCGACGCTAACCATTGGACCACACTGTCCTCTAATCTACTATTGGTTGGTTTTAAATACATTACTTGTGAACTAATTATAGGTGATGTAGGATGGGTTTTTACTGTAGGATGGGTTTTTACAATTTTTTCTCATATAAATAAAAATAAGAGTTTAAAACAAGCATCACATTATGTAATCATAAATTATGAAACATTAAATGTCCTGGGTGGTTTTTGGTACCAGCACTAAAATAATTATGTAAACACCTGTATATAATAACTAGCTTAATAAATATTTTTATCTTATCTTATCTAATTATAGGTGAATTTTCTGCTGAAATAAAATGTTTCCTTTCCGAAGCTGCGATGTTGTTATTTACTGTTAAATATCAAAGTTTCCTGCAATACTCTTGAAAAGCCGTACATTGCAGAGAGGTAGGTATACTTCTGTATAAGGTGAGTGGTGAATGGTGAGGTGATGTTCGGACGTGAGTTGACTTAGTAGTACCGTGGGGCTATAGTTATAAATGTAGACCACAAGTCAAAATGGATTAAGTCGAATTCTTGGTGACTTTTTGGGTGCGATGGGCAACATCGCATTATTTCAATAATTAGATTCTTAGGTTATGAGTGATTTTAATAATCGGATGTTTTATTCGAATTATATCAAACGATTCTTTTGAATTATAAGTACTGCATTTCATATAGGTAATAGGCGGATCTAAGACTAGTTCACTAACCTATATTTAGTAGTGATGGGCAAAATCGCATTATTTCAATAATCGGATTCTTAGGTTATGAGTGATTTTAATAATCGAAAGTTTCATTCGAATTATTTCAAATGATTCTTTTGAATTATAAGCATTTCATATCTAAGTTTCATTGGATTTTCCGATCATAACAATCTCTTATCTCTATTTCCAATTATTATAAATCAAATTGTTTATAATTTTTACAATTCAGATTATATATCATTCAAGTTATATATAATTCCAATATCGATTATTTTTATTTTGAATTATGCCATTACTAATTTTTTTACCGTTCTGTCTACTCTATAAAGATCGCGAACGACGAATATTTTAAATCTAGAGACAAAAGGTTGTGTGCACGATGCCTACTAGCGCCGCTAGCGGGCAATAGTGTACGATTGAACTTATTTTTATTGTTGTCTTATACCGGGAAATTTTTTAATAAACGAATACCATATTTTTATCTAGCTGTGTGAAAATAGTATAAATAGCATAGCATAAAAGGGTACGTAAAAATTATTCTATTTAAGTGTTTTTCTTCTTCAATTTTGACGTATAATAAAAAATAACTGATTAATTTATATCAGACATCGAGGTGTACCTACACCTATGTCTATGGTTTATATAAACAGACGACAGCATAACCTCAAACTATGGCGCCTGTAATCTTGCGAACCGGGTTTAAAAGTGTCAAATTTATTAGATTTATAGTAATAATTTCCAAATAAGTTACAAGTAAAATCATGGTTTTTCTTATTTGACTTTTTAAACAACAATGCTCACTGACAATTACGGAAAATTAGAGTTCAGAGTTTACAACGGATCTCACAACGAACGCTCGCGTCGATATTATTATAACTCCGCCCCCCCTGCACACAGTCTATAGAGCAGGTGCGACTGGATTTTGACACACTCCTAATCCTCTAAAATTTTATTTTTATCAACTGACGAAACGTTAAAATTTAATAAATCTAGCGCGATTAAGAATAACTGAGCGTGTAGCAATCTCGTTGTTTATATGACGTTTCCATGGATTTTTTGTTACAAGCCCTCAGATCCCAGGTTCTATCCCGAGAGCTGGTAAAAGTGTCAATTGGATTTTTAATTTAATATTTGAATAAAGGCATATGTCGCGGCCTACACGACCGAAGTCTATGAAGAATTTTCACGCGACAAACTCAATTTTTAGAGTTCCGTCAAGAGTTCCGGGAGTTTCCCGGAAATTACGACCTTCTTGCAAGTCTAGTTATAACCCTTATTAACCGACTTCAAAAAAGGAGGTGGTTCTCAATTCGGTTGTATTTTTTTTTATGTTTGTTACCTCAGAACTCCGTCATTTATAAACCGATTTGGAATTTTTTTTTATTTAAAAGGATATACTTTCAGATTGGTCCCATAGAAATTTCATCAAAATCGGTTCAGTAGTTCGGCTGATTTTAATAAAAGTTAGTAACGGTGTGTGATTTCTTAAGATAAATGTCACTTTTTGACACATCAGATAGCGTAAGAAAGTCGGTTTAATAAAAGTGAGTAACGGCGTGTGATTCCTTTAAGGTAAATGTCACTTTTTGACACTAAAAAGTAAAAAATTAAAAACCTTTTTAACAAAAAAAAAACCTCCTTCAAAAAACCACTAAAAAGAGGAAAATAATGAAATTTTGAGGTCTGCGCCAATTTAATAAAATATGAAGTTGGTTAAAAAGAAGATATTAATCACTATACTATACTTTTTAATCGACTTCATATTTTATTAAATTGGCGCGGAGACCTCAAAATTTCATTATTTTCCTCTTTTTAGTGGCTTTTTGATGGAGGTTTTTTTTTGTTAAAAAGTTTTTTTTCATGAATATTTTTTGCTGAAAAATCTTCCTTAAGCGACTTTGACTTGTGACCACAACTGCGGAACTCATAGGAAAGCACTCCTCACTGCCGTTATATTGCAAATCTCATTTGCGACAATAATTTATATGTAAATATATCCGTGTCGCGAGATCCGATATATTTATACCGGGCGTCGGTTTTATTATATGAAAATATACAGGCTTTCCAAAAGATTATAGATATTGTAGCAAACCCCAGGATATTACGCCACTGCCTCCAATAAAAACCACGAGAAAGAAAGGTCACAGTAGTATTAAGCGTGGAATGGTATCGAAAATTCTAGACAACGCTAGAGAATACGAGAACGTACTAGGCTGGGCCGCGCAGGGTATATAAACAAGCCGGTACGATTGAATCGGAATCAGTCGACGGTGTCATGCTATCGGTAATCAGTGAATGGTGAGTCGTGCCGCCACCAAGCGGATCAGTGATATAAATATTGATCAGTCAACGGGAATCAGTCAGTGTAAATTGTACTGTGACAGTGTTGAACAGCGAAAAAAATCTGATATAAATACAGTGACATAAAAAATTACAAATAAATAATCCTTGTATATATAGTTATTTGTTAAGTGTTATTTAAGTTCAATAATTACCGTTTAAGTTTTTTTTATTGTTAGAATTGACTTTTCGTTGTTGCATTTATTGTTATTATATTTTTAATTATTGTAAATAAATATTTATTCCGCCAACTCAGAAAACAGTTTTGTAACAATATAATAACCGTATAAGGAACGCTAACATGGCTACAGCGTTTATAATTTTATAACAAACTATTTTGTTACCGAAATTATTTTGAAAGCTCGATTTAGTGATGGGCGAATGCGAGATGATTTTACAATCGAAATAATTGCAATCATTCATAATAACAAACGAGTCCACAATCGACTCGGAGTTTGATTTTACAATCGAAATGTTCGATTGTTCAAGTCGATTATTTGCCACATAGGTTAAAGCAATAGCAGCGAATGATAATATATATAATCGCGATTCAAGGTTATATGCTAGTCGACTGTCGTTCACGCGACTCGGTGATTGTTCATTTTTCACACTGTTCAGTCGGTATTCTGTGATCTCTTCACTATTGAATTCGTATCGGGTGTGCAGTATGCAGTACTGTACGATTCAGTACTATGCGACTCGGTCTCGCGGTGAACTATGAAACAACAACAATCGAGTCTAAGTGACAACCATCGAGAGTCATCGAGATGTTTGAACAATCGAGACAATCGACTAAAACATCTCGTATTCGCACATCACTAGCTCGAATTAATTACAATGTGCCAGACGCATCTTAACCCTTTTCCGACAAATCACAGTACACCCTATCGACACGCGAAAAGAATTACGTATTATAATTGATTCTAGAACGTCTAGTGTGTACTAATGGGTATAGTCTAAGAGGCAGCGACGTATTTTCCTAAGTGTCTACGTTAAAGGCAAATTAATTAACAATCCCTGTATGAGTTTCCCAATTTGAAAATCCAAGTCTAGTAGTCTTTCTCCCTTGCATTTTAGGTGGAAGGTAAAAATTATACAAATTTTTTATGTAAGTAATAACGTAACATTATTTTTTAATTATTAAATTGTATTATTTTTTTACTAATATTTATTTTGTTCATTTTAGTCTTTCAAAATTTTACCCCCCTTTGACATCCGTAGGGGTTGAATTTCGAAAAATCTTTTCTTAGTGGATGCTTACATCAGAAAAGGAACCAACTGTCCAAATTTCAAGTTTCTAGCTTCAGCTATTTGCCCTGGGCGTTGATTATTCAAAAAAACTCTACATCCCCGTTTGAATCCCTTAGGGGTTGAATTTATTTCTAAAAACGATTTATTCATGTATTGTCATCGGGAATACATATATGTACAACATTTCAAATCGATCGAATACGTGGAAGTCGTTCAAAATTGATTTGCAAGATTTGACCTAAACAAAAACACAAACGAACTAACATATCTATGATACATTTTTAGAGTGTTGTGTCTCCAAGTCACTCTATGAATATTGTGAAGTAATAGAAATACCTTGTGTTATGTCCGTCTTGTGACTTCTTGTGAATTTACACTACGCGTTTCAGCAACGAGTTGCCATCTTCAGGTGTGGTTAATTATTAATAATGTGTGTTTTTTAAAAATAATTAACCACACCTGAAGATGGCAACTCGTTGCTGAAACGCGTAGTGTAAATTCACAAGAAGTCACAAGACGGACATAATACAAGGTAAAAATATGAGCACTGTGGTTGGAATAAAAACAAAAATAAAGGTAGTTACTTCTTACCACAACAGTTTTATTGATGGATGTACATTTCGAAAGCTATGCTTTCATCTTCAGCAAACACTATACAAGGTATCTCTAATACTTCATAATATTAACATATCGACATTAATTTAAATAAAAGCTTATAATGAAAATATTAAAATTAACAGCGACATTTTTTTCAAGTAGATATCTTTAAAAATAACAGAGTTATGTAACTTGACATTTCCAATTTGAGAATTTCTTTCGTTTTTATCTCGAGTCAAAAATAGTGCCTCGAATTCTAGTACTATACCATCTAGATACCATTAAGACATCTATGCATCGAACTAGCCCAAAGGTCTATTTACACAATCAGAATGAACACCGGATCGGACAGACGCTTGTAGATCGAATCAAAATTAAGTTTCGTCGACGTGTCAATAGTCCTTTAATTATTATCGAAAGACGACTAGCATTGTTGTCACGTAGTTACTTAGTTATTGTTAATAACTCAAGTGTATCCATAGGTAATGTATTTTAACTCCCTGCACAATATTCGCTATATCCCAAACCAATAAACTTGTTCAAATCTTATTATAATTCTGCGGTTGCAATACAAAGTGGCGTATGTAGGATTTTGACATTTGCTAGTAGCTATATACAATTAAAAACTTTTTAATAAAAAAAAAACTCCTTCAAAAAACCACTAAAAAGAGGAAAATAATGAAATTTTGAGGTCTGTGCCAATTTAATAAAATATGAAGTCGGTTAAAAAGTATAGTATATAGTGTTAATATCTTCTTTTTAACCAACTTCATATTTTATTAAATTGGCACAGACCTCAAAATTTCATTATTTTCCTCTTTTTAGTGGTTTTTTGAAGGAGGTTTTTTTTTTGTTAAAAAGTTTTTTATTTTTAACTTCCCACTGGAAGTTATTGTAATGGGTCCGAAAATCGAAATCAAAAAGGAAAAAAAATTTTTATATTTCAAGGTCACTACACTATTTTTACACTACTTTTAGAAAGATGTCTGTGTGTGTGTGTGTGTGTGTGTGTGTGTGTGTACGTACGTATGTGTCCATTTCTTTCTAAGACGAAATCTCGAGAACGAAAAATGATATCGACTACGTTGGGGTGCCAATCGACGCGTATTAACGTAAATATGATCTGAAAGGAATTTTTTTAAAATCGGTTCAGCCGTTCTTTTTTCTTATAATAACCTCCAAAAAAGTAGATTTTACGCAATATCTCGCGAATAAAAAATTATATCGATTTCGTAAGGGTGTCAATCGAGGCGTGTTAACGTCATTTTGATCCGACATAAATTTTATAAAAATCGGTTCAGCCGTTTTTTTTTTTTTTTTTTTTTTTTTTAATTATTGATGTTTTAATGATTAAAATGATTCCTTTTCTGTGTAATATCTAATTTAATTATTATTATTAAATATTTATCAAACTGGGAAGTTCGTCGTGTGGACCTCAAGGGTCGCACTTTAGTTCTAATAAACGACCCACCTCACGGCTTGTTTACTTTTTAGTGTCAAAAAGTTACATTTACCTTAAAAAATCACACGCCGTTACTCACTTTTATTAAAATCAGCCGAACAACTGAACCGATTTTGATGAAATTTCTTTGGGACCAATCTGAAAGTACTTTTCAAATAAAAAAAAAATTTCAAAATCGGTTAATAAATGACTGAGTTATGAGGTAACAAACATAAAAAAAATAAAAATAAAAATACAACCGAATTGAGAACCACCTCCTTTTTTTGAATTCGGTTAAAAAAAGAGTATGTGCCTCATCCTCCCAACAACACAAACCACATGACCCTATGTCGTGCCGTTTTTGAGATATCGAAAGAGAAAAACTTTCACCACGCGGCACACACGTACACACAGACAGACAGACACAGACATACAGCTACATCGGAAAATTGTCTCAAACGATTCCTATATAGAGTGTCAAAACGTGAAGATGTATTAAAATCCCGAAAAAAAAATATTTCGGACTGAAAAATATTGAAAACATTTATCGGTACCTACATTGAAATTTGGGTTTCTGGTACGACTTTCAGCGCTAAATCCACTTTCAAAGTAGATTTAGCAGGCTAGAAACCAAGCGTAAGTCTTTTAAATAAACCATGCTTTTCACAAGATATTTAAACTAAATAAATAAAAAAAAATAGTGGTAAAATTTGAAAAATTTTACAAATTTTTTGTTATTTAGCACTCGACGATCGTTTCGGATTGTTAACCCATCTTCAAAGAGTAAAAGTACCTATACTAGTCTAAGAAATACAAAAACCTTACTTATATAGGTAGGTAAGTATACAACCTGAAGTAATGTTTTTGTAGTGATGGGCGTTTACGAGATGTTTTTACAATCGAAACAATTGTAATCGTTCATAATAACAATCGAGTCCACAATCGACTCGGAGTTTAATTCGATTATTTGCCACATAGGTTATAGCAATAGCAGCGAATAAGAATACATTCGATTCAAGGTTATATGTTAGTCGACTGACGTTCACGCGACTCGTTGATAGTTCACTGTTCACACTGTTCAGTCATTACTCACTACTCTGTGATCTCTTCACTATTGAATTCGTATTACGCGATTACTGCACAATCGACCATCGACTCGACCACAGTTGTTGAGTGATGAACGATTGTATATTATGTGGTTCTCGACAGTGTACGATTCAGTACTATGCGACTCGGTCTCGGTGAACTATTATATGAAACAACAACAATCGAGTCCAAGTGACAACCATCGAAATGTTTGAACAACCGAGACAATCGATTAAAACATCTCGGTTCACGCATCCCTAAGACTAGTATACTTTTACTCTTTGAAGATGGATTAACAATCCGAAACCATCGTCGAGTGTTAAATAATAAAAAATTTGTAGAATTTTTCAAGTGTTACTACCATTTTATTAATCATGTTCTACCAAGTGCCTAGCGAAGAATTTTTCAAGTAAAATAAATTTATTTAAGCCACTTTGCTTAGCGGCCATAAGTATCTACACCATTCAATTCATCTCTCGAACTTGGAGACGTAGCACATGGTGCTATGTTGATGTGATTTTGTTTCTTTTGAATAAGATTGTGCTACTAAAGTAACGGCTAGGGCCTCCAATATCAGGTCATCCTCAATTTCGGAACTGGTTCAAATATAGCGAAAGGTATACAAACTGCATGCAGAAGAAACAAGTTTTTCTTAAAAGCGAAATTAGTTTATTGACATAGAAAACGTTGAAAAAACTAATTAGCTATAGCGAACAAAGAAAATCAATATTATCAATTAGAAATAATTACGAATATTCGAATAATATACATATATAACTTAGAACACTTATACTTTCTCTAGAGGCATCATTGACCATTGCTAAAAAATCCATATTGAGTTGAGAGCCACTTTCTGGTCGACAAATTAAGCAAAAATTTGCTAATTTTTAATCTTTTCATTAATTTCAGAATTCCGATATTAATTTTGTCGTATTATTTTCAATCCATGTGTTGAGTCGCATCCATGTTGATTTAATATTAATAATAATAAATTCTCGGGAACTTGGATAAAAATAATTTGATGCTAAATTTTCAAAATTTGCAACGTTTCGTTGGTTTATTTTCCAACTTCTTCAGGCAATCTACAGAAATACAGAAATGTATTTCTGTAGATTGCCTGAAGAAGTAATAAAAGCTTGTAAAAACAGTCACTTTCAATGTGGTGGGTAAATTCTCGAAATTCCGATATGGAAGCCCTAGTAACAAGGGCGCAAGCCGTAAGGTGACGTGTGCATGATAATACCATGTCTATGTACAGTACACATTTGGAGTGGAGGTGTCAGTCACGGAGTGTCGTTTCAGTAATGGACCACACTCCGCTCTGCTGGTTCCATTTCATGGCTTCTGACCTCTTCAGCTCCCGCCGATGCATATTATCATAGATGACATATAAAATACAGATAAGTTGTGGCTGTGCTATAACGAGCGAGCCACCTTTTGAAGGCCAGATTTGACCGTCGCATCTGTTAGCAGAATTCAAAAGCTTGAAATAAGTATGTGTGAGTTATAGTTGATTCAAAACATAAGAGTGGTTCTAATCCTGCACACTTAAAACAATCTCAATTGTATTAAAATGTATATGTCGCTTTAGTCGTGGGATAATATTTAGATAATAATGTATTCTTTTGCTGGCATTTATGAAACATTCCCCCTAATTTAAACTTCACTGAATTATAGAACGAGAAAAAATTATCACGCCTATTATAATTACTTAAAATTTTGTTGACGCACCATTTTATTAGTTATCATTTTTGTCACTAGGTGCCCAGGAATGGATATTATCCATAAATTCCAAAGGTTTAGTACTTTGTTTTGTTTATGTTTTTAGTTCCATAAAATGACACAAATCATTCAATAAAGGCGCTCATAAGACCCCCCTGATAATATGTATTTTTTCATATACAGTCTGTCCATTCAGAGATGACAAATCATTTCCATGTCTTTCAGCCTTCCTTGCCCAACGGGTAAAACCTTTTTGTCCTTACTTTTCTGTCTGTCTGTCTGTCGTAAATGCTCGACAGCTTAGAGTATTGAAAGGTATTTTTGTCATCAGATGTAGCAACACAATATGTCAAGAGTGCAATAATAAAAACGACATAATAGCGAAGTGAATATTCATGATCTTCAAAATGGCGACGCGTGGTGTGATAGCCCCATCCCTAATAGGGGAATAGCCTATATCAGAGGACATCCTGATGTATTGGTTAGCGTCTTGGATTTATTTTTTTTATTCATTGTAGATTATAGACGCGTCGACAACTCAGGTCATTAGCGTCTTCAACACAAGAAATAATCCATTTGTGTATTAGAATCCGCCTGCCGGCATACACAAACAGACTGGTACGAGCTCGGGTCCCTCATGGGAGCGCTAAATCCCAAAAAACATTGGAATGCAAACATATACATTCCAATGTTTCCCCTGAGGGAGTCTTGAATTTAGAATCAAATTGTCAACCTCCGCTCACGGATGTTCTGTGATGTCAAAATTGATAAATTGTGTTTTCAAGACCACCAACAGCTAAGGTTATTTGGGCCTAGCACCAATTCATATTATCAATTCATTATTTTTTTTTAATAATAAATTGAAAATCCAATTGACATTTTTACCAGCTCTCGGGCTAGAACCCGGGAACTGGGGACTTGTCGTTTAATTTAATTTAATATAATCCGCATTAAAAAAAATAATAAAATAAATAAATAAATAAATAAATAAATAATTAAATAGCCAATTACGCGTCGTCATTTTTCAACACGGCTATTTAAAACATTGTAAATTTTTATGTTAGAAATTATTTAACAATAATTTACCTTGTATTTGCTGACCTTGAATATGCACATTGCACATATAGTAATTATAAATAATGATGAGGGATTTTTGTTTGTATAATAATTGATATTTATAAACAATAATAATAATATTATGTGTTATATATTATATATTTATTTACTTTTTAAATATGTTATAAAAACAGAACAAATATATTATTACAATAACAGATATATCTGTAAATATAATTTTTTCACAATGCTATTGAAAATTCGATTTTCGGTACCTATTCAGCGGGTTGAAACTTTTTAGTTGTTGGTTTTCTCTGTTTTTAACGTTTTTAAGAGAGAGATAGAGCGATTGAGTGGCGTCAACTTCAATTCGCATATATTCTCGAAAACGTCAAAATGACACACATAAACCCCATATAAATTTCACATGTATCTGACAGATCTAATATTTTTGCGGCTTTTTTGCGCGCCCAAATTGCAGGTACCTACCTCAAATCGAATTGTCAATAGAGTTGTTGTGAATAATAATATGCATTTACTTGGAACGAAACACAGCGAATGCAACGCGTGTGAATTGCTGCCCGAGGAATGAGGGCACCAATTCACACTAGTTGCAAACGTTGTGTTTCGTCCCTCGTATATAGGTACTATATTTAATAGGGATTTGGTCTACCAGGATAATACAGTATTGGTTGACAGTTGCAACCACATGATGGTTTCTGGATGATCCTTTGACAGTCGCTTTGTGGCTAAAAAATACATACAAATTGTTATTCGCACCCTTGTTTTTTAATGATAATTTGAGGTTTGCAAATCAAATAGTCATATTATATACAGGTGATTTATTAAAAAAAAGTCGAAACTACACTAAATATAATATTATAAAAAGGTGAAAATGAGTTTGTTTGTGCCGCTTTCACGCCTCAACAACTACTCAACTAATCTCTGCGAAATGTTGCACACAGTCGGTCTGGTTTCTCCCGGGTGAAAATCAGGGTAATTTCAGAAGACCGATTTCTCCGTAACTACTGAACGGATTTTGTTCCGGTTTTCACGATTAGCTATGACTGATTCACGAGAAAGATTTAGATGTATTATTAAAACTGGGCGGCCCGGCTTCGCCCGAGTGAAAATCGAGGGTAATCTCAGAAGAACGATTTCAATTTTATTTCATTGTTCGATAGGTGATACTCTTCTTTAAGACATAGGCTATAATAACTGGCCGGCCCAAATTTTTCTTTGAAAAAGCTCAACATCTTGACCGGAACATTGATCATCTTTTTAACCGACTTCAAAAAAAGGAGGTTTCTCAATTCGACCGTATATATTTTTTATGTTTTATGTTTTATGCATGTTCGCGGATAACTTCGTCGTTTATGAACCGATTTTGAAATTTTTTTTTTATTTGAAAGGATATACTTTCAGATTGGTCCCATAGAAATTTCATCAAAATCGGTTCAGTAGTTCGGCTGATTTTAATAAAAAAGTAAGTAACGGCGTGTGATTCTTTAAGATAAATGTTACTTTTTGACACTAAAAAGTAAAAAATAAAAAACTTTTTAACAAAAAAAAAACCTCCTTCAAAAAGACACTAAAAAGAGGAAAATAATGAAATTTTGAGGTCTGTGCCAATTAAAATATGAAGTCGGTTAAAAATATAGTATAGTGATTAATATCTTCTTTTTAACCAACTTCATATTTTAATTGGCACAGACCTCAAAATTTCATTATTTTCCTTTTTGAAAGAGGTTTTTTTTTGTTAATATACCTATTATATACCTAATTGTCTGTGCATTTTGTCATTTTTTATTTTATTATAAATATTTCATACATACTTTGACATTGAACTAATTACATTAGATCAAAATATGTTACTATTTTAAGGGACATGTAATTTAAATCGAATTGTAATGATAAAATGAATTCAATGGATTATTAACTTGACTCAATTTTATGCACTGTAGCTTTTAACTTCTTAGAATTTAGAATTAGAATATCATACAGTTAAAACTTACGAGTCACCATCATTAATAAATACAATTAATGAATTCTTAAATTAGCCATGTAAGAAGCAGTGGCGGCGCTAGAATTTTTTGCTAGGGTGCGCCAGACTTGGGCATGATGTTCTGAAGATGGGCCAATAACATTTGTTCCCAAAATTTCTGTGCTCGTCAAAATTTTAACCCAGCTATTACTTGCTATAGAATTTACAAGAAAAATTGTTGAAATTTCGAGGATTTAAAAGATAAACTAGAGATTAGGGATTATTCCAGGGTGGGCCGAGACAGTTTAAGGTGGGCCGCATGACCCACCCGGTAACGCTGCCACTGGTAAAGAAGAATGGCTAACTTAAGAATTCATTTGTATTTCTTAAATAATGTTAATTTTATAAGTACATACCCTTCTGTGACGATAACAATGTTCATGATAATTGTGAGCTGATACTTGTAACTACAAAAAATATAATTTAATAATGTAGATAAATACTGTCATGTTAAATGGTTACATTGTTGCAGAACGCACTGACAAAAAAATTAAATTCAAAAATTTAAAAAATCCTCGACGCAAAAAAACTAACCTTTAAAAATTGCAGAGAAAATAACTAATATCTACTACTCGTATATCTGGTTCGATTCACCGTCTATTTCTTCGTTTAGATTAAATACTTAAATCATAAATGCGTCGGGGACCGCTGATAAATTGGTATTTTTGTCATTTTACAGTGGTCTCCGACTCAATTATGAATTAAATATTTCATCTAAACGAAGAAATAGACGGTGCATCGGGCCAGATATAGTAAATATTAATTATTTTCTCACCTTTTAAAGGTTTGCTTTTTTGCGTCGAGGGTTTTTTAAATTTGTATTTTAATTTTTATTTCATACTTTTTAAACTAATTAGTAATTAAAAACTTAATATTTGAGCTTAAACTCGAAGTTTTTAGTTCTAATATTACCCGAGATAAACTGTGATGAGAGCTGAAGATCTAACTGATTTCAATTAAACATAGTAATTAAGAACCATCTCGCAAATCCAGATTTCAAACAAACAAAAAGTGAAATCGGTCCATTCGTTTGGGAGCTACAATGCCACAGACAGACAGACAAAGTCTTCAAACTTATAACACCCCTCTTTTTAAACGGTTGACCCCGTATATTTGTTTGTTACTATCTTTGTTTCAAATCTTGCGACAGCTTTTTCAACTACTTCTACTTAACCGATTCTTATGAAACTTTGTACACACATTGAGTTCCCGTGACAATACAATATTATGATAATTTCAACTTGGTAACGAGGATCTGATGATGGAATCAGGAGGTGTACAGTTGAAAGGATGAGGAGTTTGCATAATGATACGGGCCAGAAATAAAAATAAAAACTAGAAAATAAAAACTTTTAAGTTAAACGGTTTTATTTTAAATTATCAGCTGTACCAAAAACTAGAAAATAATTAGGACACAAACCAAGGGGCACTGTGTGTCGCTGCGTCAGCGGAATAAGTAATAATCTGGGACTTTTAACAGACTAAAATAAAAACGTGGGGCGCATTTGAAATATTTTTCTAGAAAAGCCGTTCTTAATTAATAATTATACAGTCGTTATACAGATTTTTATGCGCCCCATGTTTTTATTTTAGTCTGTTAAAAGTCCCAGATTATTAGTTATTCCGCTGACGCAGTGACACAAAGTGCCCCTTGGTTTGTGTCCTAATTATTTCTAGTTTTTGGTACAGTTGATTTAAAATAAACCCGTTTAATTTAAAAGTTTTTATCTATTTTTTTTAGGTGGTCACAATGTAAGGCCATATTGTTAAACTAGATTCTCTCTGACAATGCGTTCTGCAACCCAGCAAATAGCAATTAATATATTTTGTTAAGTAAACTTACCAAATTAAGAGAAACCATTACAATGATTACTAAGAAAATAAATTTTTTCGTATTCGCCATAACTAGTGTGTGTAGGTACTCAGTTCGTGAAATGTATGCAGGCACATCAAATTAAAATACATTTCTTCTTGAACCGGCCGCTTTTATAATAAGTATCTAAGTAAAGAATCGTGCAATACAGTTAAAATTTAATTGCTTATCTGCTAATATTATCAATTTCCGTATAATAATTATCAACCGCGTCGTAATTATGTGAAAGTATTTAAATTTATATATGTGTAAACAAACTTTATCAATCACAGTTATCTTCTTTTTTTGCAAATCGCAGATAAGTAACATTTGCTATCTTTGTTTTTTTTATTTACTATTGTAGATTATAGACGCGTCGACAACTTAGATCATTAGCATCTTAATTACATTAAATAACAACATCCTTAAAACTAAATGACATAACAAAACATCAATGAGTGGAAGTGGGATTCGAACCCACGACAGTGTGACCAAAGGTCGGGTACGCTAACCATTACACTACACTGTCCTCTAACATTTGCTATCATATTGCAGTTTTTACAAGATAATAATAACTTATTTCTGATAATTACAAATAGTTTACGCGAATAAAAAATAAACAGCTGTCAAAGTTTTTGACGCGCGTTGATATTAGAACGATACTTTTTGTGGTCGCACAATTTTGAAGATAAACTCATATAACCCCTAGTAAATAATTTTTATTGTATTCTTATATCATTATTGCATGCTCTCCTGGGATTTTTTTGCTGTTCCAATGATGATTTTTTTTAAAATGTTGAATTGATATATTTATGAGGTTAGGAGGCAAAACCGCAAACAACAATGCACGGCAAATTCAAGCATGTGCGGTTATGACCCTCTCGAAAATTTGTATACCTAATTTTTTTTATTATTATTTAAGGGCGTCGGGCAGGGCGTCGGGCAAGGCGTCGTGTAGAGGATGGCGGCGGAAGAGCAAACCAACGGCGCCATCCAAAACCCCAGTTAGCAAGAGGGCTCACTGTCTTTGCGTCAGGTGGCAACCAGCTGTAAAACTATAAGCCAAATCAACTACTACTTATCATGAAAAAGAAAAATGACGAGGAGAGCCGACCCCAAATGAAATAGGATAAGGCTAGGAAAAAGAAGAAAGAAAAAGATAGGCAAGACTAGCCTTCAGTTAGGAGATGCTAATTTAGACACCTTTACACGTAATAAGTGCATCTAGATTATTATTTCATATACAGGGTGAGTTCGACCACCCGTATCAGTCGTTTTTTTCCAAAACGGTTAGTCGTAGATAGTTCTGTTAAAATTTTGTATTATAAAAGCCCTAATAAAGAATCGAATGGTAATAATTTTTTTTCCGGGAAGGTCGGTTTCCCTATTAGTTTGCTCCAGAATGCCCAGAACTCCGGAATTATAAATAGCACGATAGGTCGAAAGTGGTAGTGTTGAAAAGATCTTTAAAAAATAAGCAAGTTTCGTAGGAAATTTTTTTTTATTACTGCCACCCCTGTAAATTTCTATAAGTATAAATATAAATTATTATATGTTCAAAACTCCGGAATTTTAGAGAGCACAATAGGTTGAAAGTGGTGTCGTTGAAAAGCTCTTTAAAAAATAGGCAAGTTTTGTAGGAAAAATTATTTAATTACTGTGATACGATTTCGTTTTAAAAATAAAACAAAGCAAGTACATGCTAATTGAATAAAATAGTTTGTTTTCACTGTAAAATTTCAAGGGTACTAAAATATAACAACTTATGTTTTCAAAATATATTTCAAGGTACGTAGAAAAAGGTAAATGAACTCGTCACATGTTACTTTATTATTTTTTTTTTTTTGTAATCTGGTATTGCGTCCTATCGATGTCTTTTAAATATATATATAACTAAAAAAATACTAGAAAATCTACATAACTGCAAGCTTCAGATAAGAAAATTCATTTTTCACAACGCCGCTATTGAAAATTCGATTTTCGGTACCTGTTTAGCGGGTGGAAACAGAGTTTCAACCCTAGGGCTGAAAATTTTCAGTTGTCGGTTTTCTCTGTTTTTTAACGTTGCATACACAATACTCGACAATGTCAAAATGACAGACGTAACCCCACATAAATTTCTCATGGATCCGACAGATCTTATATTTTCGCGACTTTTTTGCGTACCCAAATTTCAGGTACCTCAAATCGAATTGCCAATAGAGTTGTTGTGTGAAAAATAATATGCATTTACTCGGAACGAAACACAGCGTTTGCAACCCGTGTGATTCACACTAGTCGCAAACGCTGTGTTTTGTCCCTTGTAATGCAATATACTATAGTATCAACATTCAACACGCTACTAGCAAAGAATTCCTTACTCTCAGTAGAATAAAACTGAGAATTTTGACAGGATTCTTCACCGGACACTGCCCAGTGTCTTCTAAGATACCATCTTAAAACATGGGCATATGGTAGAAGATGACAACTGTCGCTTCTGCAAGGAGGAAGAAGAAATTGCTGAACATATTTTGTGCTCATGCGAGGCAGTCTCTTCCAAAAGGCTGCAACATCTAAATGGCAGGTTCTTAGGGCCTATTGAGGTGTGGAATACAGCTCGCAGAAAGGTAGTAAAGTTCGTTAAGAACCTAAGATCTGATACATTTTTAGAGTGTTGGGTCTCCAAGTCACTATATGACTATTATGAAGTATTGGAAATAACTTGTATTATGTCCGTCTTGTGACTTCTTGTGATTTAACACGACGCGTTTCGGCAACGAGTTGCCATCTTCAGGTGTGGTTAATTATTTTTTTAAAAACACACATTGAGTATATAGTGTTACGAATACTCAATGTGTGTTTTTAAAAAAATAATTAACCACACCTGAAGATGGCAACTCGTTGCCGAAACGCGTCGTGTTAAATCACAAAAAGTCACAGGACGGACATAATACAAGGTATTTCCAATACTTCATAATACTAAGACCTGAATTGAAATAAATACGAGGGAACTCAAAAAAAAGGGTCCCGTATAAAATCTAATCTAAGGAAACTTCTACAATAATTTCTTATCTTATTCTTTAAAAAAAGAAATCATTCAACATTTTATAAATATTTGTTTTTATTAAAAGCTATAGAATACAAAAAATCTGCATTCTACAATAAATTAGTTACTTCTACAGGGTGCTGAACAGCTATGTGCAAATAGGGATTTTATATGATTTTTTTGTAATCACGCTTTATAAAAATTATTTTCTTTATAAATGGCCTATCATGTAGAACCTGATAATTTTTTTTTTTTATATAAAATCCAGTATGCAGCAGCTGTGGCTAGTGATAATTTTAATTCAACGCATGTTTGTTATAAAAATCAGGAGAACAGGAAATTGTATATCTATGCAATTTTATATGTAAAAATCCCTATTTATACATGAGCAGGTAAGCATTTTATTTTTTTATTTATTGTAAATTATAGACGCGTCGACAACTTAGGTCATTAGCGTCTTGGTTACATTAAATAGCAACTCACTTAAAACTAAATGACATCACAAAACATCCATGAGTGGAGGCGGGATTCGAACCCACGACAGTCTGATCCAGAAGCCGAGACGCTAACCACTGGACCACACTGTCCTCGGGCAGCAGTTAAGCACCCTGTTAAGCACAATGAATGCTGGCTTTCTCAAGATGGCATCTTGAGAAAGTCAGCAAGCATTGTAATGTTGTTATAAAAAATAAAATAATAGCTCTCGCAGTTAGTGTATCTGAGGTACATCGTTGCTATATATAAGAAAATTTAAATGTACGCTGTTGGCACTGTAAACTGGAAACTTTTCCGACACGAAATTGGGAGTTCCGGGTTCTAGTCCTGGCGGTGCCTTCTATAATACATATCATGGCGAAACTGTCGTCTGATATTTTTATGTTAACTTCACTAATAATTGAAGGAAGGTTTGGTTGAGGGTCAAAATAATGAAGCTTTACCAAAATATCGCGTGTGGCCAACGTTTCGAAATATTTAATTTTATATTCAGGGCCTATGCACATGTGTATTCAAAATTAGAACAATTCAGTCATGTTCATAGGCCCTGAAGATGAAATTAAATATTTCGAAACATTGGCCACAAGCGATATTTTGGTAAAGGCCGGTTCTCACGGGGCGATTTTAGTTGATCAACTTTAGTTGATCAACTAAAATTGAACTTAAATTGAACAACTTTTCGTTCCCACGTTTCAATGAAAATTGATTGACTGTTTCAACTTCAAAGTGGCGCCAAATGCAGTTTTCCGTGCAGGTCTAGGAATAATAGCCACTTTGTTAAGGGACGAACTAAAAAAAAATTAATGAAAATGACAAAACAACGCAAAAAACGTCGTTTTTGGGTTATACATTGGGTTTATACATTGTTCTGATGGTTTTAATTTTATTTTTAATGTCCGCTATAGACAGGTCTTCTAACCTCATTTCACTCTTTATAATATGTAATGCATTTTCTCGGCAATCTTTATTTCTGTATGAGTCTAATTTGTGATTCCACAAACAATCGTGTTTTTGATACAACTCTAAGAAATTTAATGTTAATTTTTCTGACCACTTCATTATTATAAATAATAATATAACACTTCGGGACACCAGACAACATTGACAGTACTGACAGACGAATGAACTGAAGTTGACTGACTATACAATAGTTCGCAGTTCACACGCTTCAATCATGTTTCAGATAGCAGTTTCAACTAGTTTGAAGTTGAATATGACTCATACTTGAACGATAAAGTTAGGCTCAGTCCAACTTTTGTGGAACCGACTAAAATTGACCAACAAAAGTTGAATTATAGGTTCTCACGCTCATTTTCATTCGATTTTAGTTGATCAACTAAAGTAGATCAATTAAAATCGCCCCGTGAGAACCGGCCTTAAAGCTTCATTATTTTGACCCACAACCAAACCTTCCTTCAATTATTAACATTCATTGGGTCAACACTACTACTGAAGTTAATTTCACTATTAGTGAATTTAGTTACGGTATAGGAATCTAATCATATGGATTATTAATCTTATTCGTTAGTAAAAATACCGTTTGTATTTCTCACAACCTACAGGTAAGAAAATCACTGAACTGATTTTAGCGAAATTTATATGGAACCACCCTGAAGGTTATGCTCTATTAAATAAAACAAGAATCATCAAAATCGGTCCACAAATGCAGGAGATATGAGGTGACATACATAATATTATACAGGGTGCTGAATTGCTTTGCGGGTAATAGGGATTTAACCCGTAAAATTAATCTTTTGCGATTTCCTGCTTCCTTAATTATTTTAGGAAAAATATCTTCGAATAAAAGTTTTAGAACATAAAATTCTGCATCTGAATCATTAAACAAAATTAATTTTGCATGCTTTGTAACGGCAGGAATTTGATATGAAAATGTCAAAATTACCTCAAACACAGAGCGATAGCGATGGAAGTTGAACAAAATGATTAAACATTATTCTGACAGCTAAAACGTCATCATTTTGTTCAAGTTCCATGGCTATTGCTATCTGTTTTTGAGGTAATTTTGACATTTTCATATCAAATTCCTGCCGTTACAAAGCATGCAAAATTAATTTTGTTCAATGATTTAGATGCAGAATTTTATGTTTTAAAACTTTTATTCGAAGATATTTTTCTTAAAATAATTAAGGAAGCAGGAAATCGCAAAAGATTGATTTTACGGGTTAAATTCCTATTACCCGCAAAGCAATTCAGCACATTGTATACATAGCATATATAAAAAATATATAATAAAAAAAAATCATTCGAACTACTGAACCGATTTAAATAAAATTTAAATGGGAAATGTATGCCCTATTAAAAAAAGCAATTATCATTAAAATCGGTTTACAAATGCAGGGAAATCTGTGTACATACAAAAAAAATACGCGCCGAATTGAGAACCTCCTCATTTTTTGAAGTCGGTTAATAATAATTGTGGCTTCCTATTTGTCTGCCCCAATTCTAACTTACTTTAGAGACAAATTTGTCTGACAGAACCCACTGTCAGACAAATTTGTCTATTTAACCTTTTTATAAACTTCCCAGAATGTCCTGTAACAAACCATGACCATCCTTATTATTTGAAATTCTATAGGTATTATAGATATGATTATTGTGGTTATTGTCGTTTTTGTTATGGTGGTTCCTGTTGATATTGTTGTGGTGGTTATTGTTGTTATGTTGGTGAATCCTTGGGTGAGGTGAACGATGATTATGTATAGAAGCTGAAGCTGCTGCTGGTTGCTTATTTTTATGATTCTAAAAAAAAGTCACAAAGAAATCAATTATGCTTAGAAAATTAGAATCGCTTCAATAACTTTATAGTAGATTGTATACTTATTTAGTGTTGTAATATGATGTATTTTACGCACGAGAAGTGACATTATGTTAAAACGAGTGATAACGAGTTTAACGGTCACACGAGTGATAAAATCACTACGCACGAGATATTTATATGGTATTTTTTGTCATATCCCTTATACAATATACATGTTTTTTAAAAATATTAGATAGATAGATAGATAGATATAAACTTTATTCTGTTAATACTGTATATACAGTGTAGAATGCGTCAGTATAAAAGTATACAAATTAAAACTTATGATTAAAAAATTCCTCGACAGAGTAAAAAGTTTTCTGTAATAATATAAATTTTAATTTCTGTTTAAATTTGGTGACTGGTAAATTTTTGATCTCTTGGGGCAACTTATTAAACACTTTCCACATTGCATTGACAGGACCTTTGTTGACCGTAGTCAACGACGTGTAATCAAGTCTATAGTTAGTACCTGTTCGAGTGCTGTATGTATGATTTGGAATATTATAATATAAATATTATAATATAATATAATATAATATAAATATTATAATATAAATTGAAAAACATTAAAACACTATTGAATTTTACTTTCCCACACTAGTCTGTTTGTCTGTCAATATGATCAAATTTTGGTAGGATATTTGACATGTAAATAGGAAGACATCTATTGATTTTGGGGAAAATCGGCGCATGTGCAGTAGCAATATGTAGTACAATTTTGTTTTTTAAAATAGAATAGTGTACTTTTCATAATGATTTATTATTCTACTCATTTTTAAAAGAAAGTTTTGTAAAAATGATAACTTTTCTAAAACTTACATTTTGAAATTTATTTGTTCTGAAGTAAAATAAATCTTGTCGGCTCATTCATTCAGTCGTTTTTTGACCTTGTGTGAAAAACTTTAATTTCAGTGAAATGAAATGAATGAATTTCAGTAAAGATTCAAAAAAAATTTCAAAGAAAAGTAAAGTTTCAATAGTAGTTAAAAAAATAAACGACACTAAAGTCGTAGAATTTGATCGGTCCTATCGCTCAGTTGGTTGAAATTTTTGATACTTACGCAGTCCTCTTTACCGAAATCATTCTGGATAGCCGCTGAAGCTGCTGCCCACGCTGAAGCTGCTGAAGGTTTATAATTGTGGTCCGATAAATCTTTCATAATGTCAGAATTTATATCACTATCGATAAAGAGGTGAAGCACTGCATCATCGCCAGATCCACTATATCCTTTGGAGCCCTGATTAAAACCTGAGGCAGCATGTGGATACCAGCATGGTTTATTATAATAAGCGGACGGAAATCCTGAAGGAATACCTGAAGCAGCAATATCGTGATGTCGTGGTCCTTGTGCATCATTGCCATGGCTAAATGTATTACCTCTATGCCATTGTGGTGTGTCAAATCCTGAAGCAGCTGTTCCATGATTCTGTGGTTCGTAGTTTATACTTTCACTAGGACCGATTAATTGATTCAAGGTACTATCGTCTCGGTCAGGCTGATAACCTGAGCCAACGGAAGCTTGATGGAGTTCGCTATTTTCATCGCCTTTTTTATTTTCATCAGCTGTATAACTGCTG
Source organism: Mongoloraphidia duomilia (assembly GCA_039654895.1). NCBI lineage: Eukaryota > Metazoa > Arthropoda > Insecta > Raphidioptera > Raphidiidae > Mongoloraphidia > Mongoloraphidia duomilia. The sequence goes on along the minus strand of CM077522.1, from coordinate 46,656,971 downwards.
GAATCACCTTGTAGTGCTGAAGCCGTCTGTCCTCTTTGCTCGAGGGGATGAAGAATGTGCGGAAGAAGACCTATTATATTATGATCAAGGTGATGTCCTAATCCAATTGATGCTAGCGTTCCATGAATTGGATCAGCTGTATAAGCGTTGGAACCACTTTGTAGTGCTGAAGCTATCTGTCCTCCTTGTCCGAGGAGATGAAGAATTTGCAAAAGAAGACCTATTATATTACTATCAAGATGCAGATGTCCTAATCCAATTGATGCTAGCGTTCCATGAATTGGATCAGCTGTATAACCGTTGGAACCACTTTGTAGTGCTGAAGCTATCTGTCCTCCTTGTCCGAAGAAATGAAGAATTTGCAAAAGAAGACCTATTATATTACTATCAAGATGATGTCCCAATCCAATTGATGCTAGCGTTCCATGAATTGGATCAGATGTATAACCGCTGGAATTACTTTGCAGTGCTGAAGCTATCGATCCTCCTTGCGCGAGGAGATAAAGAATTTGCGTAAGAAGATGATCGATTATATTATGATCACGGTGATGCCCTAATCCAATTGATGCTAGCGTTGCATGAATTGGATCAGATGTAGAACCGCTGGAGTTACTTTGTAGCGCTGAAGCTATCGATCCTCCTTGCGCGAGGAGATAAAGAATTTGCGTAAGAAGATGATCGATTATATTATGACCAAGGTGATGCCCTAATCCAATTGATGCTAGCGTTCCATGAATTGGATCAGATGTATAACCGCTGGAATCAATTTGTAGTGCTGAAGCTATCTGTCCTCCTTGCGCGAGGAGATGAAGAATTTGCAGAAGGCTATCACCTATTATATTATGATCAAGGTGATGCCCTAATCCAATTGATGCTAGAGTTCCATGATTTGGATCAGTTGTATAACCATTGGAAACACTTTGTAGTGCTGAAGCCGTCTGTTCTCCTTTCCCGAGGAGATGCGAAAGAAGATGATCTATAATATTATGAGCATGGTCATGTTTTGATCTGTTTGGTGCTGGTATTCCATGATTTGGACTGTAATGCGTATTAGTGACTGAATATTTACACTTTTCTGTTGGTTTATGAGGATCCACGAAAAACGGATTATGAACATCAGATGCGAATTCCAAATCAGTTTGTGGTTCCTCTGTATTTTTCGGAAATTCTCTGATTGCTTGATCTTCTCCTAATGTGGTCTAAAAAATATTTTATAATGGAAAACAGCTATAGGTACGTTTTTTTTAAAATTACAATAATAATGCAAATGTATTTCTTGTGCATAGAAAGTGCATCATTACATACTTGCTTCCGGCGACGAAAGTTGGCTTTTGCATGTCAATGACGCAAAATAAAAGTTCGAGTAAAGTGTTTTCGTCCCGTGGGAAATTGTTTTCAGGGCGAAAGTAAGTAAAAGTGACGCCATCCTACGCGATGATTTAAACTATATTTGACATTTTGTCTAACAGCTACAATATTCATTTACGGTGTTTTTTGTAAGTATTCAGTTAACTTATTAGAAAAAGTACTATATGTTACTTGAGCAGAAAGTTGGCTTTGCGATTAGATTTGCAGTCACACGAGTCGCAAACGCCAACTTTCTGCCTGAGTAACACATTGTATTATTATTATGTCATAACAAATGCTACTCGCATTTTACTATATTTTTCTCTAATTTTTTCACTATTAAACTAAGTTTTTATGAGATTTTATAAAAAGTAATTGCCAGGAGATCATCACTGCGCCGAAGAAAAACAAAATTAGACTTTTATTTTTCTGCTGACGCAATAACTGATATAAAATAATATTTAAAAAAAATACTAACCGACAAGAAAACCGCCACCAAAATAAGAATAGAAATGTAAAAGTCATCCATTGTTTAGTAACTTTGATACTGAATACTAAATGTAAAAAATCACTTTTATAACCCAAAAAGTACGTGCAGTATCATATTTTGAATTATCTTCTTAATTTAAAGAAAAAATTATTTAGGTGTTTTTGCCGATTGCACATAGAAATTTATCATCCAAAGATAACAACTAATGAATGTACGAATAAATCACGACTAATAGTTCCGTTTGTTTTAAGAGGGTATGATTTATTATTATTATTATTGTAGATTATAGACGCGTCGACAACTCAGGTCATTAGCATCTTCAACACAACAATTAATAATCTATTTGTGCATTAGAATCTGCCAGCCGGCATACACAAACTGACTGGTACGAGCTCGGGTTCCTGGGAACGCCAATTCCCAAAGAACATTGGAATGCAATTGCGAGAACAACTACATTCCAATGTCCCCCCTGGGGGGTCCGAAATAAATAATAATTATAGTCTATAAGCCGACATTAGAAAAATATACCCTCATCTGCTAATAGAATAAGATAACATTTAAAAAATATTAGTAAAAAAAAAACTTTTTAAAGACAAGTTTTTATTGAAAAAGACTAAAAAAGAAATAATTTTTAATAATTTAGGTTCACAATTATAAAAACATGGGTCGTGGCTACTAAACTATCATAGAGTTTATAACCCACGCTTTTATAATTATGAACCTAAATTAATAAAAATTATTTCCTTTTTAGGTCATTTCAATAAAAGCTTGTCTTTAAAAAGTCTTTTTTTACTAATATTTCATTTTGTTCTTTTCAGTCTTCCAAAATTTTCGGCCGCCATTTTGGATTTATAATGACGTTACACTGCTTATTGTATTCTACTCGTCATACCCTTTCATTTGATATTTGGGGGTTGTAAACAAATAGGTAATCATCCATTTTGTGTTGGTCGCCATATTGAATTTTGAATGACGTCACATAGCTTATTGTATACTACTTGTCATACTCTTTTAATTGATACCCATGTCAAGGGGATTGTAAAGAATAAGGTAATCCGCCATTTTGTGGTGACCGCCATACTGGATCTACCATAATTTTAAATATACTATATTGCGTTGTCTTTAGAACCAAAGGTGTGTGCAAAATTTCAGCATGATTGGATATCGGGAAGTGATCGAAAATTCGATTACCAGATTTGTTCCAGACAGACAGGAAATCAAGTTAAATAAAAGCTTGTAAAAAGAAGATAATGATATAGGTAATCAAACTGTGAAAGGGCAGCCTAAAAATCCTGCTGCCATTACCTTTAATTAGCTAAATTAAAGCTAAAGAGGGAGTGCGAGTAGGATAACATTAAATGACTCCGTGAGTGCGAGAGAGCGCGTATATCGAGAGTCAAGCAAGCGTCATGAAATTTATACAGATTGTTCGAAAGCAATTCTGGATATAGAAAATTGATGAGCGCAAAAAAGAAGACGTAAAAAAATGAGTAGCGGGACAAAGATAGAACTCTATCTTGGCCAGGCAAATTTTTAAACTAAATTTGAAGTAAACATCCAAAGCATCCGTGGAAAATGACCCTTTGTTGCATTCACTGATTGGCTGTGTTTAGAATAGACTTGACTCTCGATACACGCGCTCTCTCGCACTCACGGGCTCACATAAGGTTTTCATTCTTCAGCTTTATTTAAGCTAATTTCCACAGTTTGATTACCTATATCATTATCTATCTTCCCTTTATTATCAGTTCTTATTCTATTAACAGATGGGTGTATATTTTTCTAATGCCGGCTTATATAGAGTATAGATTATCTATATTATTATCACCAAATTGTGATCACCAAACTAATCCAATACGATTTTTTATTTATTCATTTACAGTCAGCACCAAATGTATTTAGTTATTAAATACCTAATCTAATTTGTCTCTGAAATAACCAATTTATACCAAACTGTGATCACCAAACTTGCTTTTTATTTTAATCATCACTAAAAAGAAACAAACACCAAAAATAGCATTTTATCGTCAAAATGTATCATCATTTACGTACATATATCGCACATATATTATTGGCGTTAGTCGGACGCAAGGACCTAGGGGTTGATTTCTCGACGTTTCACATCATCCTGAACAATTTGGTATCATTTTTGGAATTGTTTAAACAGAGAAAACCTGTTAGTTATGGAAAATCGTTTCACTCAAAAACATGCATAAATATCAATATTTTAATAATTTGGTATACACATTGGAATTCATCACCCACTACATTTATTTAAAGTGCGCACAATCGAGCCTTTTTAAAGGTTGTATTTAGGGATTAAAATTGTTTTTCGGTCCAAAAACACAACAAAAATAAGCCGTGGGTTGGGTCGTGTATTAAGACTCTAAAAGTGAAACCTTTTAGGTCCACACGACCAACTTCCCAGTATGAAGAATATTGAATATTATGAATAAATATTGATAATAATAATAACACAGAAAAGTAAGCATTTTAATCATTAAAAAATATTAATTTATTCTTATCAATACATAATAGTAGTTTATACAACTAGTACAATTAAGTCTAAGACGCGAGGGGTGAAGTTGGGACTCGAGCCGCAGACGAGAGCACCAACACTCCGAGCGTCTTATACTTAATTTTACCTACACTATTTTTTGTAACACATAGGTAATGTACAACATTTTCAAGTTTAGAGCTTTATTGAATTAATTTCAAACACCGAAATCTCACTGATAGCTAAAAATATTGGCCTTGATTCAATATTTATTTACTTCCTTACCATAGCAACTATATTCCTATATTTCCCGTATGGCATAAAATATGTATTATTGTACGCGTGCTATATACAGTGCATCTCACGGCGAGGTATACAAAGGGAATTTAGCATTGGATAGTATTTTCAAAAACATTTGACAGTTCATTTGTGTCGCCAACTTCACTTCTATAGTAGGCCAAGAGTAGCTGTTAGTAGGTAATACTTAGCAAATCGATCAGGGCGAATAAACATAAATCACTATGGAAATGGTTTGCCTTCCCACACTAGTTTGGAAAAGATACGTTCCCGCACACTAGCCTGTCAAAAGTTACTTTAGATGCAAACATACATGCATGTAAAGCAGTTATTTTATAGTGGGTACTTATGGCAAAAATACTTTTTTTTAGATTCTGAATATCCGAATATATGCGGGTTAAGAAAGCTTTATAACTGTGACGGATAAACAAGTGATCCCATATAAGGTTCCGTTTTTGTCCCTTTTAAGGTACGGAACCCTGAAAAGAAATCGTCTGAGTTTTTATAAAAAAATTTTTTTATTAAAACCAACACAAATTACAAGAAGTCTAGATACGACAATTAATTACTAATTATAAATTTATTAATTATATATTAATTAATGTTCGAAGAGTAGGTACTTTAATATCCAAGTAGTCCTCCCAGCAGATCTCCCAACAGTCCATTCGAATCATGATGATGATGATGAGAATAATATGCTGAAGCTGCTGCTGGCTGCTTATTTTGAATATTCTAAAAAAATCAAATATGTTTAGAAAATTAGAATCGCTTCAATAACTCATTAATTTACTATTTCAACTCCACAAGTAGGAATACTATTAATTAATTAAGACTAAATCGACAACGATGCAATTCATAACAATGGAATCTGCCGGCAATAGCTGTCCACAACGTATTTACTTAACATATTAGTGAATACTACAAAATATCAGACAGGATGAAAGCTGCTATTTCTAAGAATGTCGGGACTTTGGCATTTGATTTTTTATGGTCTAAATATAATAAGGACAGCTTTTCTGGTATTCACTAATTGCCAGCAGATTCAAATGTTATGAAGAATAGTATTAATTTATGTCAAAATTCGCTTTTCATAATATTTCTACTTTTTGCGATCCCCGAGTGCAAAAAACATGTTTTTTTAGTCGGCTGTTTATTCGTTTTTGGACTTTGTGTGAATGTTTCAGTAAAAAAATAAGTAAATTCATTAAATTTTTAAAAATTTTCATAGAAAAGTACTTGGAGTTTTAATAGAAATAAACTAATCGGCAATAAAGTCGTGGATTTCGATGATATTTTGTAATACTTACGTTGTTCTCTTTACCGAACGTATCATCGGTAGTTTCAGGAAATGTAAAACCAGAAGCTGGATGTTCGACACAATTCTTGAGTATGTGAATGTTGATTGGAACTACGCCATCGCCAGATCCGTGATGTAAACCTGAGACAGTATGGTAGCATGGTGGATAATGAAATCCTGGATGTGTGGGGATGTGGCTATGTGGAAAGCCAAAACGTAAACCTGAAGCAGCTGTTCCATGATTCTGTACTCCGTAATTAATATTTCCACTTCCATCGAAAGTTTGATGGAATTCGCTATTTTCATCGCCTTTATTAGGTTCATCAGCTGTATTACTATTGGTATCACTTTGTAATGCTGAAGCCGTCTGTCCTAGATGAATGTGGGGATGAAGATGATGAAGAATATGCGAAAGAAGAGCATGCCCATGGTGGTGCCCTAGTCTAATTGATGCTGGCGTTTCATGATTTGGATCAGTTGTATAACCATTGGAATCACTTTGTAGTGTTGAAGCCGTCTGTCCTAGATGAATGTGGGGATGAAGATGATGAAGAATATGCGAAAGAAGAGCATGCCCATGGTGGTGCCCTAGTCTAATTGATGCTGGCGTTTCATGATTTGGATCAGCGGTATAACCATTGGAATCACTTTGTAGTGTTGAAGCCGTCTGTCCTAGATGAATGTGGGGATGAAGATGATGAAGAATTTGTGAAAGAAGATCACCGTGTTGCCCGTGTCCAATTGACGCTTGCGTTTCATGAGTTGGATAATTATGCGTACAGGTTAGACATTTACATTTAATTGGTTCGTGAGGGGCAACGATATAGTGAGCATCAGATGCGGAATCCAAAACGTCAGGAACAACATTTTCATCGGTTGCTAGCTCATTTCCTGTAGTAGTCTAAAAAATAAATTATTAAAAATATATTATAATTGAAAAAACAGCTATACATTTTTAATTATAATATCAATTTAATGTATTCATGCTGGATTTCTGATACGACTTCCTACTATAGGGATATCATAGATAGAGGAGGGAAGCCACCCAAAAAAGTGTCGGTGCAAAAGATAGAGATGGAGAATAGAAGTGTATACTTCTATCTTTTTCTATCACAAATACATAACCATGGTTACAGGTGTAAATTAATAATATACCTACTATAAATTTTTAAATTCACAAACGCGTCAGAAGACAAGGAAAAGAGAAACTATCGGTTTTCTATCTCTCTGTTCCAACCTGACACTGTCACCTATGACTCCCCTACTCTATCTATGATATATCTCTATGGTTTAAACGCTAAAAGCACTCTTAGAACTGAATTACCATGGAAACCACGGTAAATTTCAATGCTAAAACAGTAGATTGTATGTCTAGATGCGTAATGAGGTATATTACTGATGAGTAGATATTAAACAAAATGTATTAACATAGGTAAAAAAGATATAAATGAATTCTAGATGTTATAATATGAAAAAAATGTAAATATTTTTTTTCTCTAAAATGTATAGTTTTCGAGAAAAAAAATATTTTACTAAAAAAAGAAAATTGTACGTCAATCAAGGTAACCATGATTTGTGCTATATTAAGCTAGCCATCAGTAGATCACTAAACAAAAAAGCGGGACATGCTTTTTTTCAAAGAATAGAAGAGTGTTTATTTTTTGCAAATATTTACTAAGTGGGAAGTATAGGACTGGTCATCAGTCGAATTTTTTGATTTGTAACTATCACTCATTAAAATAATTAAATAAGTAGATTGAGAACACCCTGTATTAATTTATTTTGTCTATTTCAAAGCCTTTTTGACGTCAGTGGAGTTGAGTGACGTCACGTCTTTTAAAATAGCACAGAAACTGTAATAAATTCTTGCGTTCAATGTTTCTTAGATTTTATTTTTTTTTTCAAATTGACGTATATTATTTTTTAGAAAATTCCATGCACTACCCTATGCTTTACTATTAAACTAAAAGTTTCTGTGAGCTTTAATAAAAAAGTAGTCATGTTACGCATCTCTGCGCTAAACAAAATCAAAATTGGACTTTTATTTTTCTGCTGCGATGTAATAACTTATATAAAAAAAATTATAATTTAAAAAAACTAAAAAACACGCTTTAATGAACTAAAAAGTAAAAAATAATTAATTTTATTGTAAAAAAGCGTGGGGTGCTTTGTATCACATTTTCATACTACCCCACGCTTTTTTACAATAAAATTAATTATTTTTTACTTTTTAGTTCATTAAAGCGTGTTTTTTAGTTTTTTTAAATTATAATTTATTTTTGCTTTTTAGTCCTGGAGATCCTGGTCAGGATAATGGGACAAACTTATGGAATTATTGTATTGTCATCGGTCCTTGATAAGTGTGCAAAGTTTCAGTTCAATCTGAAGTTTTTTGCTTTTTTTTTTTTTTAGTCCTGGAGATCCTGGTCAGGATAATGGGACAAACTTATTGAATTATTGTATTGTCGTCGGTCCTTGATAAGTCGACAAAGTTTAAACTAAATCTGACCGTTCAAAGTTGGTCAAAATCAAGTTCAAAGAAGTCGGTTACAAACTGACAAACAAACAAGCACGCCCGCAAGCACGCAAACATACAGGTGAAGCTAATATAAGCGTGTTAAAAATATTAAGAAAAAATACTTACCGTCAAGAAAATCGCCACCAAAAGAACAATTGAAATGTAAAAGTTATTCATGGTTGTTTAGTAACTTTGGAACTGAATACGAAAAGTAAGAATTCGCTTTTATAACCCAAAAAGTACGTGTAGTATCAAATTTTGAAGTATCTTTACTTAAAGGTCAAAGGGAAATTGTGACAAATAAAGAGTATGTTTTTGCCGATTAGAGTTACTTCCTGAATACTACAATTATTAGACGTCGGTGTTTATAAAAATTACGTGCGTATAGATTGTAGATTATAATAGACGCTCTATAAGTGAGGTCATTATAGACGGAGAGCTGGCGACATTTTTTTCAATTACGTAAGACAAAATAATATAAAAATACCTGTACACGTCAAGTAAAATATGAATTTTTCATGTATCTAATAATGCAACACTTCTTTTATTCGATTCGTCATTCTTATCATGTCGTTAGACTTATTTATAATTAAATTTTTTTTCATGTATCTACGTAAGGTCTGGCATATTTTTTTTACATAAAGGTGAGATATACAGTGTGTCCCACCGTAACTGAGACATAGCATTTTAACATGGTGTTACGATAATTTGATAATATTTGCTCCCCGTTAACTGTTTTTGTTATTTTTATTTTACGATCTGGTTCTAAATGTCCCCAGTAATGATGCTGTAGACTTATTTTTATTAAATGTCTTTAAAAATTAATAAAATCACATTTTTAAAAAATAAAACACAATCTTTGCTTTGTATACCAGTTCAATAGACAAGTGCTCAACGTCGTAGATAGCCTAGTCGGCTAGCGCGTTGACCAACATCAGTTACCTTCACGCCAAGCCCAGGTTCGAATCCCGAGAGCTCATAATTAATTTTTTTTTAAATAATGAAAATGCATTGGAGAACAGTAAATAATGCTTATTATTTACAAATAAAAGTATAGCGATTTTATTAATTTTTTCATTAAAACTAACACGCACAACCATCTTACAACTCTGTTTTAATGGAAATAATTAATAAAATCGCTATACTTTTATTTGTAAATAATAAGCATTATTAATTGTTCCCTATTGTATTTTCATTATAAAAAAAAAATTGATTATGAGCTCTCGAATTCGAACCTAGGCTTGGCGTGAAGGTAACTGATGTTGGTCAACGCGCTAGCCGACTAGGCTATTTACGACGTTGGGCACTTGTCCATTGAACTGGTATACAAAACAAACATTGTGTTTCATTTTTAAAAAATGTGATTTTATTAATTTTTAAAGACATTTAAATAAAAATAAGTCTACAACATCATTACTGGGGACATTTAGAACCAAATCGTAAAATAAAAATAACAAAAACAGTTAACGGTAGGGGTCGCCAAATTCTTGAAAATTTCAAGATCTTGTCTTGATCTTGTCTTGATTTCAAGACAAGATCAAGACAAGAAGTAATTTTAGATTTCAAGACAAGACAAGAAATGTTATGTCAATACCAAGATTTCTTGTCAAGAAAACAAGAAATCTTGAAATATCTTGACTAACAATGAAAACGCTAAAACGTATATTTATTTGTGAAAAAGATAACATATTTTAACATAACATAACGTATTATTTTAATTTATTGAACACATTTTTTGCTAGACCGATTCACAAAAATGTAAATTAAAAACAATAAATGAAAAAACTCGGGTCGCAGTGCCAAACCCTGCCGACAAATGACAATATAGTGTATTTGCTAATAAGGTCTTTATTATGTGAACTTAAGTTTGTTTTTGGACAAAATCAAAAAATTTAACCCCTTAATACATCCCTTAAAATAATATTATTTTTCTTAATTTCAATATTATTATCAATGCAACCTCTGTACCAAATTAAATACACCCGTCAGCAAATAAATCACTATCCGCGAACTAGTGTTTTCATAAAATTTGTAAGTCCGGTCCTGTTGTGCCGATTTTGTTAAAATTTTAGCAACACATTTTAATCTCTACCAAAGGGTTAAATTCCAATTTTGAAACAATTCTGAGATTTTTTTCGGTATTTTTGGGCTCAAAAACTTTTTCCAACTCCTAAAAAATACCCTTAAAATAAATAGGCTTCGTACGGTGATGGGTTCCAATGTGTGTACCAAATTTCGTTTAAATCGATTAAGTCTGTCGAGAGTTATCGTGTACACACACACATATATATAAGCCATGAATTAAGGCACATAAGACTTCTTATGGAGTCAACGCCTAGCCGATTTCTTGGATTTGTTATTGTTAAAGCTGGTCTTGAAAATAGTCTTTCCGCAGGTACCTACAGATGTAAGATGTTGCTGGCGTTCCGAGAAAATCCTTGGCCATTTTCGATAACGACGGGTAGACATTTTCGTGTCTTCTCCACCAATCAAGTATATTCTCAGAATTTTCTGTCCTCTAGGCTCATTTAAGTATTTTTCAATTTCATACTTCCAAGATTCTGAGTTATTTGCGTTCGTCAGAAGACAAATAAAGATCGGGGAACCACCAGATTGCCGTGTTAGCACGCAACGCAATAAAAAGTTCGCCGGCGAGGAATCACCATGTACGGTGTCACCGGTTAATCAAGAAATTTCAAGATCTTGAAATTTCTTGAGTCAAGACAAGACATAAGATGTCAAGAAAACGTCAAGACAAGATTTTTTAAGATTTCTTGATTTTTTTTCAAGACAAGACAAGAAGTTATTGTCAAGACAAGAATTCTTGTCTTGTCGACCCCTAGTTAACGGGGAGCAAATATTAGCAAATTATCGTAACACCAAGTTAAAATGCTATGTCTCAGTTACGGTGGGACACACTGTATATAATGTAATTCTTAAATGCCAGACCACAATATTGATGAGAATACTTCAAAAAAATTATTGAATATCCACTTTTTCTAATAAAAAAAATATTAGTAAAAAAAACTTTTTAAAGACACGCTTTTATTTAAATCTACTAAAAAGGAAAAAAATAAGTTTTTAATATAAATAATAGTTTTATACGGCTGAAATGCAATTGAAAAATTTTTCGTTGGAGAGCAGCCAATTATATAATTGTTTCAAAACATATTAGAAAAAATCATTTTACCAACCAGTGGTCACAGTCAGGATTCTAACCTGAACCTTTCGACTTTCGCTGCGGAATGAGCTTACAATACTCAACCGTGACATGATTGCTAAATTAATATTCTCCTTATTTTTCACTACATGCGAGTGTCAATTCATATATGCTAATTCAATAGCTATGATATGAAGTGAATCCTCGTACCAGCGAGAGCCCAACATCGCATCACTGCGCCGAAGAAACACAAAATTAGACTTTTATTTTTCTGCTGACGTAATAACTGATATAAAATAATATTTAAAAAAAAATACTAACCGACAAGAAAACCGCCACCAAAATAAGAATAGAAATGTAAAAGTCATCCATTGTTTAGTAACTTTGATACTGAATACTAAATGTAAAAAATCGCTTTTATAACCCAAAAAGTACGTGCAGTATCATATTTTGAATTATCTTCTTAATTTAAAGAAAAAATTATTTAGGTGTTTTTGCCGATTGCACATAGAAATTTATCATCCAAAGATAACAACCAATGAATGTACGACTAAATCACGACTAATATTTCCGTTTATTTTAAAAGGGTATGATTTATTATTATTATTATTGTAGATTATAGACGCGTCGACAACTCAGGTCATTAGCATCTTCAACACAACAATTAATAATCCATTTGTGTATTAGAATCTGCCAGCCGGCATACACAAACTGACTGGTACGAGCTCGGGTTCCTGGGAACGCCAATTTCCAAAGAACATTGGAATGCAATTGCGAGAACAACTACATTCCAACGTCCCACCTGGGGGGTCCGAAATAACTAATAATTATAGTCTATAAGCCGACATTAGAAAAATATACCCTCATCTGCTAATAGAATAAGGTAACATTTAAAAAATATTAGTAAAAAAAAACTTTTTAAAGCCAAGCTTTTATTGAAATGAGACTAAAAAGGAAATAATTTTTAATAATTTAGGTTCACAATTATAAAAACATGGGTCGTGGCTACTAAACTATCATAGAGTTTATAACCCACGCTTTTATAATTATGAACCTAAATTATTAAAAATTATTTCCTTTTTAGTTCATTTCAATAAAAGCTTGTCTTTAAAAAGTCTTTTTTTACTAATATTTCATTTTGTTCTTTTCAGTCTTCCAAAATTTTCGGCCGCCATTTTGGATTTATAATGACGTTACACTGCTTATTGTATTCTACTCGTCAATCGTCATACCCTTTCATTTGATATTTGGGGGTTGTAAACAAATAGGTAATCATCCATTTTGTGTTGGCCGCCATATTGAATTTTGATTGACGTCACATAGCTTATTGTATACTACTTGTCATACTCTTTTAATTGATACCCATGTCAAGGGGATTGTAAAGAATAAGGTAATCCGCCATTTTGTGGTGACCGCCATACTGGATCTACCATAATTTTAAATATACTATATTGCGTTGTCTTTAGAACCAAAGGTGTGTGCAAAATTTCAGCATGATTGGATATCGGGAAGTGATCGAAAATTCGATTACCAGATTTGTTCCAGACAGACAGGAAATCAAGTTAAATAAAAGCTTGTAAAAAGAAGATAATGATATAGGTAATCAAACTGTGAAAGGGCAGCCTAAAAATCCTGCTGCCATTACCTTTAATTAGCTAAATTAAAGCTAAAGAGGGAGTGCGAGTAGGCTAACATTATATGACTCCGTGAGTGCGAGAGAGCGCGTATATCGAGAGTCAAGCAAGCGTCATGAAATTTATACAGATTGTTCGAAAGCAATTCTGGATATAGAAAATTGATGAGCGCAAAAAACAAGACGTAAAAAAATGAGTAGCGGGACAAAGATAGAACGCTATCTTGGCCAGGCAAATTTTTAAACTAAATTTGAAGTAAACATCCAAAGCATCCGTGGAAAATGACCCTTTGTATGCATTCACTGATTGGCTGTGTTTAGAATAGACTTGACTCTCGATACACGCGCTCTCTCGCACTCACGGGCTCACATAAGGTTATCCTACTCCACTCATTCTTCAGCTTTATTTAAGCTAATTTCCACAGTTTGATTACCTATATCATTATCTATCTTCCCTTTATTATCAGTTCTTATTCTATTAACAGATGGGTGTATATTTTTCTAATGCCGGCTTATATAGAGTATAGATTATCTATATTATTATCACCAAATTGTGATCACCAAACTAATCCAATACGATTTTTTATTTATTCATTTACAGTCAGCACCAAATGTATTTAGTTATTAAATACCTAATCTAATTTGTCTCTGAAATAACCAATTTATACCAAACTGTGATCACCAAACTTGCTTTTTATTTTAATCATCACTAAAAAGAAACAAACACCAAAAATAGCATTTTATCGTCAAAATGTATCATCATTTACGTACATATATCGCACATATATTATTGGCGTTAGTCGGACGCAAGGACCTAGGGGTTGATTTCTCGACGTTTCACATCATCCTGAACAATTTGGTATCATTTTTGGAATTGTTTAAACAGAGAAAACCTGTTAGTTATGGAAAATCGTTTCACTCAAAAACATGCATAAATATCAATATTTTAATAATTTGGTATACACATTGGAATTCATCACCCACTACATTTATTTAAAGTGCGCACAATCGAGCCTTTTTAAAGGTTGTATTTAGGGATTAAAATTGTTTTTCGGTCCAAAAACACAACAAAAATAAGCCGTGGGTTGGGTCGTGTATTAAGACTCTAAAAGTGAAACCTTTTAGGTCCACACGACCAACTTCCCAGTATGAAGAATATTGAATATTATGAATAAATATTGATAATAATAATAACACAGAAAAGTAAGCATTTTAATCATTAAAAAATATAAATTTATTCTTATCAATACATAATAGTAGTTTATACAACTCGTACAATTAAGTCTAAGACGCGAGGGGTGAAGTTGGTACGCGAGCTGTAGACGAGAGCACCAACACTCCGAGCGTCTTATACTTAATTTTACCTACACTATTTTTTGTAACACATAGGTAATGTACAACATTTTCAAGTTTAGAGCTTTATTGAATTAATTTCAAACACCGAAATCTCACTGATAGCTAAAAATATTGGCCTTGATTCAATATTTATTTACTTCCTTACCATATAGCAACTATATTCCTATATTTCCCGTATGGCATAAAATATGTATTATTGTACGCGTGCTATATACAGTGCATCTCACGGCGAGGTATACAAAGGGAATTTAGCATTGGATAGTATTTTCAAAAACATTTGACAGTTCATTTGTGTCGCCAACTTCACTTCTATAGTAGGCCAAGAGTAGCTGTTAGTAGGTAATACTTAGCAAATCGATCAGGGCGAATAAACATAAATCACTATGGAAATGGTTTGCCTTCCCACACTAGTTTGGAAAAGATACGTTCCCGCACACTAGCCTGTCAAAAGTTACTTTAGATGCAAACATACATGCATGTAAAGCAGTTATTTTATAGTGGGTACTTATGGCAAAAATACTTTTTTTTAGATTCTGAATATCCGAATATATGCGGGTTAAGAAAGCTTTATAACTGTGACGGATAAACAAGTGATCCCATATAAGGTTCCGTTTTTGTCCCTTTTAAGGTACGGAACCCTGAAAAGAAATCGTCTGAGTTTTTATAAAAAATTTTTTTTATTAAAACCAACACAAATTACAAGAAGTCTAGATACGACAATTAATTACTAATTATAAATTTATTAATTATATATTAATTAATGTTCGAAGAGTAGGTACTTTAATATCCAAGTAGTCCTCCCAGCAGATCTCCCAACAGTCCATTCGAATCATGATGATGATGATGAGAATAATATGCTGAAGCTGCTGCTGGCTGCTTATTTTGAATATTCTAAAAAAATCAAATATGTTTAGAAAATTAGAATCGCTTCAATAACTCATTAATTTACTATTTCAACTCCACAAGTAGGAATACTATTAATTAATTAAGACTAAATCGACAACGATGCAATTCATAACAATGAAACCTGCCGGCAATAGCTGTCCACAACGTATTTACTTAACATATTAGTGAATACTACAAAATATCAGACAGGATGAAAGCTGCTATTTCTAAGAATGTCGGGACTTTGGCATTTGATTTTTTATGGTCTAAATATAATAAGGACAGCTTTTCTGGTATTCACTAATTGCCAGCAGATTCAAATGTTATGAAGAATAGTATTAATTTATGTCAAAATTCGCTTTTCATAATATTTCTACTTTTTGCGATCCCCGAAGTGCAAAAAACATGTTTTTTTAGTCGGCTGTTTATTCGTTTTTGGACTTTGTGTGAATGTTTCAGTAAAAAAATAAGTAAATTCATTAAATTTTTAAAAATTTTCATAGAAAAGTACTTGGAGTTTTAATAGAAATAAACTAATCGGCAATAAAGTCGTGGATTTCGATGATATTTTGTAATACTTACGTTGTTCTCTTTACCGAACGTATCATCGGTAGTTTCAGGAAATGTAAAACCAGAAGCTGGATGTTCGACACCATTCTTGAGTATGTGAATGTTGATTGGAACTACGCCATCGCCAGATCCGTGATGTAAACCTGAGACAGTATGGTAGCATGGTGGATAATGAAATCCTGGATGTGTGGGGATGTGGCTATGTGGAAAGCCAAAACGTAAACCTGAAGCAGCTGTTCCATGATTCTGTACTCCGTAATTAATATTTCCACTTCCATCGAAAGTTTGATGGAATTCGCTATTTTCATCGCCTTTATTACGTTCATCAGCTGTATTACTATTGGTATCACTTTGTAATGCTGAAGCCGTCAGCTGTCCTAGATGAATGTGGGGATGAAGATGATGAAGAATTCCCGAAAGAAGATCATGCCCATGGTGGTGCCCTAGTCTAATTGATGCTGGCGTTTCATGATTTGGATCAGTTGTATAACCATTGGAATCACTTTGTAGTGTTGAAGCCGTCTGTCCTAGTCGAATGTGGGGGTGAAGATGATGAAGAATATGCGAAAGAAGAGCATGCCCATGGTGGTGCCCTAGTCTAATTGATGCTGGCGTTTCATGATTTGGATCAGCGGTATAACCATTGGAATCACTTTGTAGTGTTGAAGCCGTCTGTCCTAGATGAATGTGGGGATGAAGATGATGAAGAATTTGTGAAAGAAGATCACCGTGTTGCCCGTGTCCAATTGACGCTTGCGTTTCATGAGTTGGATCATTATGCGTACAGGTTAGACATTTACATTTAATTGGTTCGTGAGGGGCAACGATATAGTGAGCATCAGATGCGGAATCCAAAACGTCAGGAACAACATTTTCATCGGTTGCTTGCTCATTTCCTGTAGTAGTCTAAAAAATAAATTATTAAAAATATATTATAATTGAAAAAACAGCTATACATTTTTAATTATAATATCAATTTAATGTATTCATGCTGGATTTCTGATACGACTTCCTACTATAGGGATATCATAGATAGAGGAGGGAAGCCACCCAAAAAAGTGTCGGTGCAAAAGATAGAGATGGAGAATAGAAGTGTATACTTCTATCTTTTTCTATCACAAATACATAACCATGGTTACAGGTGTAAATTAATAATATACCTACTATAAATTTTTAAATTCACAAACGCGTCAGAAACAAGGAAAAGAGAAACTATCGGTTTTCTATCTCTCTGTTCCAACCTGACACTGTCACCTATGACTCCCCTACTCTATCTATGATATATCTCTATGGTTTAAACGCTAAAAGCACTCTTAGAACTGAATTACCATGGAAACCACGGTAAATTTCAATGCTAAAACAGTAGATTGTATGTCTAGATGCGTAATGAGGTATATTACTGATGAGTAGATATTAAACAAAATGTATTAACATAGGTAAAAAAGATATAAATGAATTCTAGATGTTATAATATGAAAAAAATGTAAATATTTTTTTTCTCTAAAATGTATAGTTTTCGAGAAAAAAAATATTTTACTAAAAAAAGAAAATTGTACGTCAATCAAGGTAACCATGATTTGTGTTATATTAAGCTAGCCATCAGTAGATCACTAAACAAAAAAGCGGGACATGCTTTTTTTCAAAGAATAAAAGAGTGTTTATTTTTTGCAAATATTTACTAAGTGGGAAGTATAGGACTGGTCATCAGTCGAATTTTTTGATTTGTAACTATCACTCATTAAAATAATTAAATAAGTAGATTGAGAACACCCTGTATTAATTTATTTTGTCTATTTCAAAGCTTTTTTGACATCAGTGGAGCTGAGTGACGTCACGTCTTTTAAAATAGCACAGAAACTCTAATACATTCTTGTGTTCAATGTTTCTTAGATTTTATTTTTTTTTTCAAATTCACGTATATTATTTTTTTAAAAATTCCATGCACTCCTATGCTTTACTATTAAACTAAAAGTTTCTGTGAGCTTTAATAAAAAAGTAGTCATGTTACGCATCTCTGCGCTAAACAAAATCAAAATTAGACTTTTATTTTTCTGCTGATGAAATAACTTATATAAAAAAATATTAAGAAAAAATACTTACCGTCAAGAAAATCGCCACCAAAAGAACAATTGAAATGTAAAAGTTATTCATGGTTGTTTAGTAACTTTGGAACTGAATACGAAAAGTAAGAATTCGCTTTTATAACCCAAAAAGTACGTGTAGTATCAAATTTTGAAGTATCTTTACTTAAAGGTCAAAGGGAAATTGTGACAAATAAAGATTATGTTTTGCCGATTAAAGTTACTTCCTGAATACCACAATTATTAGACGTCGGTGTTTATAAAAATTACGTGCGCAACGATTGTAGATTATAATAGACGCTCTACAAGTGAGGTCATTATAGACGGAGAGCCGGCGACATTTTTTTCAATTACGTAAGACAAAATAATATAAAAAATACCTGTACACGTATTCGTTATTTGAGAATCTGTATAAGTATGGCAACCTTTCTCTCATGCGTTTTACGTGACAGATAGAAATTAGACAAGTAAAATATGAATTTTTCATGTATCTAATAATGCAACACTTCTTTTATTCTATATTAATGAATAATAATTTAGAATATAAAAATAACATTGCCCGCTCGATTCGTCATTCTTATCATGTCGTTAGACTTATTTATAATTAAATTTTTTTTCATTGTATCTACGTAAGGTCTGGCATATTTTTTTTACATAAAGGTGAGATATACAGTGTGTCTCACCGTAACTGAGACATAGCATTTTAACATGGTGTTATGATAATTTGTTAATATTTGCTCCCCGTTAACTGTTTTTGTTATTTTTATTTTACGATCTGGTTCTAAATGTCCCCAGTAATGATGTTGTAGACTTATTTTTATTTAAATGTCTTTAAAAATTAATAAAATCACATTTTTTAAAAATAAAACACAATCTTTCCTTTGTATACCAGTTCAATAGACAAGTGCTCAACGTCGTAGATAGCCTAGTCGGCTAGGGCGTTGACCAACATCAGTTACCTTCACGCTAAACCCAGGTTCGAATCCCGAGAGCTCATAATTAATTTTTTTTTAAATAATGAAAATGCATTGGAGAACAGTTAATAATGCTTATTATTTACAAATAAAAGTATAGCGATTTTATTAATTATTTTCATTAAAACTAACACGTACAACCATCGTACAACTCTGTTTTAATGGAAATAATTAATAAAATCGTTATACTTTACTTTTATTTGTAAATAATAAGCATTATTATTTGTTCCCCATTGTATTTTCTTTATAAAAAAAAAATTGATTATGAGCCCTCGGATTCGATCCTGGGCTTGGCGTGAAGGAAACTGATGTTGGTCAACGCGCTAGCCGACTAGGCTATTTGCGACGTTGAGCACTTGTCCATTGAACTGGTATACAAAGCAAAGATTGTGTTTCATTTTAAAAAAATGTGATTTTATTATTTTTTAAAGACATTTAAATAAAAATAAGTCTACAACATCATTACTGGGGACATTTACAACCAGATCGTAAAATAAAAATAACAAAAACAGTTAACGGGGAGCAAATATTAGCAAATTATCGTAACACCATGTTAAAATGCTATGTCTCAGTTACGGTGGGACACACTGTATATAATGTAATTCTTAAATGCCAGACCACAATATTGATGAGAACACTAAAAAAAAATTATTGAAAATCCACTTTTTCTAATAAAAAAAAATATTAGTAAAAAAAACTTTTTAAAGACACGCTTTTATTTAAATCTACTAAAAAGGAAAAAAATAAGTTTTTAATATAAATAATAGTTTTATACGGCTGAAATGCAATTGAAAAATTTTTCGTTGGAGAGCAGCCAATTATATAATTGTTTCAAAACATATTGGAAAAAATCATTTTACCAACCAGTGGTCACAGTCAGGATTCTAACCTGAACCTTTCGACTTTCGCTGCGGAATGAGCTTACAATACTCAACCGTGACATGATTGCTAAATTAATATTCTTCTTATATGCTTCAGAATCAATAGATTTTCACTACATGCGAGTGTCAATTCATATATTCTAATTCAATAACTATGATATGAAGTGAATCCTCGTACCAGCGAGAGCCCAACATCGCATCACTGCGCCGAAGAAACACAAAATTAGACTTTTATTTTTCTGCTGACGTAATAACTGATATAAAATAATATTAAAAAAAAAATACTAACCGACAAGAAAACCGCCACCAAAATAAGAATAGAAATGTAAAAGTCATCCATTGTTTAGTAACTTTGATACTGAATACTAAATGTAAAAAATCGCTTTTATAACCCAAAAAGTACGTGCAGTATCATATTTTGAATTATCTTCTTAATTTAAAGAAAAAATTATTTAGGTGTTCTTGCCGATTGCACATAGAAATGTATCATCCAAAGATAACAACTAATGAATGTACGACTAAATCACGACCAATATTTCCGTTTAGTTTAAAAGGATATGATTTATTATTATTATTATTGCAGATTGTAGACGCGTCGACAACTCAGGTCATTAGCATCTTCAACACAACAATTAATAATCCATTTGTGTATTAGAATCTGCCAGCCGGCATACACAAACTGACTGGTACGAGCTCGGGTTCCTGGGAACGCCAATTTCCAAAGAACATTGGAATGCAATTGCGAGAACAACTACATTCCAACGTCCCACCTGGGGGGTCCGAAATAACTAATAATTATAGTCTATAAGCCGACCTTAGAAAAATATACCCTCATCTGCTAATAGAATAAGGTAACATTTAAAAAATATTAGTAAAAAAAAACTTTTTAAAGTCAAGCTTTTATTGAAATGAACTAAAAAGGAAATAATTTTTAATAATTTAGGTTCACAATTATAAAAACATGGGTCCTGGCTACTAAACTATCATAGAGTTTATAACCCACGCTTTTATAATTATGAACCTAAATTATTAAAAATTATTTCCTTTTTAGTTCATTTCAATAAAAGCTTGTCTTTAAAAAGTTTTTTTTTACTAATATTTCATTTTGTTCTTTTCAGTCTTCCAAAATTTTCGGCCGCCATTTTGGATTGTAATCTACTCGTCATACCCTTTCATTTGATATTTGGGGGTTGTAAACAAATAGGTAATCATCCATTTTGTGTTGGCCGCCATATTGAATTTTGAATGACGTCACATAGCTTATTGTATACTACTTGTCATACTCTTTTAATTGATACCCATGTCAAGGGGATTGTAAAGAATAAGGTAATCCGCCATTTTGTGGTGACCGCCATACTGGATCTACCATAATTTTAAATATACTATATTGTATTGTCTTTAGAACCAAAGGTGTGTGCAAAATTTTAGCATGATTGGATATCGGGAAGTGATCGAAAATTCAATTACCAGATTTGTTCCAGACAGACAGGAAATCAAGTTAAATAAAAGCTTGTAAAAAGAAGATAATGATATCCCTATATTATTTATCCCCCTATATTATTAAACGAGTAAATCTTGTATATATGTTTCTATGTATCTATATAAATATTTTCTCGAAAACGGCTCTAACGATTTTGATCAAATTTACCGAAAAGGGGTTTCGGGGGGCAAAAAATCGATTTAGCTAGGTCTCATCCCTGGAAAAATTCGTTTTCCTATCGATTTTATCATTTTTAAAAACGGTTTTTTGACCTGTCAAAACATTGTAATATCGTGAGTAGGCTTTGGAGAAAACAAACTACTTTCATTATTTATAATATCGTCGGTTTGGAACTACAAGGTTGTAAGTGACATGTTTTGACTATTTCCATTTTTTTGTACAACATGGTTGTATGTTTGAAACTCTATCTTCAGCTATTAACAGAAAGGTGGCAGTAGCAGCTGAATTTGTGTTGTGACCTGTAAAACAAAGGTGTATGTGTTGAGCACCCCGACGGTGCTGAAACATAGTTGTATGTTGCGTCATACAACTTTGTTGCCTCAATAATTGTATGTGAGTTTGGAACATACTTGCATCATACAACCTCGTTGTTTTCATACAAACTACTAATGACAGTCGATTGGTGTTTTTTATTTACAATTTAAACACGTTAGAATATTATAAACATGAGTGACAATAATAGTGAATCAACTTTTTACGAATCTGATGCTGATAAGGAATACATACCAACCGATTCAGATGATAACGTACCTACCTGTTTGTGTTAATTGTGTTTAATTTTTGTTTTTACTTTTTGAATAAACTTTTATTTTGTGTTTACCAAAACTTCTATATTTTTTCGTTTTAATTTTAACCAAAATAGCACTAATATTCTGGAAAAAAGTTCGTGTTTATGTTTATGTTATTTAACTTTACGGTTGTTATGTTTGCATTTAATTAATTGCATTGAATGTAACATTTATTTTTCATTAACAAACCAGTGTTGCACTTAATTTGTCATTTTTTATCTATACTTATAATTTAACGCCAGGTTGTATGTGACATTGCATTATCCGCACGGTGTAATTTCTTAGCAACAAAGTTGTATGTACAAAGTTGATATTTTAAAAAATATATAAATATACCTGCATTCGCGAAAAATATCAGAGATTTAACACCGACCATGTAATTCATCATTTGTTTTACAATATAAAATCAATCTACATAGTCCTTGTAGTTAAATTAGACCCCTAAATTTTTAATGTCAAATATCTCATAATAACAGTAGCGGCACATACAACCTTGTAGTACCAAGCCGACGATATGTCAAAATACTCTGACAGAATTTTTAACTTATTAAAATAATCCGTGAACTATTTGTATAGTAAAAAATAACAGAAATAAAAACTAAACATAATTATGTAAGTAGTTTTAACTAATATTTAAATAAATAGGTACCTAAGTATGTTTTTTTTATATTACCTATATAAAATATGTATATTATGTACGTTAAATATATAGTATGACGTATAATCTTACGTAGACTTTTTTTTCTCAAAAACGAATAACGATTTTGATGAAATTTACAGAATGGGGATTTTTCGGGGCGAGAAATCGATCTAGGTAGGAATCTTGGTCCCAGAGGGGAGCAATTAAAAAAAAGGGTTTTTTTATTTATTATTCGGTCAATTGTCAGATCGATTCGAAGCCTATTTCTACATAGATTTTGTATAATATATCACAAGGGTTAAAACTGTAAATGAACACTAATATAAGAAGTGTCTTGCACAATATGTAAATAATGACAAACAGGCGACCCGAAGGGCCGCACTTCTGACACCGCGAGTCTGTGTAAAAACACATCGATTTTTGAAAACTATTGTTAAGATACATACAAAAAAGTTTTGTTTAAAAAATTGCACGGCGGCCCGAAGAGCCGCACTTCTAGCGACGCAGGCATGCAGTATATCAAAACACATCGATTTTTAAAAACTATGGTGAAGTTTTGCGCTTCAGGTTTATAGTCTGACGTTTGTTATTAATTAAAAGATATAATATGAATTCTATTTCTTCGAAAATCGATTTTTGTGAGTTTTTCAGTAGGTACCTTCTATGCAAAAAAAATATTTGAAATTTACTGGAAGTTGCTAAGATGACATCACAGAGAAAAAGTACGATAAAGTTGATATTGAATGTTTAAAAATGGATTATTGAAACGGCAACGGGCAAGCAGAATTTCATCTGATTCGAACATTTTTACAAGATATTCAATCTATGAAAATCGGTTTTTGTGAGATCTTCAGTCAACAAAACAATAACGGCGGTAGATTTGAAAATGGCGACCTAAGTAATATTTACAGGAAAAAATTCAAGTTGATACTTAGTTTTTACGCTTAAAAATACACATAGGTATTTAAAATATTTAACAGAAACAATTATTTAAATTATGTTTCAGAAATAAATTCGTTTCGGAATAATATTCTGAGAAAATAATATCTCACAGCATACAAGTACCTACTATTTTTTTGAACTCATCCGAGCAAAGCTCGGCACCCAGATATTTTTAATTATTAAACGAGTAAATCTTATATATATGTTTCTATGTATCTATGTACCTATATTAATATTTTCTCGAAAACGGCTCTAACGATTTTGATCAAATTTACCGAAAAGGGGTTTCGGGGGGCAAAAAATCGATTTAGCTAGGTCTCATCCCTGGAAAAATTCGTTTTCCTATCGATTTTATCATTTTTAAAAACGGTTTTTTGACCTTTCAAAACATTGTAATATCGTGAGTAGGCTTTGGAGAAAACAAACTACTTTCATTATTTATATGTCAAAATACTCTGACAGTATTTTTAACTTATTAAAATAATCCGTGAACTATTTGTATAGTAAAAAGTAACAGCAATAAAAACTAAACCTAATTATGTAAGTAGTTTTAACTAATATTTAAATAAATAGGTAAGTATGATATTTTTATATTACCTATATAAAATATGTATATGTACGTTAAATATAGTATGACGTATAATCTTACCTAGACTTTTTTTTCTCAAAAACGACTAACGATTTTGATGAAAGTTACAGAATGGAGATTTTTAGGGGCGAGCAATCGATCTAGGTAGGAATCTTGGTCCCAGAGGGGAGTAATTAAAAAAAAGGAGTTTTTTGTTTATAACTCGGTCAATTGTCAGATCGATTCGAAGCCTATTTCTATATAGATTTTGTACAATATATCACAAGAGTTAAAACTGTAAATGAACACTAATATAAGAAGTGTCTTGCACAATATGTAAATAATGACAAACAGGCGGCCCGAAGGGCGGCACTTCTGGCGCCGCGAGTCTGTGTAAAAACACATCGATTTTTGAAAACTATTGTTAAGATACATACAAAAAATGTTTGCCTAAAAATTGGCACGGCGGCCCGAAGGACCGCACTTCTAGCGCCGCAGGCATGCAGTATATCAAAACACATCGATTTTTGAAAACTATGGTGAAGATGCATGCAAAAATGTTTTGCGCTGCAGGTTTATAGTCTGACGTTTGTTATTAAAAGATATAATATGAATTCTATTTCTTCGAAAATCGATTTTTGTGAGTTAGGTACTGCAAAAAAAATATTTGAAATTTACTGGAAGTTGCTAAGATGACCTCACAGAGAAAACGTACTTCGATAAAGCTGATATTTGGAATCAATGTTTAAAAATGGATTATTGAAACGGCAACGGGCAAGCAAAATTTCATCTGATTCGAACATTTTTACAAGATATTCAATCTATGAAAATCGGTTTTTGCAAGTTCTTCAGTCAACAAAACAATAACGGTGGTAGATTTGAAAATGGCGACTTAAGTAATATTTACAGGAAAAAATGCTTGATTCAAGTTGATACTTAGTTTTTACGCTTAAAAATACACATAGGTATTTAAAATATTTAATAGAAACAATTTTAAATTATGTTTCAGAAATAAATTCGTTTCGGAATAATATTCTGAGAAAATAATATCTCACAGCATACAAGTACTATTTTTATTGAACTTATCCGTGCAAAGCTCGGCCACCCAGATATTAGGTAATCAAACTGTGAAAGGGCTGCCTAAAAATCCTACTGCCATTACCTTTAATTAGCTAAATTAAAGTTAAAGAGGGAGTGCGAGTAGGCTAACATTATATGACTCCGTGAGTGCGAGAGAGCGCGTATATCGAGAGTCAAGCGTCATGAAATTTATACAGATTGTTCGAAAGCAATTCTGGATATAGAAAATTAATGAGTGCAAAAAAGAAGACGTAAAAAAATGAGTAGCGCTATTTTGGCTAGGCAAATTTTTAAACTAAATTTGAAGTAAACATCCAAAGTATCCGTGGAAAATTACCCTTTGTAGCTATGATTGGCTGTGTTTAGAATAGACTTGACTCTCGATACACACGCTCTCTCGCACTCACGGGCTCACATAAGGTTATCCTACTCGCACTCATTCTTCAGCTTTATTTAAGCTAATTTCCACAGTTTCATCATTATCTATCTTCCCTTTATTATCAGTTCTTATTCTATTAACAGATGGGTGTATATTTTTCTAATGCCGGCTTATATAGAGTATAGACTATCTATATTATTATCACCAAATTGTGATCACCAAACTAATCCAATACGATTATTTATTTATTCATTTACAGTCATCACCAAATGTATTATTTATTAAATACCTAATCTAATTTGTCTCTGAAATAACCAATTTATACCAAACTGTGATTACCAAACTTGCTTTTTATTAATCATCACTAAAAAGAAACCAAAAATAGCATTTTATCGTCAAAATGTATCATCATTTACGTACATATATGGCACATATATTATTGTCGTTGGTCGGACGCAAGGACCTAGGGGTTGATTTCTCGACGTTTCACACCATCCTGAACAATTTGGTACCATTTTTGGAATTGTTTAAACAGAGAAAACCTGTTAGTTATGGAAAACATCAATGCATTGGAGAAAATCGTTTCACTCAAAAACATGCATAAATATCAATATTTTAATAATTTGGTATACACACTGGAATTCATCACCCACTACATTTAATTAAAGTGCGCACAATCGAGCCTTTTTAAAGGTTGTATTTAGGGATTAAAATTGTTTTTCGGTCCAAAAACACAACAAAAATAAGCCGTGGGTTGGGTCGTGTATTAAGACTCTAAAAGTGAAACCTTTTAGGTCCACACGACCAAATTCCCAGTATGAAGAATATTGAATATTATGAATAAATATTGATAATAATAATAACACAGAAAAGTAAGCATTTTAATCATTAAAAAATATAAATTTATTCTTATCAATACATAATAGTAGTTTATACAACTAGTACAATTAAGTCTAAGACGCGAGGGGTGAAGTTGGTACGCGAGCCGTAGACGAGAGCACCAACACTCCGAGCGTCTTATACTTAATTTTACCTACACTATTTTTTGTAACACATAGGTAATGTACAACATTTTCAAGTTTAGAGCTTTATTGAATTAATTTCAAACACCGAAATCTCACTGATAGCTATAAATATTGGCCTTGATTCAATATTTATTTACTTCCTTACCATATAAGCAACTATATTCCTATATTTCCCGTATGGCATAAAATATGTATTATTGTACGCGTGCTATATACAGTGCATCTCACGGCGAGGTATACAAAGGGAATTTAGCATTGGATAGTATTTTCAAAAACATTTGACAGTTCATTTGTGTCGCCAACTTCACTTCTATAGTAGGCCAAGAGTAGCTGTTAGTAGGTAATACTTAGCAAATCGATCAGGGCGAATAAACATAAATCACTATGGAAATGGTTTGCCTTCCCACACTAGTTTGGAAAAGATACGTTCCCGCACACTAGCCTGTCAAAAGTTACTTTAGATGCAAACATACATGCATGTAAAGCAGTTATTTTATAGTGGGTACTTATGGCAAAAATACTTTTTTTTAGATTCTGAATATCCGAATATATGCGGGTTAAGAAAGCTTTATAACTGTGACGGATAAACAAGTGATCCCATATAAGGTTCCGTTTTTGTCCTTTTTAAGGTACGGAACCCTGAAAAGAAATCGTCTTAGTTTTTATAAAAAAATTTTTTTATTAAAACCAACACAAATTACTAGAAGTCTAGATACGACAATTAATTACTAATTATAAATTTATTAATTATATATTAATTAATGTTCGAAGAGTAGGTACTTTAATAACCAACTAGTCCTCCCAGCAGATCTCCCAACAGTCCATTCGAATCATGATGATGATGATGAGAATAATATGCTGAAGCTGCTGCTGGCTGCTTATTTTGAATATTCTAAAAAATCAAATATGTTTAGAAAATTAGAATCGCTTCAATAACTCATTAATTTACTATTTCAACTCCACAAGTAAGAATACTATTAATTAATTAAGACTAAATCGACAGCGATGCAATTCATAACAATGGAATCTGCCGGCAATAGCTGTCCACAACGTATTTACTTAACATATTAGTGAATACTACAAAATATCAGACAGGATGAAAGCTGCCATTTCTAAGAATGTCGGGACTTTGGCATTTGATTTTTTATGGTCTAAATATAATAAGGACAGCTTTTCTGGTATTCACTAATTTCCAGCAGATTCCAATGTTATGAAGAATAGTATTAATTTATGTCAAAATTCGCTTTTCATAATATTTCCACTTTTTGCGATCCCCGAAGTGCAAAAAACATATTTATTTTAGTCGGCTGTTTATTCGTTTTTAGACTTTGTGTGAATGTTTCAGTAAAAAAATAAGTAAAATCATTAAATTTTTAAAAATGTTCATAGAAAAGTACTTGGAGTTTTTATAGAAATAAACTAATCGGCAATAAAGTCGTGGATTCGGATGATATTTTTTAATACTTACGTTGTTCTCTTTACCATCGGTAGTTTCAGGGAATGTAAAACCAGAAGCTGGATGTTCGACACCATTCTTGAGTATGAGAATGTCGATTGGAACTACACCATCGCCAGATCCGTGATGTAAACCTGAGACAGTATGGTAGCATGGTGGATAATGAAATCCTGGATGTGTGGGGATGTGGCTATGTGGAAAGCCAAAACGTAAACCTGAAGCAGGTGTTCCTTGATTCTGTACTCCGTAATTAATATTTCCACTTCCATCGAAAGTTTGATGGAATTCGCTATTTTCATCGCCTTTATTACGTTCATCAGCTGTATTACTATTGGTATCACTTTGTAATGCTGAAGCCGTCAGCTGTCCTAGATGAATGTGGGGATGAAGATGATGAAGAATTCCCGAAAGAAGATCATGCCCATGGTGGTGCCCTAGTCTAATTGATGCTGGCGTTTCATTATTTGGATCAGCGGTATAACCATTGGAATCACTTTGTAGTGTTGAAGCCGTCTGTCCTAGATGAATGTGGGGATGAAGATGATGAAGAAGATCACCGTGTTGCCCGTGTCCAATTGACGCTTGCGTTTCATGAGTTGGATCAATATGCGTACACGTTAAACATTTACATTTAATTGGTTCGTGAGGGGCAACGATATAGTGAGCATCAGATGCGGAATCCAAAACATCAGGAACAACATTTTCATCGGTTACTTGCTCATTTCCTGTAGTAGTCTAAAAAATATGTTATAATTGGAAAAACAGCTATACATTTTTAATTTTATTTATTGTAGATTATAGACGCGTCGACATCTAAGATCATTAGCGTCTTTCAAATACACTAAATAGCAACTAACTTAAAACTAAATAACATCACAAAACATCCATGAGCGCAGGTGGGATTCGAACCCACGGCAGTCCAGTCTAGAGGTTGCGGCGCCAAGCACGCTGACATCTAGGCTATACTGCCCTCTATACATTTTTAAACTTAACACAGTTTAAATGGAAGAATTAGAGGAAATTAGGATACAGTGGTTAACTTTATAAGCACATAAGTTGTCGGCCATGACTTTATATAAGGAATCTCAACAAGATGGCCGACATATGACATATGTTTCTTGGCAAAAGACAACAAGAAAAACTTTGATACCTTTGCCGGGATTCGAACTTAACACCTTTCAATGTGCTTTATTTTATTTAATGTAGATTATAGACGCGTCGTGAACTTAGGTCATTAGCGTCTTTAATTACATCAAATCAAATAACTTAAAACTAAATGACATCACAAAATATCCATGAACGGAGGTGGGATTCGAACCCACGACAGTGTGATACAAAGGCCTGCTACGCTAACCGTTACACCACACTCTGTCCTCTTTCCAATGTGCTGTAGCATTATCCTGCACGCTCAGTATTTTCCTTTAATATACAGGCTGTTTTTAATGAATGATAGTACAGGTCAAAAGAAAACGACTAGTGGTAAAATACCTTAGTAAAAGTTTTATGATAATTTTGATATATTTCAACTAATTCAATGTTAGAATAATTTAGATGTACGCTTTTCTTTCTTATAATACAACTTTTACTAAGGTGCCTTAACATTAATCGTCTTTTTTTGATTTGTAACTATCACTCATTAAAATAAAATAAGTAAATTGAGAACACCCTGTATTAATTTATTTTGTCTATTTCAAAGCATTTTTGACGTCAGTGGAGCTGAGTGACGTCACGTCTTTTAAAATAGCACAGAAACTCTAATAAATTCTTGCGTTCAATATTTCTTAGATTTTTTTTTTTTCAAATTGACGTATATTATTTTTTAGAAAATTCCATGCACTAACCTATGCTTTACTATTAAACTAAAAGTTTCTGTGAGCTTTAATAAAAAAGTAGTCATGTTATGCATCTCTGCGCTAAACAAAAAAAAATTAGACTTTTATTTTTCTGCTGATGTAATAAGATATATAAAAAAATATTTAGAAAAAAAACTTACCGTCAAGAAAATCGCCACCAAAAGAACAATTGAACTGTAAAAGTTATTCATGGTTGTTTAGTAACTTTTGAACTGAATACGAAAAGAAAAAATTCGCTTTTATAACCCAAAAAGTACGTGTAGTATCAAATTTTGAAGTATCTTTACTTAAAGGTCAATGGGAAATTGTGACAAATAAAGAGTATGTTTTTGCCGATTAGAGTTACTTCCTGAATACCACAATTATTAGACGTCGGTGTTTATAAAAATTACGTGTGTTTAGATTGTAGATTATAATAGACGCTCTACAAGTGAGGTCATTATAGACGGAGAGCTGGCGACATTTTTTTCAATTACGTAAGACAAAATAATATAAAAAATACCTGTACACGTGTTCGTTATTTGAGAATCTGTATAAGTATTGCAACCTTTCTCTCATGCGTTTAGACAAGTAAAATATGAATTTTTCATGTATCTAATAATGCAACACTTCTTTTATTCTATATTAATGAATAATAATTTAGAATATAAAAATAACATTGCCTGCTCGATTGGTCATTCTTATCATGTCGTTAGACTTATTTATAATTAAATTTACTTCCCACCTCTACTATGGTAGGGAAGTAATGGATTTAGTCCGAAAAAATATTTGGAGATTTTAACAGATCCTCAAGTTTTGAGACCCTTGCAATCGTTTAAGATCATTTTCTGACTGATGTCTGTATGTGTATGTGTGTGTGTATGTGAGTTTGTGTGTGTATGTGGTCAATTTTTCCCCTTCGATATCGTAAAAACGGAATAACATACGGCCATGCCGATTGTTCTATTGTGTTTATCAGCCTTTAACTTATATCTGATTAGATTTTGAGTCAAATCGGTTCAGTGGATCCTGAGATATTAAAAAAAACGTTCTCAATGTCACGTATTAACATAGGTAAAAAAATATAAATTAATTCTACATGTTATAATATGAAAAAAATGTAAATATTTTTTTTCTCTAAAATGTACAGTTTTTGATAAAAAAATATTTTACTAAAAAAAATAAAAATTGTACGTAAATCAAGGTAACCATGATTTTTGCTATATTACTAGCCATCAGTAGATCACTAAACAAAAAAGACATGCTTAAGACAATTCGTCGCTGCCTCTTAGACTATTAGCGCGTGTGTATAGATATTTATCGTTCAAAGATAACATTAATAGTTTATTTTAAAACTATCGAACTATTGTTCAAACGTTAGTCAGTTGTTAATTAACAGTAACTAATTAGTAATTAATATAATTCACAAAATGTACTTAAAAATATTTTTGTTTTTTGTTTTAACTGTTTGCATTATTACAGAGGTAAGATTTTATTTTTGCACATTTCATTTTTTTTCTTCTTTGTGACCACCAACAGCTAGGGTTATTTGGACCCAGTAGCAATTCATACGTTCAATTTGTAATTTTTAAAAAATAAATTGTAGACTTAAGGTAGTTGTCGTGCTACAATACCATCCAAAAGTTTCGTTCATAATACGCTGTAAATCAATAAATAAGTATAGTGTTAAATGTAAACTTTTTTTGTTAGAGATTGTACCTAAACTGTTGTTCACATAGTAACACATATTTCACTTAGTTTGTTCGCTTGGATTATATAAAAATGTCAATCTTTTCTCATAAATTGTTGAACTTTGCGTTATTATATCTCAACAATAAAATAATTTTTGGATTTTCTTTTTTAAACTCAGAACAAAAACATCAATGAACAGTTAGTTTTTTGAAAATTTCTGACTGTTACTTTTTTTTTAAATTAAAAAACTTGTCAAAAACATTACCTTTCCTATGCTCTCCGTGTTAATTATCCGAACTTTAATTAAGTTTATCTCGAGTTAGAGATGGTCAATCAACTTCAAATTTTAATGGTATTTGTATTATAGTATCCTTAATGAGTATACGAAAATTTAGAATTTTCTGACACTATGCCAATAGCACGACAACTACCTTAAGAATAGCTGAGCGTGTGGAGTTAACATCACCGCGTTTTTATGGCTCCTCTATTACAAGCCCCCAGTTCCTAGGTTCTAATCCCAGAACTGATAAAAGTATCAATTGTATTTTCAATTTATTTTTAAAAGGTAATAAACTGAAAATTTGAATAGGTAGGTACTAGGCTTATACGGATGTTAAAAAAAAGTGTTAGGAAATTTTAAGGACGTATAGTATAGACCAAAATAAGTGAAAAAAATCTAATAAACATGGGTCCGCAAACTTACTATTTCAAAGATATGAGCTTTTATAAAAAACAAATTACTACACAATAGAAGATGGATAGGACGAGGAGACACAGTGGCATGGTCTCCCAGGTCTCCTGACTTTACGTTTATTTTATTTTATTTATTGTAAATTGTAAACGCGTTGACAACTTAGGTCATTAGCGTCTTGAATATACATTGATAATAACAACACACTTAAAACTAAATGACATCACAAAACATCCATGAGCGGAGGTGGGATTCCAACCCACGACAGTCTGATTCAGAGGCAGCGACGCTAACCACTGGACCACGACTGTCCTCCTGACTTTACGTCCTTAGACTTCTTTGCTTGGGGATATTTAAAGAGTTTAGTTTATTATACTCCAATTAATAATGTAGCGCACTTACAAGAGCGAATAGAACATGTCTGTGAGATAAGATGGAAGGGGGACATGTAGAACACCTATTGTAAAATAGCTTAAATAAAATGAGTAAATTTGATACCATGACACACTGTTTTCTTATTTTCTTAGATAGTACATTTCTGAAAATAGCTCATATCCATGTTTTATTAGGCTTTTTTCACGTATTTTGGTCTATATTATACGCTCTTAAAAATTCCGAACACTTTTTTTAACACCCTGTATAATTCTCACTGGCTATTGGTGGCAAAAATAAACAAGCCGTGAGGTGGGTCGTTTATTAGGACTAAAGTGCGACCCTTGAGGTCCACACGACGAACTTCCCAGTTTGATAAATATTTAATAATAATAATTAAATTAGATATTACACAGAAAAGTAATCATTTTAATCATTAAAACATCAATAATTAAAAAAAAAAAAAAAAAAAAAACGGCTGAACCGATTTTTATAAAATTATTGTCGGATCAAAATGACGTTAACATGCCTCGATTGACACCCTTACGAAGTCGATATAATTTTTTATTCGCGAGATATTGTGTAAAATCTACTTTTTTGGAGGTTATTTGGTTAAGAAAAAAGAACGGCTGAACCGATTTTAAAAAAATTCCTTTCAGATCATATTTACGTTAATACGCGTCGATTGGCACCCCGACGTAGTCGATATCATTTTTCGTTCTTGAGATTTCGTCTTAGAAAGAAATGGACACATACATACGTACGTACGTACGTACGTACACACACACACACACACACACAGAGACATCTTTCTAAAAGTAGTGTAAAAATAGTGTAGTGACCTTAAAACATAAAAATTTTTTTTCCTTTTTGATTTCGATTTTCGGACCCATTACAATAACTTCCAATGCGAAGTTAAAAATAACATGAAATGTTTTCTAAGGTGATAATCTATTTCCAGCTCAGTCAGATGTTTTACATTTGGTCTGTTTTTTTTTTTTAACAGTGTTATACCTATTTATTCAACGTTCCTAATTTTCTCAAATAACGGTTGACTTTAGGACAAAAACTGTAGTTACAAAAAAAACGGGTAAATATGTCTGTATCGTGGGTATAGACAGATGACGTGCATACCGTTAAACACAAATAATTGCAATCGTGATCATGGAAAGGAATACATCAATTTTTATTTATCTAATAAAATAAAATGGTCGCAAAATATACTTAATAAATAAAATAATTGTGATTTTATTTTTTTATATTTTAAATTGTTATCCAATCCCTATATACCTATAGACTCGTGCTTTTCCGCACGACCACCTAATACAACTAATACATGCTGTGTTTTGTTTTACAATATGTCAACCACTTCTGACTATTTTCGTTTTATCTAAATATTTCTAAAATGCCACCGCAGTATGAGACAGTAGACATTATTTACGTCAAAATGTTTTTGTTTTCTACTTATTGTACTGTACTGTTTTTTTAAGTGAATAAAAATGTA
Source organism: Mongoloraphidia duomilia (assembly GCA_039654895.1). Classification (NCBI taxonomy): domain Eukaryota; kingdom Metazoa; phylum Arthropoda; class Insecta; order Raphidioptera; family Raphidiidae; genus Mongoloraphidia; species Mongoloraphidia duomilia. The sequence continues at coordinate 46,622,515 of CM077522.1, read as the reverse complement.
TAATTTATTATAAGATAAATTAATAGATTTATACGGCTGATTTGCAATTGAACATTTTTGTTAGAAAGCAGCCAATTATGTAATAGATTCCAAACATATAGGAAAAAATCATTTTACCAATCATAATCACAGTCAGGTTTCTAACCTGAACCTTTCCACTTTCGCGGCGGAATGAGCTTACAATTACTCGCATGTAGTGAAAATCAATTAATTCCGAAGCATATAAGGAGAATGTTAGATTAATAATCATGTGACGGTTGAGTAATTGTAAGCTCATTCTGCCGCGAAAGTGTAAAGGTTCAGGTTAGAATCCTGATTGTGAGTATGGCTGGTAAAATGATTTTTTCCGATATGTTTGGAATCAATTATATAATTAGCTGCTGTCTAACAAAAATTTATAATTTATTATTTTTTAGGTAGCAGGCACATTAGAAATATTAGCAAGTCTTCTTCGAGGGTTTGGAGCATTCAAAAAGGTATGAACTTTAATTTTAGTTGATTATTCACTTGTTTGCTTTAATTTTTTTATAAAACCTTATTTAGCATAATATCGATAAAAACGAAGATATAATGATCGGTTCATCTCAAATCCTTTCTCATCGCCTGAAAACTGTTATGGCTCTCCCGACGCTATTTTAAAAGCTAAAGGGTTCGTGTAAACGCCTAATGAAAGACCAAGAATTATATTACAGATCCCTCAGGCGAAAAATTGGAAAAAAAAATCTTGAAAAAACTTACAACTTTTTAAAAATTACGTAATCTTTCAGGGCTTAAGAATAGCCGAGAGTGTAGCAATGCTGTTGTTTACATGGAGCTGCTATGGTTCCTCTATTACAAGTCCCCAGTTCCCGGGTTCTAGCTCGAGAGCTGGTAAAAGTGTCAATTGGATTTTCAATTTATTATTAAAAAAAAAAATAATGATTTGAAAATATGAATTGGTGCTAGGCTCAAATAACCTTAGCTGTTGGTGGTCTTTAAAACGCACACACGTAATCTTTCACATAAAGTTAGTTTGATGGATCTCTTGTATGATTCTTGGTCCTTCATTTGACGTTTACCCGAACCCTTTAGCATTAAAAATAGTATACATTGTTTAAGTGTTGGGTCTCCAAGTCACTATATGAATATAATGAAAAAAAAATTTAACCACACCTGAAGATTGCAACTCGTTGCTGAAACGCGTCGTGTTAAAACACAGGAAGTCACAAGACGGACATCAAAAAATACAAGGTATTTCTAATACTTCATAATATTAAAAATAGCCTCGGGAGAGCCAGAAGCGTTTTTAGGCGAGGAGAAAGGATTTGAGTTGAAGAGTGCAGGGGGTATTCGTATGCATCGAATACTCTTAAGTCATTTTACAATGCACAGTTATTTGTACATTTGTCATAAGTACATTAGTCGTGGACTTTTTGCTATTTTTGCTTCATGATAAATATTTATATAAAACGAACGTTTTTTTGTCAAATTTCGTTTTTTTTAGGCTGCAACACGTAGAACAGATTGCGATTTTGTAGGTTATGAACCCAGATCCTTTCGAAGATTTGATTTATTGATGAGACAATAAAGTCCATACTTCATAAATAATTAATTGATAAAAATGTATGTACATATTTTATGTTTAAAAAAAATTAAATAAAATTTAAAGTTATTTTTTATTCTTTCTATCTCTAATATAAATAAAGTATTTGTTATTATTTATCTATATCTATCAAAAGCCTTGGCTCCATAAAATCCTCGACCAGGAAATTTCATCGGATAGAAAATTTCTACGTTTGGTCCCAGATTGTTATAGTTAATGCCCGTTTGTTCACAGCATGGCATCTGGAAATATTACATAATCATCTCATTTTATAGGTTCACATTTAAATCGGGTACCTATTTATGTATTTCACTGCAGGGCTCAATTATGAGTTCTTCGATTAAAATAGGGTAAAACATTGACCCTCATCGAACCTGTGGTCGACTATAAAGTCCTGGTCCAAATTAATTTATTGTAGATTATATACGCGTCGACAACTTAGGTCATTAGCGTAGACGCTCGCTATAGTACACATGCACTCTCAGTCGGGAAAGAAACGATTACTCATACTGTGGCCGTTGTTGAACTTGACGAATGGCGACAAATCTCGTGATAAAATCAAACTAAATGCCGAAATATGAGCATGTTAAGATGCGTTCTAAGGAAAGACAGGGAACTATCCGACCGAGGACATGGTTTCTGGAGCTATACAAGACTGGAACTGCCCGAGTCTATATATAGAACACAGAAAAAGGTTTGCTTATAATTATTCTTAAGACATATCTTTGTGTACCTCAAATAGAAAGCAAATTCAAAAAATTAATTTTTGAAAACACTAAAATAACACAATGCTTTGGGAAGATTGCAGATTATAGAATATAGATGCTTGACCAAACTTAAACAATAACTTCAAAAACAAATGAGTACATACCCTGCTGCCTCTTAAGCGACGACATCCAACCTAAAAATAAAAAAAAAAAACAAATTAGTTTATATTTTTTCTTTCAATTTAATGTTGGGTTTATCGTACAATTTTAACAGGCTGTTTTTAATCACGTTGTTAAATTTTGATTGCTACGCGTTCATTGGTTGCTGCGTTTTCATTTTGGCAAATTGTTGATCGTTGCCATAGCAACCGTCATTTAACAGCGTGATGAAAAAATAAAATTTTACGATAAACCCAACATAAATTTTTTAACGAATTTAAAATTTTCAAATAGCTTTTTTATTTAAAATTTCATTTTTTTGTTAGCGAACATACCATTGAAATAATTGTTGCAAAAATAAGAATACACCAGTAACTGACTCTCATTTTGAAATTGGATTTGAAAAGTTATTGCAGTGTTAAAATATAAATGGTATTTCTTTTCTTTGCAAGCGTTGTTTTATACATTTTTGTTTGTTTAGTTAAGAAAAGTTTCTTTCTTTATTTTCTAAACAAATCATTGTTTAACAGAATATTTACTTGTGTTGAAAAACTAAATATTTTGTTATTCCAAGGATGAAAAGAAGGGCAGATGAATTTAAACAATTAATTTATTTTTTGCAACACTTGCATCAAAAGTACAATTTTAGATGGCTGTGTACATTTGAAAAGTGATTCTTTATGGAAGCTTCTACTGCATTCGAACGGTAATGTTTAAAGTAAATTTTAACGCACTCCGTTCTATAAAGTAATACTGTTTTGTTTTACTTTATAACACACGTGCGTAATAAAGTACTTTATAGATTACTTTGCTATAATGTCACAAATAAAATATTTATTTAAATTGTGCTTTATTTGCTTAAAATTGAACTTTTGAAGCAGAAAAAATATTGTATGTAACGCGTGTCTAAAGTGACGAATCTGACAGTCACGATCTTACAATACTCTCTTAAGGTTATGTTGCATTTATACCAGAACCGACCTCGTCTTCGGATTGCGCGGTAAATACACACTCGTTCTGGTATAAATGCAACATAACCTTAGGCTCGTATCGCAAAATCGCGACGGTCATATAATCCCACTAGTTGCATAAATTACTATTAAAAGGTGTGTTAAATTAAACATTATATTTATATTTTTTTTATTTTATTTTTATTTATTTATTGTAGATTATAGACGCGTCGACAACATAAGTCATTTGCGTCTTAAATTACATTAAATAACAACTAAATTAAAACTAACTAACATCACAAAACATCCATGAGCGCAGATGGGATTCGAATCCCCGACAGTCTAGTCTAGAGGCTGGTATGCTATCCACTAGGCTACACTGCCCTCTTATATACAGGGTGTTTCATAATATATGCGCAGGACTTCAGGATGTGATAGCTCGTCCAAAAATATGAAAAAAAGTTTCTATTAACTTACCCTCTAAAATGCATCATAAAAACACCCACTACCCCTTTAAAACTTTCACCAATTATGACTTAAAAAAAAAAAAATTTCCGCACAAAAAATAGCTTATTATGAGTAGAAAATGCTTACAAAAGCTGTTTTCTGTACGATAAACGGTTCCGGAGATATTCGCAAAAAACGAAGTTTTTTTTTCAATTTCAACACCCTGTATCTCTAAAATGGTGCATTTTAGAGGGTAAGATAATAGAAACTTTTTCTCATATTTTTGGACGAGCTATTAGATCCTGAAGTCCTGCGCATATATTATGAAACACCCTGTATATATATATTTTTTAGTAAACGCCATACGTCTGTACTGTTAATTAATTATCCGAGTTAGTAGCCTAATGGTGAGAGCACTAGGAAGTACTGGAAGGTACTGCGTTCGAATCCGACGAACGAACGAGCGTCGGGTTTTCCCGTAATCACGCTTGAACCAGATTACGTCAAAAAAAACTGAATTAAACAAGAAATTTTAATCTCACGTAAAATTGTTATTTTCTTCTGCTTAAACCTTATCATGTATGTTAAATTGAGTGGTAGCCAAGTAAGGAACGGTTGGGTTACGTGAATTTTTATTTAGTGGGACGATCCCCAGTATCGCTACACACCCAACTTTTCGGATCATCTTTTGAAAAAACCAGTGTCCTCTTTATAAATATAATTCAGTAATTCTATTTCGCGCCATATTCGATGGAAAACATTTATATTTATGTTTCACTTATATATATGTTACGGCCGGTTACGGTTATTATAAAAAACTGGCTCCCAATCCCATAGCACAGAAAACTACCCCATCGAAAACTTCAAATTTAAAGGGCGAAAATGGTTGGAAACATGTAAAAAGCATGTTACATCCTCCAGACTAGTAAACATTTATAAATTGCCCTTTTTAATGAATTTTTGAAATTAGTTAAAAAAAATTCACAGATTTCGCAATCCTTGCAACCATCGAGGGCATTGGAAATGATAACAGCATATATGAAACATAATTAACTGTTTATTATACACACAATATTTATCAATGCACTGTTTACTTTTGTCAGGAATAACCCTATTATTCTTCTGTTATATACGCGTTCACTTTTGCTTGATTACTTAACTTTTAAATGGATTTTTCTACAGTATTTATTAACATTTGCTCAAAAATAACACCGCAGATCGTCGCAAATACCTCTCAATTAACTAGACATGATATAAAACACATTTCGAAAAAATTGCACTTGTTCAATTTTGCATGATTGCTCCTCACTTGATCGCGACACCGTTGTCTTTTGGCCTTGAACAAAAACTCGTAACTCTGCCCCCATATACGAACATAAACATTTCCAATGTTAAAAATTAATTTACTTTTCAAAACAACTGCTTGAAGTTTACACAATTTATGGTAAATATCATTTTTGAAAAAATTTGTCTGGCTGACAATTTTTGTTACTTAACATCCGACAGACCTTTTGGGTTATGAATGACTTTTTTCATGAAAGTACACTTAATAACACCTCCTTGGTTTTTGTTTTAAAATGAAGTTTGAGATCTCCTCTATCAATTAAAACTTGTCTGGCTGGAAATTTTTGTTAATTACCTTGTCAGCGCAACCTCCATGCATGATTCTGTCATCATAAAAACATTTTTTTGATAAAAAATCTCTTTTAATATACAAAATAGAGATAAATAATACTTTCTATTTATATTTTGCAATGATTGAAAAATCGTTATAAAGAGGTTTTTGACAAATGTATTCGTATTGTAAAGGTATATTTTGCATTAGCTCTTACGGGCAGTTCTAGGGATTGCGAAAAATTTGTTAAATCGAGGAAATCGTTATATTAAGGATCGTTATATTAAGGTTACACTGTATAAAAGGGATCATAGACTTTAATTTAGAATTAGAAAGAAAAAAAACACTTTTTTGTTAGCAACATTTGTTAATAAAAAAAAAAAGTTGAAGTTTAAAATATATAGAAAACAACGGGAAGTGGTAAAAATGGAAAATAGTAATGGTGCGAATGGCGTCTGTTATGACATAATGTCGAGAAACGGACGTTAAACGCATTATTATTATTATTATTATATTAATTAAAAAACGTGGTCGATGCGCTTAAAAAATTAAGCCTGTCATAGTAAAAAACATTTTTTCGCTAACAGACTAATTTTTATGCATAAAAGAGATCTCAAACTCCGTTTCAAAAAAGAAATTAAGATGGTTCTGAAACTAACATCTTTTTGTCCGACAACTTTTCATACTGGAATCTTGTTTCGTACTTTTGCGTTAGAGGCAGTCGAGTTTTTTTTGTTCTTTTAATTTTTTTTTATTAACTACCCAAGGTTCAATTTATTTTATTTATTGTGGATTATAGACGCGTCGACAACTTAGGTCATTATCGTCTTAGTTACATTAAATAACAAAACACTTAAACCTAAACGAGATCACAAAACATCCATGAGCGGACGTGGGATTCGAACCCACGACAGTGTGATACAAAGGCCGCTACACTAATCGTTACATCACACAGTCCTCCCCATGGTTCAAGGTTACACATTAACCGTAACATATATTTTTTATTTATTGTAAATTATAGACGCGTCGACAACTTAGGTCATTAGATTCTTAGTTACATTCAATAACAAAACACTTAAATCTACATGACATCAAAAAACATCCATGAGCTGAGGTGGGATTCGAACCCACGACAGTGTGATACAAAGGCCGCTAGATACGCTATAACCGTTACATCACACAGTCCTCTCCAAGGTTCAAGGTTACACATTAACCGTAACATATAAAAAAAAACATAGAATAAGAAACATTATTTAATTATTAGATGCCACGACTCGCATTAGATTTTCTATTACAAAGCACGACAGCGCGGCGTCTTTCGAGGGTCTTCTGGGACCTGCATTCTCCAGTGGAAACTTCGTTACGCTTTGTGTCTATGTCAGCACTAGCTCTCTCTGCACTGTTGCTGATGCTTCTTCTTCAAACCTCACTCACACACACCAACACACAAACATCTACACTTTTACATATATCTGCGGTCAAAAGGCAAAATGGCTTATTAACTTCCCATTGGAAGTTATTGTAATGGGTCCGAAAATCGAAATCAAAATGTATAACAAATTTTTATGTTTCAAGGTCACTACACTATTTTTACACTATTTTTAGAAAGATGTCTGTGTGTATGTGTATGTGTGTGTGTACGTATGTACGTACGTATGTGTCTATTTCTTTCTAAGACGAAATCTCGAGAATGAAAAATAATATCGACTACGTTAGGGTGTCAATCGACGCGTATTAACGTAAATATGATCTGAAAGAATTTTTTTCAAAATCGGTTCAGCCGTTCTTTTTTCTTAACCAAATAGATTCCAAAAAAGTAGATTTTACACAATATCTCGCGAATAAAAAATTATATCAACTTCGTAAGGGTATCAATCGAGGCGTGTTAACGTCATTTTGATCCGTAATAAATTTTATAAAAATCGGTTCAGCCGTTTTTTTTTTTTTAATTATTGTTAAAAATAAATAATAATTATGTTTTAATGATTAAAATGATTACTTTTCTGTGTAATATCTAATTTAATTATTATTATTAAATATTTATCAAACTGGGAAGTTCGTCGTGTGGACCTCAAGGGCCGCATTTTAGTCCTAATAAACGACCCACCTCACGGCTTGTTTGTTTATATGTTTATATCTTATTTGTTTGAAATCTTGCGACCGATTTTTCATCCAGTTCCCGTTATCCCATTGAGTTGAAATTTTGCACACATGTGTAGCTCCTCTGACAATACAATATTATTGTAACTAGCTGATCGACCCGGCTCCCGTCCGGGTGCAAATCGCATTTTTGAATTTTCGCAGGCAAAAGGTTTTGCTCCGGTAACGTTTCAGTGGATCGAATAAATGTAATAAAATCAGACTAAGCAAATAAAGCACACTAAAAAATTAAAAATAAAAATAGGTAAAAAAACTTTTAAGTTATAAATGTACTAAAATAAAAAAAATAATATTTAATTTAGGTTCATAAGTATAAAATCGTGGGTCGTGACTGTAATAAATTATCATAGAGTTTACGACCCACGCTTTTATACTTATGAACCTAAATTAAATATTATTTTTTTCTTTTTAGTACATTTATAAAACCGTTTAACTTAAAAGTTTTTTTACCTATTTTTTTTGTACCAGTAAATTATAATACCTACTTAAGAGCCGAAGAAATAACGGATGTTCTGCAGTAGAAATAATGCTTGTTCAGTGGAAATAATATTTGTTAAAAAAAATAATAACGCTTGCTTGATAGAAATAACGATTGTTCAGTAGAAATAATGCTTGTTCAGAAAAAATAATGCTAGTTAAGAAGAAATATTAGAGGGCATTGTGGCCTAGTGGATGACGTAACCAGCCTCTAGACTAGACTGTCGTGGGTTCGAATCCCATCTGCGCTCATGGATGTTTTGTGATGTTATTTAGTTTTAAGTTAGTTGTCATTTAATGTAATTTAAGACGCTAATGACCTAAGTTATCGACGCATCTATAATCTAGAATAAATAAAATAAATAAAGAAGAAATATTGCTTGTTTAGTAGAAATAATGCTTGTTCAGGAGACACAATGTTTGTTCAGTAGAAATTATGCTTGTTCAAAAGAAATTAATGCTTGTTCAGACAAAATAATGCTTGTTCAGTGGAAATGATGTTTGTTCAGTATAAATAACGATTATTCAGAAGAAATAACGCTTATTCAGTAGAAATAACGCTTATTCTGTACAAATACTGCTTGCTCAAAAGAAAAAATGCTTGCTCAGAAGGAATGATTAATAAGGAACTAAATAGTTATTGATCTTTTTTATTAAAAATCCTATTGGAACTGTTTTAACCTTGTGGCCCCAGATATACATGTACAGTCGCGGACTTAAAAAAGTTTACACCTATATCATCTAGTTACCGGTTTTTTTAATTTTTGCATATTGTAATTTGGTTTTTGATAGTAATGTATCAATTACTAAGGTTACGTCCTAAAAATTCAATAAGAAATTGTTATCAAAACACCTCAGTTGTTTAGTATACAATCCAAATTACTCAATATTATTCAATTAAAACATAAAAAGATTTGATAATATTTGATACTAGCAAATTCCTTCCTCCAATCTTGCAATAATTCTTCTTTTTTGTTCATTATTTTAATAATTTCGAGGCATTTAAACGACAATTATTTCTTTTCATTTTTGACATTTACGTTTACCTAGTAAAAACTAAATTTGTTGCTAAGCTACTGACTTTTTGTGAACTTACACTGAAAAACCCAAGTGTAAACTTTATTAAGTCCGCGACTGTACATTGTACAATCCTTGGAAGGAAAAAGGCCAACATTGTTATGTTTATTTTCTGCCCGTATCGATCGAGGAAAATATGTAATCCGGAATATAAAATGTTGGGCTCTGAAGGAAAGTTGTTTGTTTCATTCGGATATATTGTCAGTTTCTTTTATCGGAAATAAATTTTACGAAATTGAATAAATCGACTTACTTTATAACTTTTCATAAACTAATTTGGAATTTTGTTCTTTTAGTTTAACAACAGTGTCCAACATAAAACAATTTGTTAATTTTTATTTTTTGATGTGTAAACATGTTTACTTGTGTCTCTTAAAACTTCTACTAAAACGATTCGGAAAAAATGGGTCTTGACAGCCAGCCAGCCAGACGGACAAACTAGTGATCCTATAAGGGTTCCGTTTCTTCTTATTGAAGTATGGAACCCTAAAAAGAAGAAAAATAAGCCGTGAGGTGGGTCGTTTATTAGGACTAAAGTGCGACCCTTGAGGTCCACACGACGAGCTTCCCAGTTTGATAAATCTTTAATAATAATAATTAAATTAGATATTACACAGAAAAGTAATCATTTTAATCATTAAAACATAATATTATTATTTATTTTTAACAATAATTAAAAAAAAAAAACGGCTGAACCGATTTTTATAAAATTTATGTCGGATCAAAATGACGTTAACACGCCTCGATTGACACCCTTACGAAGTCGATATAATTTTTTATTCGCGAGATATTGTGTAAAATCTACTTTTTTGGAGTCTATTTGGTTAAAAAAAAAGAACGGCTGAACCGATTTTGAAAAAAAAATTTTCAGATCATATTTACGTTAATACGCGTCGATTGGCACCCTAACGTAGTCGATATCATTTTTCATTCTCGAGATTTCGTCTTAGAAAGAAATGGATACATACGTACGTATACGTACGTGTACGTACGTACATACGTACACACACATATACACACACAGACATCTTTCTAAAAATAGTGTAGTGACCTTGAAACATAAAAATTTGTTATACATTTTGATTTCGATTTTCGGACCCATTACAATAACTTCCAATGGGAAGTTAATAATAAATAAAGAATGAATTGGTGAATCATTGTAATATTTTAAAAGGTGAAAAGAAAATTAATGATAATCAAATTTTTGATGCATAAAAAAAGTAATGGATTTATTCCAAATTAACAGTCAAACATTTTAAATTTAATAGATCATTAAGAATAGGGGTATTATAGGGGCAAAATTGATTTTGAGTTTTTAGTGAATTTACACGAGATCTACTCGCACTTGACCATCTTTCTTAGTACCTATACCTACACATGTGTGCAAAATTTCAACTCAATCGGATCACGGGAAGTGGGTGAAAATTCAAAAGTACGATTTACACCCGGACGAAACCGGGCCGGTCAGCTAGTTTAAATTTAATAGATCATTAAGAATAGGGATGTTATAGGGGCAAAATTGATTTTGAGTTTTTGGTGAATTTATTTGGTGAATATACATGTGTTCTACTCGCACGTGTCCATCTTTTTTTATAGTTTTCAAATTTCTGTATACAGTAAAATAAAAAAAAATTCTTTGAATGGGAAAAGAAAATATTCCATTATATATTTTTTATAATATTTATTTAATCATGCATACATATATTAATTAATAAATTACTATTAGATTGTATGTCTAGATACGTAATGGGGCATATTACGGCGGGCGTTTGATAAATCTTTAATAATAATAATTAAATTAGATATTACACAGAAAAGTGATCATTTTAATCATTAAAACATAATTATTATTTATTTTTAACAATAATTAAAAAAAAAAAAAAACGGCTGAACCGATTTTTATAAATTTTATGTCGGATCAAAATGAGGTTAACACGCCTCGATTGACACCCTTACGAAGTTGATATAATTTTTTATTCGCGAGATATTGTGTAAAATCTACTTTTTTGGAGTCTATTTAGTTAAGAAAAAAGAACGGCTGAACCGATTTTGAAAAAATTTACGTTAATACGCGTCCGGCGTCGATTAACACCCTAACGTAGTCGATATTATTTTTCATTCTCGAGATTTCGTCTTAGAAAGAAATGGACACATACGTACGTACGTACACACACACAGACATCTTTCTAAAAATAGTGTAAAAACAGTGTAGTGACCTTGAAACATAAAAATTTGTTATATATTTTGATTTCAATTTTCGGACCCATTACAGTAACTTCCAATAGGAAGTTAATAAAACTAAGCAACAATAAAATTAATATAACAGTGCTATTAATAATAATTTCGTCCGCAGCCGCATCTCCTCGGTATTTGATCCCAAATGCTTGGTCCCAAATCAGATTGGCATGAATTACAGCGCCTTCGGCATATTCCGGAATTACAAGGAAGAATTCGAGGTCCCCTGATTACTCTAATTCCACAAGTTCTCTGTAAAAATCCAGAAAAAGTATATACTATTTACATCTATTAATAATTAATTTAATTCTGGCAATTGACACAATAAATTAAAGTTATATTCCTTTACATATAGCCCGCGACTGATACGACAGCTCTATGAATTGAGAAGTACATCAAGGTAAACAGTGTTCTTTCCGTGACATCTAACGGAATTTTTCGAAAGTTCTTACATGAAGAGTGATAGAACCTTTGCATTGGTGTACAAAATATTAAAAATAACTACAAAATACCAAACTGTTTAACAATTCTCCTTGACGTATGTTTCGCCTACCATGTTGGCATCATCAAGAGATGATTTTGTTTATTGTAGATTATAGACGCGTCGACAACTTAGGTCATTAGCGTCTTAAATTACATTAAATAACAACCAACTTAAAACTAAATAACATCACAAAACATCCATGAACGCAGGTGGGATTCGAACCCACGACAGTCTAGTCTAGATGCTGGTACCAAGTACGCTATCCACTAGGTTACACTGCCCTCGTCAGGAGATGATTAAATTAAAGTTCTTAGTTCAACAATTACTTGCAGTGGGGCGCGTGAATCGTTTAACGCTTTGCGTAAACTCGCCCGAAGTCGCATAAAGGAGTATAACTTCTGTAAATATTTTTGTTATACTTACAGGTTCACCGCAACGCATGCAATTTCCAATTGCCTAAAACAAAAGAGCTATTAAGACTGACTGTAAATAAAACAATGGGAAGTTAAAAATATTTCTTTTTAAAAATGCAGTAATGACGCATATTATATTTCCGTGTGTGCGGCACATTAGGATTTATAATCGTAAAACGCTCATTTTGCATAATCTCTTCTTGCTATCTGAAATACTTTAATGTACAGCAGATTGTACACTGTACAGAAGGTATACTAATAATGAAGTTAAAAGCAGCTATTTTATAGGGGTAATAGCCCGGTTCTAAGAAAGCCCGGGTGCAATACACTACTCGCTTCGTTTTGAGATGTTGAGGGAGGCATATTAAAGTGCCCTGAGTAAGGGATTTTGATACATTTTTAGAGTATTGCTAGATACCGAAATTTTGTTCTGCAAATTGAAATATATGCTTAAAACAGTCGCCGTAACAACATATTAAAATTTGAACCTTGAACTAATAATATAATTTTCGTTGGGTACATGACACGTTTAGGGTGATCTGCCACCCCTTTAATACTGACCAATCGATCTGCAAATATTATAATGGTATTATTGGGTCACCGACAAGCTATACAAACAATTTCAGCCTTGAAGCAATAATAATTGTGACCTTTTTTTTGTAAAATGTTGGAGGCGGTCTGTATCCCTCCCATACCGCTATCAAGCAAAATTCCTTACTCAGGGCACTTTAATATGCCTCCCTCAACATCTTCACGAAAATAAGGCTTTGAATAAATAATACCAAAAAATTGTCACTAGCTCTCGGTCTAAATCTACTATTATTTATTTGTATTAATTTAATTTCTTACTTACCATTGCGATGCAAATAGCCAATATGGCGAATCTTAATAAAACTTTGCTATTCATTTTGAACAGGCTAATGTGAAGTGACTGATGTACGCGTCGGTTCGGAATTATTTATATACGCGACGTTTTCTTTTTGACTTCTTCAAGATAACATTGAACAGGCGTGAAACGAAACCACGTTTTGCATATAAAAATGCAAAGTGTTAAAATATTTTTTTAAAGTTTATATTTAGATTATTTTTCATTGTCATAGTTCTGTCAGTTTGTCTACCGCGCTCACGTGTTGTTAACCCATGTTACAGTGAAGACTAGAGGGAAGGAGACTATAATCTGTTCTGAAAATCGAGGATAATTTTTATCGATTTAATTGCTAGAGTACACACCGACAGACCGAACACAAAATCAAATATAATTTTCGAGGAGTGACACTGAATTTAATATACGAGGAAAAAAGTCACAAGCAAAAAATAAATAACAATGAACCTGTACACGTCATTTTTTATTGTCATTAAAAAATTGTGTGACTGACACTGATTTTTGAGACTCGAACTTCGCATAGCGGCGCGGAGATCGGTCTCCTTCTCTCTAGTCTCCACGCATATTGCAGTCGAGAATTTATTATTGTTTTTATACTTACTAAGAATTTATTTATGCATTGTTTTGCATTTTCTGTATACAAAAGTGCGTGTGAATAAACATTTTCAGCAAAAAAAGTTGTTTTGTTGTTAAAAATGGACAAAAACAACTTAGTTGTTATGGCTTATTTATATTTAATAATTGTAGATTGTCATCCGCGGTTTTGCTTGCGTTTTAGAGTTCCGTAGCCAAATGGCAAAAACGGAACCCTTATAAATTCGTCCTGTCCAAAAAAAATTACGGGTGGCACTCCGTATATTTAAATGAGGGATGAAAAAAAAATTCCAGTACACATAAGCGTGTATACGGTATCGTTAGATAGGCCTTGAAAAATGATATAGAAGTTTCAAAATGACTTTTTTATTTAAGTCAATAGTTGGTGAGATATGCGCTTCTAAAGTCGTAAAAAGTCTGTCCCCCCTTTTTTCAACTATGAGGGGGAAAATTCTGAAAAATATAAGGTAGTAGAACTTATAAAATACTTTCAACAAGATATGTTGTCTAGTTTTTGAGATATGGGATATTTTCGGTTACACAAATAGTATATTTATAAGAGTTCTACAACCTGCGTATTCCGGCCGTGACGTCATCCAGAACTCTCATAAATATTCTACTTACACGCTATTTAAAAAACTATAAATTATTATTAAATTTATTATTAACTTTAAATTTTAACCGTAGGCGTGAACGTTCATCCCGACTATGGAATCCTTCACTGTGTGTGGTCCGACACGCACTTGACCGCTTTTTTGACTTAGAACTACGTCTTTCCCGGCGGTATATAAGGGGTAAAATGATGCGTTACAAAAAATGTGTGACAAAAAAATGTGTGACGCGAATTACCATAGTTACGCCATAGTTTGTTTGTGTTTTGTATCATGTATGTCATGTTAATAATTTTTAACAGATGTGACAAAATTTATCAAACTTTGACAGATGTGACAAAAAAATAGGTAAAAAAACTTTTAAGTTAAACGGTTTCATTTTAAATCATCAACTGTACCTAAAACTAGAAAATAAGTAGAACACAAACCAAGGGGCACTTTGTGTCGCTGCGTCAGCGGAATAAGTAATAATTTGGAACTATTAACAGACTAAAATAATAACGTGGGGCCCATTTGAAATATTTATGTTGGTGGGCTTGGAAACACATTTTTCTAAACCAGCCGTTCTTATTTAATAATTATACAGTCGTTATACAGATTTTTATGCGCCCCACGTTTTTATTTTAGTCTAAAAAAGTCCCAGATTAATAACTTATTCCGCTGACGCAGCGACACAAAGCGCCCCTTCGTTTGTGTCCCAATTATTTTCTAGTGCTTGGTACAGCTGATGATTTAAAATAAAAGCGTTTAGCTTAAAGTTTTTTTACCTATTTTTATTTTCAAGTTTTGTCAAAACCAACCAAATGAGGGGGTCGCTAGTAACGATTGAAGAGTTCCACTGTCCACCTCCTGATTCCATCATCAGACCCTCGTTACCAAGTTGAAATTATCATAATATTGTATTGTCACGGGAACTCAATGTGTGTGCAAAGTTTCATAAGAATCGGTTAAGTAGAAGTTGTTGAAACAAAGATCGTAACAAACAAACAAATATACGGAGTCAAGCTAAATAAAACCGTTTAAAAATATGAATTGGTGTTAGGCCTAAATAACCTTAGCTGTTCTATAGGGACTAATAGGGCTTAAGCTCTGGGCTCCCAAGTATCAAGAGCTCACAAAAATGGAATTAAATAATTTATTTATTTATTGTAGATTATAGACGCGTCGACAACTTAGGTAATTAGCGTCTTAAATACATTAAATAACAATTCTCTTAAAACTAAATGACATCACAAAACATCCATGAGCTGAAGTGGGATTCGTACCCACGATAGGGTGATCCAAAGACCGCTCCTCACAAAAAAATTGAATTATCATGATATACATATTTAATAATAATGTAAAAAAAAATTGGGCTCTATTGAACTTCAATAAGTTAGATCCGCCTCTGAACTGTCAATTCCACGTCTATCCACGGTTAGTAAAACACTTTCGGCACGTCTACCTGTCAAATGACCCATTACAGGCCCGTATACATGCATGGAAAGTAGCTATTTTGTAGTGGGTATGACAAAAACTATTATTAAATTTAAATTTGACATTAAAATAATGCGTTGATGCGAGACGTGGCGAGAAAATCAGTCGGTCGTCTGTAGACGTCGTTGTCGCTGTTATATAGTTTTTCATCACATTTGAAACACGCGCCATTAGCTTTATACATACATAATAATCACATATGCGCATATACTGCGAATTGTAACGTGGTTCGGGGGTACAAGCGATGTCCATTATGTTTAATATACGAGTGAAACTAAATAAGAGGCTTCTCAAAACACATAAACTTGTGACTTTTTCGTTCGTGTTGTGTGTCGTGACGTGAAGACTCAACTCGACTGCCTTCGCCATCCACCAACGATTTATTACCGACGCATAGATAGTCGAAACTTATCGATAGAGCCCGATTACTTTTAGAATGACCGCACAGTGACGTCATCAGCGTATTGGCGGCAAAGCACCGCCCTTACTAGCAAACTCTAGCGACGGACTGTTTGCTTGACAGCCGTTACTAGTGATGGGCGATTACGAGATATTTTAGTCGATTGTCTCGATTGTTCAAACATCTCGATGACTCTCGATGGTTTTCACTTGGACTCGATTGTTGTTGTTTCATATTTCACCGAGACCAAGTTGCATAGTACTGAATCGTACAGACGATGTCCACTGTCGAGAGCCACATAATATATAATCGTTCATCACTCAACAACTGTGGTCGAGTCGATGGATGGTCGATTGTGCAGTAAACGAGTGCTCTGAGACCGACTGAACAGTGTGAACAGTGAATCAACGATGCACGAGTAGCGTAAACGTCAGACTTCATTCGACCAGCATATAACCTTGAATCGCGATTATATGTATTCTCATTCGCTGGCAAATAATCGACTTGAGCAATTTCGATTGTAAAATCAAACTCCGAGTCGATTGTGGACTCGATTGTTATTATGAACGATTGCGATTGTTTCGATTGTAAAAACATCTCGTATTCGCCCAACGCTAGCCGTTACCCTCTCTGCTGCTGTCTAATGGTTTTTACCATATCTATAATTAATTAACAAGAAATTATTAGTCCTATCCGTAAATAAAATCACATATTAGTGAATAACACAATATATCAGACGATATAATATTATCGCCATGATTTTTAATAGAAGGCTATAATATAAGAAAAATATAAATGTCACTGTCGGGACTTGAACCCGAAACTTCCGATTACGCGTCATTCAAGTTTCGATTTTTTATTTATTGTGGATTATAGACGCGTCGACAACTTAGGTCATTAGCGTCTTAAATACAACAAATATCATAATATATCACTTAAAAACTAAATAACATCACAAAACATCCATGAGCAGAGGTGGGATTCGAACCCACGACAGTCTGATTCAGAGGCCGCGACGCTACCAACTGAGCCATACTGTCCTCTTCAAGTTTCGAATTACTCTGCAGTGCTAACAGTAGACAATTTTAATTTCTCATATATTATACTTCTCTTATAAACTTGCCTGACGCGTAATCGGGAGTTTCGGGTTCAAGTCCCGACAGTGGCATTTAGATTTTTCTTATATTATAGCCTTCTATGAAAAATCATGGCGATAATATTATGTCGTCTGATATATTGTGTTATTCACTAATATGTGATTTTATTTACGGATAGGACTAATAATTTCTTGTTAATTATAATATTTCCGTAACTACCTTACAGATCTTCTGTATATTGATTTGAATATCTATAATTATTATTATTATTGTAGATTATAGACGCGTCGACAACTCAGGTCATTAGCGTCTTCAACACAACAATTAATAATCGATGTGTGTATTAGAATCTGCCAGCCGGCATACACAAACCGACTGGTACGAGCTCGGGCTCCTGGGAACGCCAATTCCCAAAGAACATTGGAATGCAATTGCGAGAACAACTACATTTCAATGTTCCCCTGGGGGAATCATATCTATAGTTGTTGTATGGGATATACATGGAAATAGTGTTGGACGTGACGTGACGATCGACATGCGTAACCGAACGAAAAAAACGAGGATAAAAATGTTTCACTTTAATGAAAATTATATCGAATTTCAAATTGAAATTTCAGGATTCATAGAGCAAAGTGCTCTAAGAAATGTTTTTTTTATGCGATATCAATATATTAAAAACTTTTCATATTACAAAGAATCGAAGTTAGAGGGCAGTGTAGCCCAGTGTATAGCGTACTTGGTACCGCAGCCTCTAGGTTAGACTGTCGTGGGTTCTAATCCCACCTGGATGTTTTGTGATGTTATCTAGTTTTAAGAAAGTTGTTATTTAGTGTAGTTGAAAGACGCTAATGACCTGAGATGTCGACGCGTCTATAATCTACAATAAACAAGCCGTGAGGTGGGTCGTTTATTAGGACTAAAGTGCGACCCTTGGGGTCCACACGACGAACTTCCCAGTTTGATAAATATTTAATAATAATAATTAAATTAGATATTACACAGAAAAGTAATCATTTTAATCATTAAAACAGAATTACTATTTATTTTTAACAATAATTTAAAAAAAATAACGGCTGAACCGATTTTTATAAAATGTATGTCGGATCAAAATGACGTTAACACGCCTGGATTGACACCCTTACGAAGTCGATATAATTTTTTATTCGCGAGATATTGTGTAAAATCTACTTTTTTGGAGTCTATTTGGTTAAGAAAAAAGAACGGCTGAACCGATTCTGAAAAAATTTCTTTCAAATCATATTTACGTTAATACGCGTCGATTGGCACCCTAACGTAGTCGATATCATTTTTCATTCTCGAGATTTCGTCTTAGAAAGAAATGGACACATATACGTACGTACGTTCGTACAAAAATAGTGTAGTGACCTTGAAACATAAAAATTTGTTATACATTTTGATTTCGATTTCGGACCTATTACAATAACTTCCAATGGGAAGTTAATAAATAAAGGAATCGAAGTTTTCGCACCTCTTTTTCTGGCCAGTAAGTTGGATTGGGCTAATCTATAGTTATGAGACACAGATCATTTGTGGAAGCGGGTCGCGAATACATGACGGCACGTAGTGGGCCCAATAACTCTGTTGATGTCGACAGAGGAAGCCAGAGTCACTGTAATCTTGTTCCAAGCTCCAGAGCCACCACACAACACAGACACAACCACCGCGTATAGTATTACACTGTTACACTACGGCAGAGTACAGGCCGGGTTGTACCGGCGGTTTTACGGTAAACCGGCTTATGTAAAAAAAACGTTTAAACAAAAAAAAACCTCTTTCAAAAAGCCACTAAAAAGAGGAAAATAATGAAATTTTTATTTATTGTAGATTATAGACGCGTCGACAACTTAGGTCATTAGAGTCTTAATTACATTAAATTAGGTACGTTTGGTATCAAGGTGTAGTGTAAAAAGTGTAAACACTTTTGACACTATTACGTTTGTTATACAAAAGTGTAAAATAACTGACTTGTTTGTTATTTCAGTGTGGGACCAAAAGTGTAACAACTATTAGTCCCGGCTCTTGAGCAGGTGCACGTAGTGTAGTGCAGGTCACGTGATATATGTCTGAATTGACAATTGCTTTGACAGATTTGATACTTTTTTCGTACTCTGTTTTTTACATTTTTTGTCTCTTAAAAATGAATGAGCTTCAAAATGTAATGGTACAAGATAAATATGGCAATGAGTTTAACATTTTTACGACCAAAAAAACTGTAAAAACTAGAAATAATGAACTCAGTCAATCTGTCATTTATTTATTTTGCAATGCGTATGTACAATCTACTCAGAATGTACACTAGCCCGTTTGTTACAAGTGTACATTTAGTTTACACTTTTGGTGAACTTGTTTACACTTTTCAGTGAAAAATTATCTACACTACACTACACTGCACCTTGATACCAAACACACCTATAATAGCAACTTCCTTAAAACCAAATTCCATCACAAAACATCAATGAGCGGAGGTGGAATTCGAACCCACGATAGTGTGATCCAAAGGTCGGCTATGCTAACCGTTACACCATGAAGAGATTTTTCGAAATTCAACTCCAACAGAGGTCAAAAGGGGGTAAAATTTTGAATTACTAAAACAAACAAAATAAAATAGTAATAAAAAAAACTTTTAAATACACTAGCTTTTATTGAAATGTACTAAAAAGGAAAAATGATATTTAATAATTAAGGATCATAATTATTATAAAAGTGGGGTTTCGACTAAACTATCATAGAGTTTACAACCCACGCTTTTATAATAATTACGAACCTAAATTATTAAAATAAAATTAAGCAAAATCGCAGGATAGTGGACAAAATAATTTAATTTATTAAATTAAATGTACGACGTTTCGTCTATAGATTTAGACTTTTTCAAGTACATACAAAAAAATAACAATATTTGTTAAAATTAATATTAATTATTAATATTACTAAGATGGACACGATTTCTAATATCTAAATTATTAAATATTATTTTTTCCTTTTTAGTACATTTCAATAAAAGTTCGTCTCTTAAAGGTTTTTTTTACTAATATTTTATTATATTCTTTCGCAGAGCGATCGAATTAAAATTTGACATAAACGATTTTGCCTTGCATCGATAGATATGTCAGTACACACACAACAACGTTCAAAGTGACGACGCTACGACGTCTGGAAAACTGATGCGCCGTTATATACACTTGTAGTTTTCTTTCTCATGAAAACACTAACGGCGTAACGAGATCAAGATTCCCGTGCCTTCCAGGTCCGGACAGATGCGTCAATTGACGATCAAATTGTTAATAGAATCGGCCGTTACTTGATGTAAATTATTGTTATATACATTTTAAATTCAAGAAAACACAGCGTTTGTACAAGGGGGTTCCCCAAAAACGTTTACGGGGGGAGAATACGTATAATGAACGTGTATCCAGTCATGAGAATTTTACCCGATATTTTGAGAATCAAAAGATTCTAAAATTATTCATTGCATAAAAAACTTTTTAACAAAAAAAAAGCCTCCTTCAAAAAGCCACTAAAAAGAGGAAAATAATGAAATTTTGAGGTCTGCGCCAATTTAATAAAATATGAAGTCGATTAAAAAGTATAGTATAGTGATTAATATCTTCTTTTTAACCAACTTCATATTTTACTAAATTGGCGCAGACCTCAAAATTTCCATATTTTCCTCTTTTTAGTGGCTTTTTGAAGGAGTTATTTTTTTTTTGTTAAAAAGTTTTTTATTTTTTACTTGTTAGTGTCAAAAATTGACATTTACCTTCAGGAATCACACACCGTTACTCACATTTATTAAAATCAGCCGAACTACTGAACCGATTTTGATGAAATTTCTATGGGACAAATCTGAAAGTATATCCTTTCAAATAAAAAGAAATCCAAATCGGTTTTTAAATGACGGAGTTCTGAGGTAACAAACATAAAAAAAATACAACCGAATTGAGAACCACCTCCTTTTTTTGAAGTCGGTTAAAAGGAGGTTTTTTTTTGTTAAAAAGTTTTTTATTTTTTACTTTTTAGTGTCAAAAAGTGATATTTACCTTAGAGAAATCACACGCCGTTTCTCACTTTTATTAAAATCAGCGAACTATTGAACCGATTTTGATGAAATTTCTATGGGACCAATCTGAAAGTATATCCTTTCAAATAAAAAAAAATATTTCTAAATCGGTTTATAAATGACGGAGTTCTGAGGTAACAAACATAAAAAAAAATACAACCGAATTGAGAACCACCTCCTTTTTTTGAAGTCGGTTAAAAAGATTCTGAAATTATTCATTGCAAAAACTTACTTTTTGAATAATGATGCTCTTGAAAATGGATGCCATTTTTTGTGTGAAATTGTCGTTCCAAATTCTCACTCACTTAGCAGTTACAGTCAATCAGTTCCAAATAAGAATAATTCACAATATTATTATCACAAGTCGTTTAATTAAAAGAATAAATTTAAAAAATAGACAGCAATGAAACTTTATTATTGAGGCCCTATTTAAAAAAATGTGTATGTGTAACTTTTACGCGCGGAGGAAGTGAAACTTTATTGACAACAAAACAAAAATCAGTTATATTACTAAACACAAATCCACGCACTGCATTAGAAATGACACTGAGTGACAGATAATACTCAAAAAGTAAATAATATTCAATTAAAATTTATGAGCGCAAGTTCTTTAATTTAGAATAGTAAAACAAATCACAACTGAAACAGTTAAAATGTACTTTCAAACACGATTTCAATCGAAGTTTCGTAATTCATGAAATAATTTGTCATTCATAGAAGCTTTACATAAAACACCACATATTTTGTATTTCTTCTCTACGTTTAGTCGTTGACTGAACGATTTTACCTTCACTCAACGGTTTAGCGTTAAATATTTAACGCAAAAGTTAAACGGCATAAACTCGGATAAGAAGTTTCACTTCACAAACATTAAACAAAAATCACTAATTATAACAACTGATAACACAACTAGACAAGCTCAAACTAAATTATAAGTGAAGAAATACAATTTATTAGAATTTGTTACGTAACTAAAGACAGATTTTTAGATAAAGATATTTGAAGGACAAATATGAGAATAAAAATTACGTTCATTTGTGTATTATTTTTGAAATGCTTAAATTATAATAAGTAGGTACAGTAGATCCTCCTAAAACTTGATTATATGCAAAACATTATAATAATATTATTTTATTATTATAATACGTAACAAGCCGTGAGGTGGGTCGTTTATTAGGACTAAAGTGCGACCTTTGAGGTCCACACGACGAACTTCCCAGTTTGATAAATATTTAATAATAATAATTAAATTAGGTATTACACAGAAAAGTAATCATTTTAATCATTAAAATATAATTATTATTTATTTTTAACAATAATTAAAAAAAAACGGTTGAACCGATTTTTATAAAATTTATGTTGGATTAAAATGACGTTAACACGCCTCGATTGACACCCTTACGAAGTCGATATAATTTTTTATTCGCGAGATATTGTATAAAATCTACTTTTTTGGAGGTTATTTGGTTAAAAAAGAAGAACGGCTGAACCGATTTTGAAAAAATTTCTTTCAGATCATATTTACGTTAATACGCGTCGATTGGCATTCCAACGTAGTCGATATCATTTTTCATTGTCGAGATTTCGTCTTAGAAAGAAATGGACACATAGATACGTACGTACGTACGTACATACGTACACACACACATACACACACAGACATCTTTCTAAAAGTAGTGTAAAAATAGTGTAGTGACCTTGAAACATAATTTTTTTTTTCCTTTTTGATTTCGATTTTCGGACCCATTACAATAACTTCCAATGGGAAGTTAATAATAAAAACGTAATTCTTGAAACGATGCACTCCTTGTTAGACAGTAAACGTGGTCATCGACTCGAGCGCGCTTGATGTCGAGTGGAGCCGAGTAAACCCGATTCAGCGTCACCGACCCGAGCGTGACGGTACACTTTCGTTCACTATTCAGAAAGAACGCAAAGTGCGCCTAAAGAAGTTTTCACTTCAAAAATGTAAGCGTTTGACTTATATCTTGCTTGCCATCTAGCACCATCTGACGAATAAAAATATTTATTTTATTTATTGTAAATTATAGACGCGTCGACAACTTAGGTCATTAGCGTCTTGATTACATTAAATAACAACGCACTTAAAACTAAATGACGTCACAAAACATGCATGAGCGGAGGCGGGATTCGAACCTACGACAGTCTGATCCAGAGGCCGCGACGCTAACCACTGGACCACCCTGTCCTCCGAATAAAAATATATGTTTGACACATACCTTAGTTGCCACTATAGCACTATCTGACGAATAAACGTCATGTGGTAGCCCTCATGTGGTGAAAATTTTTTAGCCTACCGAGGGCAGTATAGCCTAGATGGTAGCGTGCTTGGCGCCGCAACCTCTAGACTGGACTGCCGTGGGTTCGAATCCCACCTGCGCTCTTTGATGTTTTGTGATGTTATTTAGTTTTAAGTTAGTTGTTATTTAGTGTAGTTGAAAGACGCTAATGACCTTAGATGTCGACGCGTCTATAATCTACAATAAATAAATTTGAGCCTACCACTCTGAGTCCTGAATAGGGGTCGCCAAATTCTTGAAAATTTCAAGATCTTGTCTTGATCTTGTCTTGATTTCAAGACAAGATCAAGACAAGAAGTAATTTTAGATTTCAAGACAAGACAAGAAATGTTATGTCAATACCAAGATTTCTTGTCAAGAAAACAAGAAATCTTGAAATATCTTGACTAACAATGAAAACGCTAAAACGTATATTTATTTGTGAAAAAGATAACATATTTTAACATAACATAACGTATTATTTTAATTTATTGAACACATTTTTTGCTAGACCGATTCACAAAAATGTAAATTAAAAACAATAAATGAAAAAACTCGGGTCGCAGTGCCAAACCCTGCCGACAAATGACAATATAGTGTATTTGCTAATAAGGTCTTTATTATGTGAACTTAAGTTTGTTTTTGGACAAAATCAAAAAATTTAACCCCTTAATACATCCCTTAAAATAATATTATTTTTCTTAATTTCAATATTATTATCAATGCAACCTCTGTACCAAATTAAATACACCCGTCAGCAAATAAATCACTATCCGCGAACTAGTGTTTTCATAAAATTTGTAAGTCCGGTCCTGTTGTGCCGATTTTGTTAAAATTTTAGCAACACATTTTAATCTCTACCAAAGGGTTAAATTCCAATTTTGAAACAATTCTGAGATTTTTTTCGGTATTTTTGGGCTCAAAAACTTTTTCCAACTCCTAAAAAATACCCTTAAAATAAATAGGCTTCGTACGGTGATGGGTTCCAATGTGTGTACCAAATTTCGTTTAAATCGATTAAGTCTGTCGAGAGTTATCGTGTACACACACACATATATATAAGCCATGAATTAAGGCACATAAGACTTCTTATGGAGTCAACGCCTAGCCGATTTCTTGGATTTGTTATTGTTAAAGCTGGTCTTGAAAATAGTCTTTCCGCAGGTACCTACAGATGTAAGATGTTGCTGGCGTTCCGAGAAAATCCTTGGCCATTTTCGATAACGACGGGTAGACATTTTCGTGTCTTCTCCACCAATCAAGTATATTCTCAGAATTTTCTGTCCTCTAGGCTCATTTAAGTATTTTTCAATTTCATACTTCCAAGATTCTGAGTTATTTGCGTTCGTCAGAAGACAAATAAAGATCGGGGAACCACCAGATTGCCGTGTTAGCACGCAACGCAATAAAAAGTTCGCCGGCGAGGAATCACCATGTACGGTGTCACCGGTTAATCAAGAAATTTCAAGATCTTGAAATTTCTTGAGTCAAGACAAGACATAAGATGTCAAGAAAACGTCAAGACAAGATTTTTTAAGATTTCTTGATTTTTTTTCAAGACAAGACAAGAAGTTATTGTCAAGACAAGAATTCTTGTCTTGTCGACCCCTAGTCCTGAATAGAAGAAAGATGTTGACACAAACATGAATTTTGTAAAAGGCGTTTGTGTGAGTGCATGATTTGATATTCTTATCTCATACTCGTATAGTTGTGTGTGTGTGTGTATTATACCAATGTAGGCGGCGAAATAAACCATATACACAGAGAGTCCGTGCCGGTAATTTATTCTTGAATAAATATGTACCACGATATTCATTTATTTTTCGTGAATAAATGGCGACGTAAACAGTACGCACGATTCAAGACCATGTTTCACCTCCTAAAACTGCCAAGAGAAAATAACTTGACAATTTTACTTTTATATTTATTTGCAGTGCAAGTTTCAAGCTGAGCATGCATGTGTTATTACTATAAAGTTTACTTTTTGACTATCACAAAATCTGTGTTCTGTAATTAATTAAATACTTGCTTGTTTTTTTATTATTTAGCCGATTAAAGATAAAGAAATATTTATGGTTTTTTAATTAACCAAAAAATATGATATTTTAAATTTATTTGATACGCTTTTAAAATTAAATCAGATCATCAAATAAATGGTATGGCTTCACGGCAGCAACATTCTCGCTCAACTAAATCAATCGCGGATTTTCGTTACATCAATTAATTCTGCATTGATTTTTCCAAGAGAATTGAAAGGTGGCATATTGTAGAGTCATCTATACTTATATATCGCAACTCAGAACAGAGGTAGCTATAGAAACAGCATATTATCACGTCGCTAGTGAAGCCAAAACTACACACTAAAGTACGCCCTGTCAGGTACATTATGATAATTCATTGCTTGTATTCCGTAGTGTTAATTTATCTTTATGTCGTGTTGTGTGTCTGGATGTTACAATGGTCGATGACACACACAGACAAGACGCTAATGACCTAAGTTGTCGACGCGTCTATAATTTACAATAAATAAATTAAAAGACACACACAGCGATTTGTGCCGAGGCGGTTGTCGAGGCGATTGTCGAGTCGGCACGTATATGTTGGTGTTTTTCAATGCTTCAAAAACACACACAGCGCGGCGATAATCGCCTGCCAACTGATCGCCGCCTCGACACATCGTTCTGTGGTTTCACAGCTATACGTTGGTAAATAGTTTGTCAAATGCCAAACATTTGGTATTTTTATTCACAACTAGCGGCCCTGTCCGGCTTCGCCCGGGTGCTAAGAAAGCCCGGGTGCCCGGAGTAGTGTATTACACCCGGGCTTTAAAGCCCGGGTGCAATACAGTACTCACTCGCTTCGCTCGTTCGCTTTAATATTATAATTAGATTACTCATTCGATTCGCTCGTTCGCTATATATATAAACCTTCCGTGAAAAATTATCTAACTGATGGTGAAAACCGCATCAAAATCCGTTGCGTGGTTTAGTAGGAGTTAGCGGTTATACAGACAGACAAACAAACGCGGAAAGTGACTTCATTTTTTATACTACGTAGAGATGCTATATGCATAACGCCATTATCTTAATCAGTTGCGCGCGCAGAAACAATTGAATTGTCGACGTGCACTAATCACATTAGAATGCAGATCGATTTAAATTCAACGATTAAAATAATAAATGCATTTTGTAGATAGGATATAGAATTCAGAGGATTGGAATAACACACCATTGTTATCCAATAATAATACTCACATAGAGTGTGATCCATAACTTTTTACTCTACACAAACTTATGGCCCACAGTTTCTGTAGACTGCAGTAGAGTCAAAATCTTGTTTTTCCTAAAGAGTAAAGTATGTAACAAAAGTTTTGAGAAAAATTGCGCTGACTAGATGAAACGAAAATGGGTACAAAAATGGTAGGACGCGAATTACCATAACAACCCTAAATAAATCAATAATTAATGTTGTCATCATGTTTTAAATACTATATAATATAATTTACCTCGGTCCAGTGTGCCGCGACATATGTTTTTTTATTTTTTAGGGTTCCGTACCTCAATAAGAAAAAACGGGATCCTTATAGCTGATCACTCGTTTGTCTGGCTGGCTGGCTGGGTGTCCGTCAGTTAAGACCCATTTTCTCAGGAACGGATAGAGATATCAAGTTGAAATTTATACGAAATACTAAGGTCTACGGTTCCATAAAGGTGTAAAGAATTTAAGCTTCTAGATCAACGCAATCAAAAGATACGACCATTTTGTCATCTCATCAAAAACCTATAGGGTATACTTCCAGTTGACCTAGAATC
The DNA here is from genome assembly GCA_039654895.1 of Mongoloraphidia duomilia. Classification (NCBI taxonomy): domain Eukaryota; kingdom Metazoa; phylum Arthropoda; class Insecta; order Raphidioptera; family Raphidiidae; genus Mongoloraphidia; species Mongoloraphidia duomilia. The sequence goes on along the minus strand of CM077522.1, from coordinate 46,594,958 downwards.
ATGAAATTTGGCAAAAAGCAAGGTCTCGCAGGCCGCAGCACAATTTAAAGGAAAAACCAGAAAATCACAAAAAGTAAAAGTTAAGGGGGGTCCTATACCTATTTTGATTTTCGCAAATTCACTCATCAAAAACCTATAGGGTACTTCCCGTTGACCTAGAATCATGAAATTTGGCAAAAAGCAAGTTCTCGCAGCACAAGTTAAGGAAAAAATCCGAAAATTACAAAAGGTAAAAATTAAATGGGGTCCTATACCTATTTTGATATTCGCAAACTCACTCATCAAAAACTTAAAGGGTACTTCCCGTTGACCTAGAATCATGAAATTTGGCAAAAAGCAAGGTCTCACAGCACAAGTTAAGGAAAAAATTCGAAAATCACAAAAAGTAAAAATTAAAGGGGGTCCTATACCTATTTTGATTTTCGCAAATTCACTCATCAAAACCTATAGGGTACTTCCTGTTGACCTAGAATCATGAAATTTGGCAAAAGCACGGTCTCGCAGCACAAGTTAAGGTAAAAATCCAAAAATCACAAAAAGTAAAAATTAAAGGGCGTCCCCACGCAAAAAACGGAAAACCTTTTAAAGGCTGTATATATATCTTTGGAACCGTAACATGTAGCCGGTTGAAATTTTCACAGAATATGTCTACCTAATTTAATTGTTGTAACGGTACGGAACTCTCGTAGCGCGAGTTCCATGTGCACTTGACCGCTTTTTTTGTTATCAGTAGTCAAGGACACGTTCAGGAGCTGAAGAAAAAATTTCGGTAATCAAATCCCCGACTACTGATAACAAAAAATACTGTCTTACTTTTTGATTTGCTTGTTTTCTTCGTTTACGTAGTCGGGTTTTAGTTTTTTTAACTTTTATTTTTATATCAGTCTTTTTTAGTTTTTTTATAACCTATTTATTATAATTTCTTAATAAATAACAAAGAAACATTTTAAAACTACATCGCTAAATATAACGAGTCCGGCTTTTATTAGGGCAAAATGTCCAGATTTTTAACTTCCCATTGGAAGTTATTGTAATGGGTCCGAAAATCGATATCAAAATGTATAATAAATTTTTATGTTTCAAGGTCACTATACTATTTTTACACTATTTTTAGAAAGATGTATATATATGTGTGTGTGTGTGTGTGTGTGTGTGTGTACGTATGTGTCCATTTCTTTATAAGACGAAATCTCGAGAATGAAAAATGATATCGACTACGTTAGGGTGCCAATCGACGCGTATTAACGTAAATATGATCTGAAAGAAATTTTTTCAAAATCGGTTCAGCCGTTCTTTTTTCTTAACCAAATAGACTCCAAAAAGTAGATTTTACACAATATCTCGCGAATAAAAAATTATATCAACTTCGTAAGGGTGTCAATCGAGACGTGTTAACGTCATTTTAATCCGACATAAATTTTATAAAAATCGGTTCAGCCGTTTTTTTTGTAATTATTGTTAAAAATAAATAATAATTATGTTTTAATGATTAAAATGATTACTTTTCTATGTAATATCTAATTTAATTATTATTATTAAATATTTATCAAACTGGGAAGTTCGTCGTGTGGACCTCAAGGGTCGCACTTTAGTCCTAATAAACGACTCACCTCACGGCTTGTTAACTTCCCATTGGAAGTTATTGTAATGGGTCCGAAAATCGAAATCAAAAAGGAAAAGAAATTTTTATATTTCAAGGTCACTACACTATTTTTACACTACTTTTAGAAAGATGTCTGTGTGTGTGTATGTGTGTGTGTGTGTGTGTACGTACGTACGTACGTACGTACGTATGTGTCCATTTCTTTCTAAGACGAAATCTCGAGAATGAAAAATGATATCGACTACGTTGAGGTGCCAATCGACGCGTATTAACGTAAATATGATCTGAAAGAAATTTTTTCAAAATCGGTTCAGCCGTTCTTTTTTTTTAACCAAATAACCTCCAAAAAAGTAGTTTTTATACAATATCTCGCGAATAAAAAATTATATCGACTTCGTAAGGGTGTTAATCGAGGCGTGTTAACGTCATTTTGATCCGACATAAATTTTATAAACATCGGTTCAGCCGTTTTTTTTGTAATTATTCTTAAAAATAAATAATAATTATGTTTTAATGATTAAAATGATTACTTTTCTGTGTAATATCTAATTTAATTATTATTATTAAATATTTATCAAACTGGGAAGTTCATCGTGTGGACCTCAAGGGCCGCACTTTAGTCCTAATAAACGACTCACCTCACGGCTTGTTTACTTTTGAACCTGGTAACCTTACCTGTGAGATTCCTAACCCTCCTTTTGGCTTTGCTGTTGACGGGTAAAAAGTAGGTATAGAAGCAAATTTTCGATCGGACTGTGTGAAATGTTTGGAGTTTAGATATGTTTGCTGGAAATTGGAAGGTCACGGTTTTGTTCTGTAGTAAGTTCAGAATTTTTACGCTTGATGGCTCTAGCAATACTGCCAGTATAAAACTGCAAGCGCGAATTTGTAAAGCGCAGAAATTGCATCGCATTACAGAATGCGATAAAACGATTTGTCGCCGTCGCGCCGTAAACAAAATGTTCATAAAAGTAGGAAAATATTCTGTAAACAAATAAATCATATAACGACATGATTTACGACTCATGTAATGCATGGATGTATGGCAAAGTAAAACATTTTAAGTACAATAGTAGATTGTATTTCTAGTGGCTTAATGAGGTATATTACTGACGACTAGTGACAATATGTTAAAACGAGCACCAGCGAGTTTTAACAGTCACACGGGTCATAATATCATTACGCACGAGATATACTATATTATGGTATTTTTTGCCACCACCACTATAAAATATAGCTGCTATTTTCACTTCATTTTCAGTACTTAAACATTTTGAGAGTTCATTTTGTGTCGCCTACTTCACTGTGTAGTAGGCCGAGAGTATTAACTATCAGTATACCGGGTGTTGTGTGTGTTTTTAAAGACCACCAACAGCTAATGTTATTTGGGCCTAGCACCAATTAATATTTTCTATTCATTATTTTTTTTAGTAATAAATTGAAAATCCAATTGACACTTTTACCAGCTCTCGGGCTAGAACCCGGGAACTGGGGACTTGTAATAGAGGAATCATAGCAACGCCATGTAATCAACGGCATTGCTACACTCTCGGCTATTCTCAAGCTCTATCGGGTGTTGATTTGCTTTGCGGGTAATAGGGATTTTACATGTAAAATCATGTTTATGAATTTTCCTGCTTCCCTATATATTTTGGTGAAAAAAAAAACAAATACAATATTTGTTCATAATTAAAAACTCTACCTGACACGTATGTTTGCGAATTATCAATATGCAGCTTTTAATTACTAAATAATTATTAAGGAGCTGTGAATAAGTTTAAATTAAAAATATTTTATCCGAATAGCCATGACTTAAACAAAATCATGGCTATTCGGATAAAATATATTTAATTTAAACTTAATCACAGTTCTTTAATAATTATTTTGTAATTAAAAGCTACATATTGATAATTTGAAAACATACGTGCCAGGTAGAGTTTTTAATTATGAACAAATTTTGTATTTGTTTTTTTTTTTCACCAAAATATATAGGGAAGTAGGAAAATTCATAAACATGATTTAACATGCAAAATCCCTATTACCCGCAAAGCAAATCGGCACCCGGTATAATAGCGGACACATCAGGGCAAATAAACATAAATACTTAACTATGGAAATGTAGATTTACTTTCCACACTAGTGTGTGGTTTTCACACACCAGCCTGTTAAGTGACCCATTACAGGCCGGTATGCATACTTGTAAAGCAGCTATTTTTAATAATAATGATAATCTTTATTGTTGGCTCAACAATGGTCGTAACCGTTTTCATATCTTGTATTTATATTTCAGGCCTGAAAACAAATTATTTAATCATTTATATGATTTACTTTGTATCTGAAATTTACCTTTTTGGCCAAGAGTATTCTTTACCGAAAGTTCCCCCCTGCACTCTTCATCTCAAATCCTTTCTTCCCGACGCTATTTTTAAAGCTAAAGGGTTCGGGTAAACGCCCGTTGAAGGACTGAGAATCACACTGCAGATCCTACAGGCGAATTTTTTGAAAAAAAGTTTTGGCTACATGTGAAATATTGCGTAATTTTTAAAAAGTTGGACGTTTTTCCAGGAAAATGTTTTTCAATTTTTCGCCTGTAGGATCTGTAGGGTGATTTTCGATCTTTCATTTAGCGTTTACCTGCACTATGTATGGCACTATGTGTCGCTTGTACAAAAAAAATTATGTATGTATGTATGTATGTATGTAAGAAATGAGAAGGCCGATTACATAGATTATCGATGGTCCATTTGTAGCCAGCGATTAATCTGGTAATAGGCACACAAAGAGACAATGGCGTCGCAAACAGATATCGTCCCATCGCGTAGATTCCATAAAAACACATTGCGCGTGCGTGGTTACTAATTTTACATTAATTTGTTTTGTATTCATCCATTTTATATATGTAACTATACATTTTATTTTGTAATTTTCACACACTTTATTGGAATATTACACAAATTACCTATGTAATTTTAATTTACTTTAATTTTTATGAAGTTTTCTGTGCAAAAATAAATAATAATGTAAAATCACTTAGAAAATCGAGCAAATTCTACCTTAACTTTCAAAGTATTTTTACATCCATTTTTTACAGTGTGAACCCTTTAGCTTTAAAAATAGCGTCGGGAGAACGGTAACTATTTTAGGCGAGGGAAAAAGATTTGAGATGAAGAGTGCAGGGTATAACTTCCGGTAGAAAATATTCTTAAATCCTTAAATTCGGTCCTGTTTTCACTGCATATTCGAACTGAAGATATATCAAGTTTTACAGAAATCAAAGTAAATGCAGCGATTAGTGTATTTCAGTGACTTGATACGTATCTTCAAATTACTAAGAGCTGAACAACCGTTCCCTCCGAAGATCTGCCCATAAATTGCAAGCTGTAGTCATTTATGAAAATACGAAAATTAAACTAACCCGATAAGTGCTTTAAAAAAACTCACAACTGCGTGCGGAGAACATTTAAATTAAAGCAGCTCTAACGTGTGTTGGAATTTGTATTCGTTCAAAAATAAATCGTTCGAAATCATCAAACAAAACAAACTGGTCGATAGTAAAATCTAAGCGTTGAAAATTTAAAAAATGGAATGTGTGCCTCGCCCACATAAGCGCAAGGTCGATTTATTTTGTTTATTGTAGATTATAGACGCGTCGACAACTCAGGTCATTACCGTCTTTAACACAACAAATAAAATACCTATTTGTGTATTATAATCCGTCAGTCGGCATACACAAACCGACTGGTACGAGCTCGGGTCCCTGGGAGCGCTAATTCCCAAAGAACATTGGAATGCAATTGCGATAACAACTACATTCCAATGTCCCCCCTGGGGGGCGCACGGTCGAAGTTATACATTTTTCATTAGAACACGTACCGTTGAAGTTTTTGGCATTTTTAATTTTAACTATTTAATTAATTAACTTCTTAATACAGAAAAAATCCATAAGGATTATTTTCAATCTTGAATATCGTGACAGCTGCAAAGATTATTTTATGACATAAAATTTTAACTGCTCCGTCTATATCTACATTTTTTAATCGCTTTGTCACATTCGGAAATATTTTTGGAAGCACTCCACTCACAGTACACTGCATAGTTATCAGACACGTAATAACAGCCTGATTTTACTCCCTAAACCGAACTTAAGTCTCTTTTACAATAGCCCAGAATATTCAGCTTTAAAATTTTTCAACAGTCTTCCTGCTGAGCTTCTTCCTTTCTCTAATTTAAAAGAGAGTTAAAGACTCTTCCAATTAAATCATGTTTGTATTCAGTTAATGAATTTTTTTCAATTAATTATATAATTATTAAATACTTTTGTGCGACGAATCCTGCTCACTGCTATATTGGACAATAAATATATTCTATTCTATTATTTTTGACATATCATAATTTATCAAATTTCCCTTAAGCCATGGAAATGCCCAAGCCTGCTTACAATACTTCACTAAAATCAGTTTTTTTCTGGGATGAGACCTTACTAGATTGATTTTTGCCCCCCCCCTAAACCCCTATTGAATAATTTTCATCCAAATCGTTAGAGCAGTTTTATCCCTGTCAGCTTTTAAATAATTTTTGAGTCAGATTTTTATATCGGTATTTTTTGATTCGAGGTCATTTTAATTCACCATCCTCGCTATAAATCCATAATCAATACAGATAAATAATATCTATAGAAATGCCTGTTTCTGATTTTCAGATTTTAAATACTTTTTCCGTTTGAATTTTCGATTACTAAACCAAATCTAATGGTAAAAAAATGGGTGTGTGCTTATGACCACACGACAGAAGTGAAAATTTTAGATTTTCTAATTTTAAAATAAGTATATATTTAATCATAAATATATTAAAATCGCCCTATACAATTAAATTTTATGAATATAATACTTTAACGATAATATTAAGTTTTAGTGTCATCTGTTAGCGCACTTGTGAACTACAAATTACTTCTTACCAACATACCACAAATACCTTTTCAAATAAGTTTTAGCGTCATCTATTAGCGCACTTGTGAACTACCAACATACGTATTAAGTTTTTAGTGTCATCTATTAGCACACTTATGAACTACACACTATTGCCAGCATATTGAAAGTACGTGTTCGTGTTTGAGCCGAGTAGCTCCGATTGTCACCGTCGGGTGCGTTTCACATCACTGTTGTTAACAGCCCAAGACAAAGCTCGCCTTAGGAAGTTTTCACTTTAAAAATTGTTATCTTTAAAAGAATCAAAAGAGTCGATTCGTGAGAAGGACTCAGCGCAACGCGACGTTTTCCAGCTGGCTGTCGACATGGCATGGCGAGACGAGGCGGGGTGGCGACGGCGGCGAGTGGATCGAGCGAGGGGGGTCGTAATCAACGCTAGGCGTCAGATAACATTTTCACCTCGGCCGCTATAAATTAGGTATATGTCACCGCTTTGCTTCGCTTTTCGCGTACCACGACAGTTTAACTTTGTGTCTCAAGCATCGTACATACACATTACATACATTTCGTATATGATAGCACGTACAGACATTTTTTATTCAACAGAAGATTCTTCCAAAATATTATATAGACACTAGCTGTCCGGTCCGGCTTCACCCGAGTGCTATGAATTTATGGTTTATTATAACATTACTCACTAGCTTCGCTCGTTCGCACCCGGGTGCTATGAATTTATGATTTATTAATATACTAGCAGCCCGGTCCGGCTTCGTCCGAGTGCTATGAATTTATGATTTATTATAACATTACTCACTAGTTCGCTCGTTCGCACCCGGGTGCTATGAATTTATGATTTATTAATATATTAGCAGCCTGTCCCGGCTTCGCCCGGGTGGTATGAAATTATGATTTAAAAGGGATCACCCATTGCTCCGCTCACGTATATTTAGTATATTGTTAATTTGTTATCCCCCCCGCGAGAATCTCTCCCACTGCTTAGCTTTCTATTAGTGAAAGAATTTTTAGAATAGGTTCAGTATATAGTTCCAGAGATAAGAATTTATGATTTATTACCCCCCCTGCGAGTATCAAAATAAAATATTGCCCATATCACTCAGCGATAGTGTAGCTTTCTATTAGTGAAAGAATTTTTAGAATCAGTTTAGTAGTTCCAGAGACTACATTTTTTCACCCGGGCGAAGCCGGTTTTTTTTAGACAAAAAGTAGTCTATGTCCTTCCTCAGGATGCAATCTATCTCCTTGCCAAATTTTATCGAAATCTGTTCAGCGTTTTAGGCGTGAAAAGGTAACAGACAGACAGAGTTACTTTCGCATTTATAATATTAGTAAGGATTACTCACCGCTTTGCTCGTTCGCTCTCGCGTACTATGAATTCATGATTTATTAATACATTGCACACTCGCTTCGCTCGTTCGCTCCCAGGTGCAGCTATGAATTCATGATTTATTAATACATTAGGTACCACTCGTTTCGCTCCCGGGTGATGCAAGATTCAATGATACTAAATTTAACATCTTTTGCCCGGCTACTTTTCATATTGGAAGTTTTTTTTGTATTTTTGTGTTAGACGCAGTCGGGTTTGTTGTTCTTTTTTTTTTTGTTTTAATTAATGGTATCCGACAGATAATATCTTCCTTTAAGAAAAAAGTTACTATACAAAGCATGTACGATATTCTGGGTTTTCAACAAATCTAATTATTATTATAACAGGCTCTATAGTCACAGTCTGATAACCGTGCAGGTTTGTGAATTCAACCACCAATTAGAAAATGTTGTTTTTTGTTAAAATAAAAATAGTTGTTCGCGTTTTTAGAGTATTTTGACCATTTTCTTCGCAATCGTGTTATTTACGTAGGTATAGTTAATTTTAAATTTTGTGTACATTTTTTAATTTTATGAAAATTTTCTTTGGAAAGAAATCAAGCATTAAAGGGTTCGTATCATTAATATTCATTAATACTCTCAATTAAAACAAAACAAGCCGTGAGGTGGGTCGTTTATTAGGACTAAAGTGCGACCCTTGAGGTCCACACGACGAACTTCCCAGTTTGATAAATATTTAATAACAATAATTAAATTAGATATTACACAGAAAAGTTATCATTTTAATCATTAAAACATAATTATTATTTATTTTTAACAATAATTAAAAAAAAAAAAAAAAACGGCTGACCCGATTTTTATAAAATCTATGTCGGATCAAAATGACGTTAACACGCCTCGATTGACACCCTTACGAAGTCGATATAATTTTTTATTCGCGAGATATTGTGTAAAATCTACTTTCTTGGAGGTTATTTGGTTAAGAAAAAAGAACGGCTGAACCGATTTTGAAAAAATTTCTTTCAGATCATATTTACGTTAATACGCGTCGATTGGCACCCTAACGTAGTCGATATCATTTTTCATTCTCGAGATTTCGTCTTAGAAAGAAATGGACACATACATACGTACGTACACACACACACACACACACACAGACATCTTTCTAAAAGTAGTGTAAAAATAGTGTAGTGACCTTGAAACATAAATTTTTTTTTCCTTTTTGATTTCGATTTTCGGACCCATTACAATAACTTCCAATGGGAAGTTATAAAAAGAAATAGGAAACTGTAATTTTTAATTTTCCGGAAAAACAAAAATTATAGTAGATTAGTTGCGTAATGAGGCATATTACTGACGAGTAGTGACAGTAGGGTGGGCCAAAAAATCAATTATTGTTTTTTACAAGTGACACGGAAAAATAGGTTGCTAGACACCTTAAAAAATTCTCACCAAATATGAGCTCTTAATTTTAATAGGAAGATCCTCCGCATTACAGTTTTTTATTTTTTTCTCAGTCCAATAGAAAAAAATTCATACCTCATCATTAATTGATTGTATAGAAAAATGTTTTAAGAGAATTTTGTAGGTACAAAAAAGGTATCTTATATTTTTTCCGCAAACCTCACCATTTGAAAGATATTGAAGATTTAAGTTTGATTATTTTAAGACAAATTTCATTTTTGTTTTTGAATTTTATAACTCGACAATAAATGACTATTATAAATCTTCAATATCTTTCAAATGGTGAAGTTTGCGGAAAAAATATACCTTTTTTGTAGAGCATTAAATTTCCTACAAAATTCTCTTAAAACATTTTTCTGTACAATCTAATGATGAGGTATGAATTTTTTTCTATTGAACTGAGAAAAAAATAAAAAACTGTGATGCGGAGGATCTTCCTATTAAAATTAAGAGCTCATATTTGGTGAGAATTTTTTTAAGGTGTCTAGCAACCCATTTTTCCGTGTCACTTGTAAAAAAAAATAATTGGTTTTTTTGACCCACCCTAAGTGACAGTATGTTAAAACGAGTGGGTATGACAAAAAATACAGTAATTATGAGGTTAAGCCTAAAAAATTAACATGAAAAATTAAAAATGAATAAATCGTATATACCTATACAGAAAAGTCATAGAATTTTCTTTGTATAAAATTTAATTCTATTCAAATTCTGTTTGTAAGAATCAACTGTTTTCGAGTTTTTCTTAACCTTAAAAATGGGGAAAGCGTACATTTTTCGTTACCGGCACCCTATATTTTTCATAGTCTAGGACCCCCTAAGGACGAATCCAAATTTTTGCATGCTCAATGTTAGCTACGTCTCGCACAGCTTTTGCTCAAAACGGACGGAAGATGTCTAAAAAATAACCAATAATAAAAAAAAGTGTGTCAGCTCCGACGCACGACTGGAGTTTATTCCTTAAAGTAGGCAAACATACATACTTACATGTGTCAGCTGTCGCGCACCATACCCTGTACACGTCGGCTGTATACAAGTAAACACATACATTGAAAGGTGCGCAAGGTACGTTGCGTAGAAAAACGTAACGCTGTTTAGTTAACGCTCGTGTAAACCGTACTCCTCATAAAATTTCCATACCGTGCGCCTTATATGAAAATCGATTCTTAAGGAGTAAACTCTAAAAAATTAAGAAAGGAAAATGAGAAAATTCAGTGACAGAATAGAGCTGAAAAAATAATTTTTGTTTGTAAAATATTTTGTTCATGTACCCAGAAAAAATGTTGCAGATAAAACTTTTCAGTCAATTTTAGCGACATATTTTTATGATTGATGATGTCATAGCAGTGTTTTTAGTAATCAGAATTTCAATCTAATTGTACAGGGTCTGGCAACAAAAAATGCAAATATATCATTTCGTTTTTCACAATAAACTTATCAAAAATCTTTCATTTGTGTTGCCGGACCTCGTCCAAAAGGTTCGCAGTTTGTTTATTTTTGGTAATTAGTACAAAAAGGTAAAAAAGTATGTTTTAATTTTATATACAAACTTTTAGACAGTTAACACTCGTACCGTTTAATAATAGATATTTATACAACAAGTGGCTTAAGTGACGAATTATGTGCGATTTTGCGATACGAGCCTAAGGTTATGTTGCATTTATACCAGAACGATTGTGCACTGTAAGAAATGAGAAGGCCGATTACATAGATTATCGATGGTCCATTTGTAGCCAGTGATTAATCTGGTAATAGGCACACAAAGAGACAATGGCGTCGCAAACAGGTATCGCCTACACATCGCGGGATTCCATAAAAACACATTACGCATGCGTGGTTATTAATTTTACATTAATTTGTTTTATATTCATCCATTTTATATATGTAACTATACATTTTATTTTGTAATTTTTACACGCTTTATTGGAATATTACACAAATTATGTAATTTTAATTTACTTTATGTAAAAATCACAAATTTGTTTAACTTTACAGTAAAAGTCCAAGTTTTTGTGAAATTTTCTGTGTAAAAATAAATAATAATGTAAAGTCACTTAGAAAATCGAGCGAATTCTACCTTAACTTTCAAAGTATTTTTACATCAATTTTTTCAGTGTGGGAAAGATACGTTCTCGTCCACCGGCCTGTCAAAAGTCACTTTACATGTACACAACATGCATGCATGTAAAGTAGCTATTTTATAGTGGGTATGACAAAAACAAATTTTAAGTTTGAGTGCTGGTAGATACCAAGTTTCATCAAAATTGGATTTATATCAAGACTTTTAAATTTTTTATAGATTAATTCTTTTTAATGTTACGGATCACCCTGTATACAAACGTCAGGCAGGAAACGGTGTCTGCTTGCTGAACACACTGGTGCCTACACGAACATTCTGGACAACGCTAGAGAAATCGAGAATACCACTGAGTTTACGCCACGCAGGTGCATAAACAGCGGCGCGGGTTAATCAAGTAATCAGTGTCGTGTTGAATACGAAGTCAAGTACTGAGCGACGAATAGTGCGTCTGATATAAATAAATCTGACATAAATAATTACAAATAAATAATCCTTGTATATATACATAGTTATTTGTTAAGTGTTATTTAAGTGGCTCGTTTAGTTCAATAATTACCGTTTAAGTTTTTTTATTGTTAGAATTGACTTTTCGTTGTTGCATTTATTGTTATTGTATATAGTTAATTGTTACGAATTATTGTAAATAAATATTTATTCCGCCAACTCAGAAAACAGTTTTGTAACATTAATGTTTTAGTAATTATTAATTTACAAACAAAAACGTATAAACCGTTATCACGCAGAAAAGAAGATGTGGCCTCGACATGCGTAAACGAACGGAAAAAAATGTGAGCCGTCGCGGGACGCCTGGCAGATGTGAAACATTTTCATAGCTCTTCCCCTGCGAAGACAATTAGTGAAAGAATTTTTAGAATCGGTTCAGTAGTTCCAGAGATATGAATTTATGATTTATTACCCCCTGCCCCGCGAGAAACTCACAACCTGTGAAAGTATTTAAACAGCAATACACAGATATTTATACCAGGGGTGTTACGAATATTCGCATCCGCATCCGTAAATGCGGAATATTCGCATTAATTCAGACATCTGCATCCGCATTCACATCCGCATCAATCAATGCGGAGTTTTTACGGATGCAGATTCACATCAACAAATAACTATTACTACATGTAAAGAAAGTTCTGTTGTGTCATAAGTAAAACTAAAAACTTGTGTAATTTTGTTCTAAAAATATGATTAAATAAATAAAAAGTTAAAATTAAATTGATTTTCAGTTATTTATGCACTTAAAATTTAAATAACTATCCTTTTAAAATCCCAAAATCCGCATCCGCATCAAATCCGCATCCGCGGATGTGAACTTCTAATAATCCGCATCCGCATCTGCATCCGCGGATGTCTAAATTTTTGCATCCGTAACAATCCTGATTTATACACACACACGAAACATAGCGACTGTGTAACAGTACCTATAGTGCGGGAAGTAGTGATGAGCAAAATTGGTCTTGGCCTGCAGTCTTGGTCTTGGTCTTGCGAAAAAGCAAGACCAAGACTATCATTAGACTAGCAAGACCAAGACCAAGACCGAATGAACAAGAACAAGACCAATACCAAGACCGAATATGCAAGACCAAGACCAAATACCTACACAAGACTAAACTAAAAATTCTTACTTCAGAAATAATGAGCAAAATGAGCAAGACCAAGACTTGATACGCAAGACCAAGACTAAATAAACAAGACCAAGACCAAGACCAGACATATTTGAAACCGACCAAGACCAAGACCAGGACCAAGACAGTCCAAGTCTTGGTCTTGCTTTGCTCATCACTAGCGGGAAGACGCGACGTGACGACATGCGTTCTGAACGACGTGACATTAAAACGACGTTCCATTCAAACGATTTTACACCCGTGCTTAAAGATGTTTCACATCAAAAACGGGGTTAAAAAGTTTCACTTAAAAATTACAAAATATCGACATGAGCCATTTTGCTTTTTGGCGACAGCCGACAGACATATATTTGGGTACATTTTAATTTCACCTTCTTACATACAGGCTTCGTGTGTCTCAGCTAAAGCCGGCAGTTTCTTTATTAGCATGCAAATTCCACATGAAATATTATGTAACTATATATTATGTTTGTTATTATTATTTTCTCTTGTGCACTTTTTCCTTTGGAAACTTGAGATTAATATTATGTGTGTTTTTTATTCGCAATTCTCCGTGTTTACATATTAAACTGTCCAGTTTACATGAGTTGTAGGTAAATTTCAAGTACTGGAGAAAAATATACAATGTGCATTTCTTACCGGTTAAGCAAACCACGATTAAAAAATGGGCATTTCTGTATCGCGGGTACAGACAGATGAGTGAATACCGTTAAACACTAGTATATTGTGCGACTAGTGGGAGAAAGAGGAGATTCCTCGAGTACGGATTTTGCCGCACGAGCGTAGCGAGTGCGGTAAAACACAGGAGTGGAATCTCCTCTTTCGACCAATAGTCGCACACAATATTTTGTTCAACTACCGCAAGAAATATGTCATTTCGTGGCTCTGCTGAGCGTGGGCGAAATAATGGGTGACCTGATTGATTGACGAAACTATCAACACTTGCGTAAACGTTCCCCGTAATGAGCGTGGGCGAAATGGCATTTCGCCCACTCTCTACGTCTACAGTCAGAGAATTCATTATTTCGCCCACTCTCAGTAGAGCCACGAAATTACATATTTCTTGCGGGTGTTGAACAAAAATTATTATTGTGTTCGTTGTCATGGAAAGATATATTATCTCCTAAGGGGTTCAAACGGGGATGTAGGGTTTTTTTGACTAATCAACGCCCAGGCCAGATCGCTGAAGCTATAAACTTGAAATTTGCTCATAGGTTCCTTTTCTGACGTGAGCATCCACTAAGAAGCGATTTTTTCAAATTCAAAGTGGTGGGTAAAATTTTGAAAGACTAAAATGAACAAAATAAAATATTAGTAAAAAAAACTTTTGAGAGACAAGCTTTTATTGAAATATACTAAAAAGGAAAAAATAATATTTAATAATTTATGTTCATAATTATAATAAAAGCGGGGGTTGCGACTAATAAACTATCATAGAATTTACAACCCACGTTTTTATAATAATTATGAACCTAAATTATTAAATATTATTTTTTTCCTTTTTAGTACTACATTTCAATAAAAACTTGTCTCTAAAAAGTTTTTTTTACTAATATTTTTACAGTCACACGAGCCGTAATACCATTACGTACGAGACATATCTATATGGTATTTTTTGCCATGCCCACTACAAAATACCTATTTTTCACGTCATTTTCAAAAAAATCTGACAGTTCATTTGCATCGCCATTTTTCCTTCCACAGTGTGTATTTTTTCCTTTTTAGTACATTTCAATAAAAGCTTGTCTCTAAAAAGTTTCTTTTACTAAGTATGTGAAGTTATATTTTTCAGCCAAATTACATAATTATCTCTGCACTATTGGGAAAATTTTTTCTTATCAACCGTTGTCACAGTCGGGATTCAAACCCGAACCTCTCCACTATCGCGGCGGATTGTGCTATCTATTTACACAACCGTGACAAATGTTTATAAACTAATTTCCCATAATATATGCAGAGAACGTTCTATAATTTCACTTCATGCGAGAGTGTTATTTTTTATTTTGGAGTTGTAGATGTACCGTCTAACGTAAAAAATATAACTTCACATACTTGTAATATACAGTCGTACTAAATTCATTTCTTTTCTTTTACTAATATTTTATTTTTTACTTTTTATCAATAATAATGTAGGTACCAATAGGTATGGTCTAATATCTTGTAGTGTCAAGTTCCAAAGCTCTGTTTCCTTATTTTAGGTATATATTATATAACTTTGCCATTAAAACGAGGAAGCTCTGATACGCCAGATACGCTTAATGAAGTACTTAATTATTAGTCTCTTGATAATATTAAGTCGCATGGAGTTTACACCTGCTGATGTTAAAACTAATCTTGACAAAACTATATAATATTATTTCGTTCCACCATTATATTTCCCGATTGTATTCTTGGAATATTGTTCGTTTTATACACGAACATCCTAAATAAATTTGTCTTTGCTATAGGAATTTCAAATATTTATTTTAAATTTATATTATTTCTATGCTAGATATTCTAATAGGGTAGCGGTTCCCAACCCATGGGTCGCGTGGGCAGCGTGGTACTGGACCGTGGACGCTGGTCGAAAGTCTAAGCCAAAGGTTCCCAAACTTTTTTTTTCTCATAGATCACTTTAAAAATGTTGCTGATTCCGGTGGACCCCCTGCAGCTACATTTCTACCATATTCCCAAAACTCGACAAAAAATGTGAAGATTAGATCTAACTATGGAAATTTGCGTTGCGGCTGAGTTCCAACCACGAATCAACAGTTTTCGAAAAAAAGTGAGAATTGATTGGTTAATTAATTAATTGATTGTGCTGTGAGTGGATGTCAAAAAAGTAAAGTTGGCCAATCAAAAAAGTGATTCCATCCAACTTTATTTTTTTGACATCTATACTCACAGCACAAGAAACCAATCAATTCTCATTTATTTTATTTAGAAAACTCCCCAATCGGAGTGGCAAAAATAATAATAATAATAATAATGCGTTTAACGTCCGTTTCTCGACATTATGTCATAACAGACGCCATTCGCACCATTACTATTTTCCATTTTTACCACTTCCCGTTTTATACATTTTTATACTTCAACTTAATTCATAGCAACGTGCGAATGAAGGAATTATAGGACATTAGGATAAGGTAGGCAACTTTGGGAGCATAGGAGTTTGACAGGTAATCGGCCATGGCCTTGAATAAGGAACCATCTCGATATTCATCTGGAATTATTGAGGGAAACCATGGAAAACCTCAAACAAGATGGCCGGTACAGGAATTACCGTTTCTCGGCGTGAGGTAGTAGGAAAAAGTCCTAGCGGAGTGGCAAAAATAAAAAGAAAAATAGTATATTCTTTTGTGTTGTATTTATTAAGTTTTATACAAGTTTTTACAAGTAACAGTCGCTGAGCTTCTTAAAATATTATCTGCCTACATTGATAGATGAAGTCAAGCCCACATTTTAGTTCTTCACTATCGAAACCAGATAAATTTTCGTGGACCCCGCTTACGAATTGTAGTTTTTACATGTATATTTATTTAGTGGGTCTCAAATTTTTTTTACAAAATATAGTTGTCCGCACAACAAAAAAGGTTGGAAACCGCTGTAATAGGGTATTTAAATCATCCGTTATAAAGTGGCCATTTCATGAATTACCTGGGTACTGAGCAGATTGAGTAATTACAAGATTTTACCCAAAACGTCGGCATTACAGGAAACGCCTAGTCATTTCATAAAATAACGGATCCTACTATGTGACAACGACATATCCATTTGGAGAGAGGTCTGCCAGGTATGCAAAAAAAATATACAGAATCGTCAATACAGTTAAAATATTGTTACAAAACTGTTTTCTGAGTTGGCGGAATAAATATTTATTTACAATAATTAAAAATACAATAACAATAAATGCAACAACGAAAAGTCAATTCTAACAATAAAAAAAAACTTAAACAGTAATTATTGAACTGAACGAGTCACTTAACTAACACTTAACTAATAACTATATATACAAGGATTATTTATTTGTAATTATTTATGTCACTGTATTTATATCAGATTTATTTCACTGTTCAACACTGTCACAGTACAATCTACACTGACTGATTCCCGTTGACTGGTCAATATTTATTTCACTGTACTGACTGATGGCACGACTCACCATTCACTCTTTCCTTTAACACGACACACTCCTGTTTATATACCTGCGTGCGGTGTACGCTCAGTGCGTTCTCGTATTCTCTGGCGTTTTCTGGAATCTTCGATACCATTCCACGCTTTACTACTGTGACTTTTCTTTCTCGTGGTTTCTATTGGAGGCAGTGGCGTAACATCTTGGGGTTTGCTACAATATGATGTCCGTTTATAGCAGATCTAGCAGATCTGTAACTAAATGCACATAATTATCATCTTCGTATTTTCACATTTGTATAAATGTGGTTTGTGGTGTTTATTTCTAAGACAACCCTCGTACATCTTATTCCGAATTAGTATACGAGTACAGTGTTATTCTCCAGGTTTACATCTTAGCATATCAAATAATTCACACTAATGAAAGTCTTTGGGGCAGCCATAATTTGTAGCAAGTTGGGTGGAACGACTGTATAGTGTATATGCCGGCCGGCCAGGCCGCACTGTCATGACTCATCCAGTGTTGCCAAATGCTTGGAAAAGAAATCTCTGTCAATCTTACAAAAATCTCTAGATTTGATTAACCGATAGAAAATTTGCTGCTTTTCACGACACGATATATTTATATAGGTATGAAATATGCACAAAATTACGTATCTATACTTCCAAAACCACTGAACCGATTTGAACCAAGACTTCGAGACAAACATTTTTTTCCAAGTCTTCATGGTTTCCGGGCTTGTAGGCCGTGGTCCGGTGGTATTTCTACCTGACGTTTCGTCTACAACTGCGGTAGACATTCTCAAAGGCGATGTGGCAGCGGTCGAAGTGTCCTCCTTGGCGGCTCACAGGTTAGTGAGCCGCCAAGGAGGACACTTCGACCGCTGCCACATCGCCTTTGAGAATGTTTACCGCAGTTGTAGACGAAACGTCAGGTAGAAATACCACCGGACCACGGCCTACAAGCCCGGAAACCATGAAGACTTGGAACAATGCCGGCCGTGAAAGCTTGCACACTTGGATAAAACATTTTTTTGTGAACGAAAGAAATTATAGATACAAAACATGCACAAAATTGAATATACTTCTAAAACCACTGATGCGATTGACACAAAAATCAATAGGCCTGAAGTTTTGCAAAAATAATAATTCGAAATAAGTAATGCATTTTTGTAGAAGTTAAATCTTGAATAAAAGAATATTATATAAACACACATCGCACAGCCGCCATGCGAAAAATCACATTTATTTACGTTTTGAGGGTATAGCGCGATCAGAATCTAACCTTATTTCGGAAACAATTTTTCAACCCTATCACCATAATTCCTAACGAAATATGTAAATAATAATTAACGGTGAAACTGTTGAAATAGTCCAATTTCGAAACTGTTTTTAAGGCTACCAACAGCACAATCGACTAGGCCCTGCAGTTGCTCGAATTTCTCATCTTGATGTTGTTGACACACACACACCTAAACGAACGTAACAACTAATTACTATAATGAACTCTGTATACTAATGTGGATAGTTGATAGTGATTAAAAAATAGGTTTTGTATGTGGAGAATGTTCAAACACATATTCTTCAAGACAGGCATTAAAGTTCACAAAATTAGAATCGAAACTTCAGGTAAGGCTTGTAATCTATAATTCTTTCTATAAAAGTCGATCAACTTTTTGACCTTTCAAAATAAAACTTAATTTAATAATTATTATTATTTGAGATATTAGGATGTCCAAAATTTATACAATAACACTGTTCTTGAGAAATTGGAATAGAAAAATAAATTTTAATAAAATTTTATTTTGAAATGTTAGAAAATTGATCGATTTTTATAGAAAGAATTAGATTACAAGGGTTACCTGAAGTTTTCATTCTAATTTTGTGAACATTAATACTTGTCTTGAAGAATATGTGTTTGAACATTGTCCACATACAAAACCCATTTTTAATCGCTATCAACTATCCATTTTAGTATACAGAGTTCACTAGTTAGTTGTTACGTTCGTTTAGGTGTGTGTGTGTGTCAAACGACATCAAGATAGGGTATTCGACCAATCAAAATGGACCCTGACTGCAAGGCCTAGCGCTTGTACAAACAGCTAGGGTTAAATGAACCTAATACCAATTCACAGTTTCAATTTATTATCTTTTTAATAACAGGTAAATTGAAAATCCAATTAATAATAATAATAATAATAATAAATAATAATACTACTTATACCAGTTCTCTTAGATTAGAACCAGGAAACTAGGGGCTTGTAATAGAAGAGCCGCATGGAAACGTCATATAAACAATGGCATCGCGAATGTTGTCAAGCCGGTACGAAGATTTTAAAATAAGCGGTAGATCTGGTGATTTAATTCTTCAGTTTGGCAACATTGTCTCACCTTAAATGCATACATATAGTACACACCGCAAACCACAGACAAATATACCGGCATTCGGCAAACTAACATTTAGAATAGAACTATGCATATTATAAAACCTCGTATAGATTGTGTAATAGGACATATTTTGTATTTGAGCCCTACTATTGTAAAATACTGTAACAAAACTGTTTTCTGCGTGGGCGGAATAAATATTTATTTAATATAATTAACAATTCAATAACAATAAATGCAACAACTATATGTCAATTCTAACAATCGACACAATAATAATAACGAAACAGTAATTCTTAAACAAAGTGAAACACTTAAATAACACTGAACAAATAACTATATTTATATACCAGTACTGTATTTATATACGCAGTTCAACACGACACTGACTCACGACTGACTGACTACTGATTCACTCGTACTTCGCTTATATAGGTCAAGCCGGGTCAAGCAGTCTAGCCCAGCACGCTTTCGCGCTCTTCAGAACATTCCGGCGGTACTCGTATCTTCGATACCATTCCACGCCTCACCACTGTGACCTTTCCTTCTCGACGCTTCTATTGTAGGCAGTGGCGTAACATCTTGGGGTTTGCTACAATACCTACTACATTTCAATAATTTGTCAGGTTTCGCGAGGCAGTTCTTTTTATCCGACTACGAAAAAAAGGAGGGTTATGATTTTAATAATAAATGTACTATATTCAAATTGAATAGAAACCTGCAAGTAAAAATTATATAGAACCACTTGCACTTTTACATCTTTCTGAACACTTCGGAGTCGAAATCATATTCAAATCGGTTAACCTCTCGAAAAGTTAAGGCTGAACAGTGAACATACATTAAAAAAATGATATTTTATTTAGTAGAAAAAAATTCACAGATTTCGCAATCCTTGCAACCATCGAGGACATTGGAAATGATAACAGCATATATGAAACATAATTAACTGTTTATTATATTTTTGAGCAAATGTTAATAAATACTGTAGAAAAATCCATTTAAAAGTTAAGTAATCAAGCAAAAGTGAACGCGTATATAACAGAAGAATAATAGGGTTATTCCTGACAAAACTAAACAGTGCATTGATAAATATCAATGCACTGTTTAGTTTTGTCAGGAATAACCCTATTATTCTTCTGTTATATACGCGTTCACTTTTGCTTGATTACTTAACTTTTAAATGGATTTTTCTACAGTATTTATTAACATTTGCTCAAAAATAACACCGCAGATCGTCGCAAATATCTCTCAATTAACTAGAAATGATATAAAACACATTTCGAAAAAATTGCACTTGTTCAATTTTGCATGATTGCTCCTCACTTGATCGCGACACCGTTGTCTTTTGGCCTTGAACGAAAACTCGTAACTCTGCCCCCAAATACGAACATAAACATTTCCAATGTTAAAATTGCACTTGTTCAATTTTGCATGATTGCTCCTCACTTGATCGCGACACCGTTGTCTTTTGGCCTTGAACGAAAACTCGTAACTCTGCCCCCAAATACGAACATAAACATTTCCAATGTTAAAATTGCACTTGTTCAATTTTGCATGATTGCTCCTCACTTGATCGCGACACCGTTGTCTTTTGGCCTTGAACGAAAACTCGTAACTCTGCCCCCAAATACGAACATAAACATTTCCAATGTTAAAATTGCACTTGTTCAATTTTGCATGATTGCTCCTCACTTGATCGCGACACCGTTGTCTTTTGGCCTTGAACGAAAACTCGTAACTCTGCCCCCATATACGAACATAAACATTTCCAATGTTAAAATTGCACTTGTTCAATTTTGCATGATTGCTCCTCACTTGATCGCGACACCGTTGTCTTTTGGCCTTGAACGAAAACTCGTAACTCTGCCCCCAAATACGAACATAAACATTTCCAATGTTAATCGATTTAAGTAAAAATTATATGAGAATATAACGTCATCTTCTTAAACACAACGGCGTCGAAATTTTTCAAATCGGTTAAACCCTCGAGAAGTTAAGGTTGAACAAACATTTTAAAATAGTATATTGTGTAACAAGTGTGCTAAATACATCTTTATGCGTCAGGCGAGATATTTTCACCACGAGTAGTAGGCGAGCGCTCATGAGCCTTGGCGAGTGAGCATCGCGAGCCGGAAACGAGTGTTGAAAACATCGCGCCTGACGCATATAGATTTAGCACATGCGTTGCACACTATACTTTATTCAACACATGCATGGTTTTAGACTTTAATTGAATAATTTAATGTCACTGACAGAACAACATCTCATAATAAAAACACTGGGTTCGATACAATATTTATTTTTTTGTTACCATAGTAACCATATTTCATTTATATCACCGAAAAGAGGTACATTTACGTTCAAACGGGTTTTTCAATTGTTTCATAATGGATCATGACTAGGGCATGCAATTCGAATATTCGAATATAGCGAATATTCGGCTGCATTTATTATTCGAATAGTAATTCCTATTATTCGAATATATTCGAATTATTTGTTAAGAATTAAAATTGTTTAAAAACGGTTTACGACGGCGCTAAAACATCTTACAAACGCTACACTAGCTCTAAGTTCGCGCTAGGGCGTGGGAGGGGAATCGAAACGGGGCGAGGAAAGTTTTTTTTTGTTAATTATTGCATGTTTATTTGATATAACTACTTACTTACGTTACGTTACGTACGTGTACTTAAATGCTTGATTTACTCTTCGCACGTGCTAATAGACGTATTATTTATTTGTGAAGTATTTTTTTATAGGGGAGCAATATCCCATACTTTTGTGGTACTAATTAATAAAAATTCGTCTTAGATGCTCATTTAATATTTTTGTTTGAATAGGAAAAACAGAAAGAAAGAATTTTGAATTTTTTTGATTACTTAAATATGTTCATTTGATCTATGGTTCTCGGAAGCTATGTGCGCTCTAATATTTAGTTGATTTGATCTGAATTTTTACGTAACTAAGTAAAGTAAAAATGATTATTTGATCTCTTTTTAATTAGAAGTAAGCTGCTTTTGTTGTTAAAATATTGACAATAAAAATAAAAAATGGTGGAACCTTTGGTGTAAAGATACGAAATGTTACAATCACCACAAAACACCAAACCATAACAAACACTCTCGACGTACGTTTCGCCAACCAAGTTGGCATCATCAGGAGATGATTAAAACTAAAGACTAAACAAAAATTACTGCCTATTTATAGGCTACCTAATTTTAATTACCTGAAAACTAAACTAATTTACTAAATCAAACAGCAGGCTACCTGGAATTGGGCCTTTGTCACTGTTCATAATATTATGTTTACACTTATGAATCTCTAGACTCTCTACGGCGTCTAGTTGTCTAATATTAATGACGTTTCTAATTAATTTTAAATTACTATTGTCTATTTTATGGTCATTTTCAAATGCATGTTGGGCAACACTAGATTTATCAAACCTGCCATATTTTAGATGAGCCATATGCTCTTTAAATCTTACTGAAATAGATCTTCTCGTTTGGCCAACATACTTTTTATTACAATTTTGACAACTAATTTCATAAATCCCGGACTTTTCTTTTTCTTCTACTTTTTCTTTAGGGTTCCCTAATTTTTCTTTCAAACTATTACTTGAAGAGTATACAATATTTAATCCTACTTCTTTAAAAATCTTTTTTAACCCTCTGGTGAAGCGCGATTCAAATGGAATCGATACATATCTAGAAATTTCTGTTTCATTACGAAAAGTCGAGGAATTTTCCAAAGCATTCTTAAAACTACGTTTTCTAATCATTTTATCTATTAAATCTACATTATAACCATTACACA
This sequence comes from Mongoloraphidia duomilia, assembly GCA_039654895.1. Taxonomy (NCBI): domain Eukaryota; kingdom Metazoa; phylum Arthropoda; class Insecta; order Raphidioptera; family Raphidiidae; genus Mongoloraphidia; species Mongoloraphidia duomilia. Next base: position 46,571,606 of record CM077522.1, on the reverse strand, counting down.
AAGCTATGTCCTTAATTAAAGTTTTTTCTTTCTCAAACCTTTCCTTGTTGAGAGGGAAGCTGAGTAACCGGTGTATTAAAAAGTTGAAACTTGCCATTTTATGTTGAGGGCAATGATGTGAGTCTTTAGGGATATATCTTAGTGTATTGGTGTCCTTTCTGTATATATCAAATTCTAAATTATTTGTCTCATTCTTTATGACTAATACATCTAAAAATGGCAGTCTTCCGTTGTTTTCAATTTCATAAGTGAATTTTATTTTATGCGATTAAGAGCTGTAAGAAAATTGTCACCCCGGCTTTGAAACGAAAACTACATGTATCCAACCCAATTATACCACGACTGTATTGTTTACCTAAGGTACATAAACCAGGTAAGTCCATGCGTCCTATTGTTTCGGCAATCGGAGCACCAACTTACTTTTTATCAAAATGGTTGTCAAAAGAATTTGATAAGTTACCTGTTACTCAAACTGGCTTTGCGGTAGTTAATTCGAATGAGTTTATTAATAAAACCCAGGATATTCAGTTGGAGGAAGGGGAAATTTTGATTTCTTTTGACGTATGCTCGTTGTTTCCAAGCGTCCCTATTCCAGAAACTTTAGATATTTTAAAAGACCTATTATATAGGAATAAATTTAGTAGTGAGATGGTAAATGACTACATAAAACTCACTCAGATTTGTATGAAACAAAATTGTTTTTTGCATAATAGTAATATTTATGAACAGCATGAAGGGACAGCAATGGGGAACCCCCTATCTCCTTTTATTGCCAGTCTTTTCATGAATAAGTTTGAAACAGATGCAAAAGAAACTTTTGATTACTTCCCTAGAGTATGGCTTAGGTATGTGGATGATATTTTCGCAGTATTTGACACTAAAAGTGAGAATGTAGACAATTTTGTTTCCAAATTAAATAATTGTTTCCCTTCAATAAAATTCACTTATGAAATTGAAAACAACGGAAGACTGCCATTTTTAGATGTATTAGTCATAAAGAATGAGACAAATAATTTAGAATTTGATATATACAGAAAGGACACCAATACACTAAGATATATCCCTAAAGACTCACATCATTGCCCTCAACATAAAATGGCAAGTTTCAACTTTTTAATACACCGGTTACTCAGCTTCCCTCTCAACAAGGAAAGGTTTGAGAAAGAAAAAACTTTAATTAAGGACATAGCTTTGTGTAATGGTTATAATGTAGATTTAATAGATAAAATGATTAGAAAACGTAGTTTTAAGAATGCTTTGGAAAATTCCTCGACTTTTCGTAATGAAACAGAAATTTCTAGATATGTATCGATTCCATTTGAATCGCGCTTCACCAGAGGGTTAAAAAAGATTTTTAAAGAAGTAGGATTAAATATTGTATACTCTTCAAGTAATAGTTTGAAAGAAAAATTAGGGAACCCTAAAGAAAAAGTAGAAGAAAAAGAAAAGTCCGGGATTTATGAAATTAGTTGTCAAAATTGTAATAAAAAGTATGTTGGCCAAACGAGAAGATCTATTTCAGTAAGATTTAAAGAGCATATGGCTCATCTAAAATATGGCAGGTTTGATAAATCTAGTGTTGCCCAACATGCATTTGAAAATGACCATAAAATAGACAATAGTAATTTAAAATTAATTAGAAACGTCATTAATATTAGACAACTAGACGCCGTAGAGAGTCTAGAGATTCATAAGTGTAAACATAATATTATGAACAGTGACAAAGGCCCAATTCCAGGTAGCCTGCTGTTTGATTTAGTAAATTAGTTTAGTTTTCAGGTAATTAAAATTAGGTAGCCTATAAATAGGCAGTAATTTTTGTTTAGTCTTTAGTTTTAATCATCTCCTGATGATGCCAACTTGGTTGGCGAAACGTACGTCGAGAGTGTTTGTTATGGTTTGGTGTTTTGTGGTGATTGTAACATTTCGTGGGTTAAAATATTGATTGGATTTATGGACGTGCAGTAGGCGTGTTGATTTTAAATAATTAAAAGTCATTTATTGAAGTTCCAGTGTTTTTATTATTTTTACCAATTATTCGAATATATTCGAATATATTCGAATATTGGCTAAATTTTGAGCGAATATTCGAATACCTGAAACATCCGAATATTTGCATGCCCTAATCATGACGTCACCAGTCAATAAACGGCTATTTAAGGTCCGCAAAACAGATACGAAAAAACACTAAAAAAATGCGTGTGTTGAAAAAAAGTATATAAATATAGGTACCTACACGTCAATTTGATAACCTCCGTTTATTTGAAGCCGGTTAAAAATATTCTACATGTGACATAATAAACATATTAAAATTATGTATGGCCATTTAAAAACATAATATGGCTTCCGTCAAAACCGAAATCGCGGGTAATAGCTAGTAATTATTATAAAAAGTAACGTATAGACAAAACATTTAAGTTGCAACCGATGTATGCAGTAAATTTATTACATTGCGTATTTTTATTACTCATTCTCGAAAACTTTTTATAAAATGTAAAACTTTAAAGAGCAAGCGATTTTCTACAAAAATATTTTCCAATAAAAAGTAACTTTCTCGGATATTCATCTGGTATTCTCTCTTGTAGAAAAGTTAATGTAGATAAAGATCCATGTTGCCAGAGCGTAAAATTGTAAAAGTGTATTAAGGTCGATATGATAGCATCAAATGATGTGAAATGTAGTAAGTATAAGGTATAGAGAGACTTAGAGTCAGTGTGTATACCTGTTGCGGCGAGAAAAGATCAAAACGTAATCAAAATCACATATTCTACATAATATCTATAGTTAATCTTCTATATATATATAAAAGAAAGTCGTGTTAGTTAGTTAATTACGCTATTTATAACTCGAGAACGGCTGAACCGATTTTCATGATCTTTAATTTTTTGAATTTGTCTCCACCCTGGCTAACAGAATAACTATTAAAACATCGGGAAAATTCACCCGGGAGCGAACGAGCGAAGCGAGTGCGTAATGTAATCATAATATTCAAACGAACGAGCGAAGCGAGTGAGTGATGTACCACTCGGGAGCGAACGAGCGAAGCGAGTGACTAATGTACCACTCGGGAGCGAACGAGCGAAGCGAGTGAGGAATGTAATTATAATAGACAAGCGAACGAGCGAAGCGAGTGGGTAATGTACCACCCGGGAGCGAAACGAGCGAAGTGAGTGAGTAATGTAATTATAATTTTCAAGCTAACGACCGAAGCGAGTGAGTAGTGTATTGCAGTCCGGGCGAAGCCTGACCGGGCCGCTAGTAATATATAAATGAAGATTAATAGGTTATTGGATGAGCAGCCAAATTATATAATCGATTTATAATAAATTAGTGGAAAGATTCGGGTTTGAATCCCGGCTGTGACATTAGTTATATAATAACTCGTGTTGAGTCTTTGCCATTCCTTAAAAAATTCTGTTTGGTGTACTTATTATGAGGGATTCCCCTGAATCCAGTTTGGCATGTGGAAAAAATGTATACCCTTTTATGTTTTAAGTCTACTATAGAAGAGGACAGTGTGGTCTAGTGGTCAGCGTACCGGCCTCTAGATTAGACTGTCGTGGGTTCGAATCTCACCTCCGCTCATGCATGTTTTGTGATGTCATTTAGTTTTAAGTTTATATTATATGTTATTTGGTTGTATTAAGACGCTAATGACCTAAGTTGTCGACGCGTCTATAATCTACAATAAATAAATAAAAAATCTACTATAGAAAACAGTTTTCACTAATCGAATAAACTATTCCTAAAAGGTTCTTGCGTATAAAATATTTTAATATATCTAAATCAGTCCAGTAATTTTTTAGTTTCGCGATTATATCGCGAACCGTTGGTCATATTTCGATGCGGTTTTCATTAATCGAATAAGCCATTCCCGAGGAAGGTTCTTACGTATAAAATATTTCAATATTTAAATCGGTTCAGTAGTCTTTTTCTTTTTAGTTTAGTAACCAACTATCAAGATGGAAGTCGGTTAATAACGTGCAAACTACGTATTGCTAAAAATTGAAAAATAAATACTTTTTATAAAAAAAAAATAATTTAAAAAATCAAAAAACCCGACTGCGTAAAAAGTGAACCAAACTACGTACATAATAAATAAAAAAAACTGAAAAGAAAAAAACAAGCACTTAGATGTCCGGTGGTCAACTGAACATTCGGATCCATTGAAAAATTTGATTGGCTGTCGAATAATGGATCCCGACTGTTCAGTTGACCACCAGACATCTAAGTGCTTGTTTTTTTCTTTTCAGTTTTTTTTTTATTTATTATGTACGTAGTTTGGTTCACTTTTTACGCAGTCGGGTTTTTTGATTTTTTAAATTATTTTTTTTTTATTTTATACTTTTTAGTTATGAGTACCTAGCTAGCTATTTACCACACTGGATTTCCTATCAGCATCAGTACTACATCACAATTGCACTGGACTTTAAGTTTAAATTATGTGATTTTTTTCAATTAATGTTTTTAATTAAAAATAAATAGATATAGATCCTAAACGGTCAGTCGAATCGAAAAATGTTGAGGGAAAACTAAAAATGATTTTTAAATACCTATTCAACGATACCCCACTTGACATAGTTTGTTGACTTTCATTTTTTTCATTTTCACAATATGGCGTCCTGTAGTCGCCATATTGAATTTTCACTAACGTCATGTCTTTAGTGACACTCGCCGGACTAAGGGGAATCGATTGACGTGTGAATCACAAAAATCGGCCCAGGCTTTTGGTCTGTATAGTACTTCAAAGGAACATACATACATACATAGGCTGATAAACACATTACCACTCCTTTGCGTCGCGCAGTCGGGTAAAAAAAGTACCGCCTTCAAAAAAACGCAATAAAAGAGGAAAATAATAAAATTTTGAGATAGGCACCAATTTAATAAAAGGAGATATATACACCGTTTTAATAGGTATCTATTTTAAATTAAATTGGCGCCGACTTCAAAATTTTATAATTTTCCTCTATTTAGTGACGATTTTTATGGATACCTATTAAAAAAGTGAGTTCGATCATTTTTGATCTTTTCTCAGCGCAGGAGGTATAGGTACTCGTACAGCTTGCATGTACATGTGTGCGTGTATGTGTGCGTGTGTGTGCTAGGGTCGGTACGCACATTGACTTAATCAAGTCAGGGCGTTCTTCGATCCGGTCGAAGCAAACTCCATTGCCACTGCAGCATCCCTGTCGCATCACCGTGCGCCGTGTTGATCCGGGAACAGAATAAAAATTATTCCGGTGATCCGAACATGTACACAGTGTCTCCTCCTTATGCACCATATTTCCATTACAACAACATGAGCATTATACAGTGTGCGTCAAAAGTTCCCTCCTTCTTGTCGAAGGAACAACCAAATGTGAAGTACTTTCACTGGAATACACACTTCTTATAAGGCAAACGATACTTTTTTAACCAACAACAGCCCCTGGTCAGTTAAAATACAATTAATATCTTTTTATTCCGAAACACAAGCCGAAACATCATTTAGGTGTTTTATACAATTTTGGAATCTGAATGAAATAGGCAAGCTTTTGAGACCCAACATGCGTAAAAAAAGTTTAAACATCTCGAAAACTTGGGTTATGTTTTGCTAATTTGATAGCACATGGCCAGGCCTCTCACCTGTCGACTTCATAGGCCCAGACCCTTTTTGTGGTTATCCTAAACGCCACGTTAGAATGGCGGTTCAAAAGTGGGAAGAAGAAAACAAAATCTCACGCTGGACTTCGACAATCTAAGAGATTTAACTCTCATTCATCAAAAAGAACAATAGATTTCCTTACTCTCAGTAGAATGGAACTGAGAATATTGACAGGCCTTTTCACTGGTCATTGCCCTTTAAGGTATCACCTTAGGAAGATGGGCTCTTGGACTTCGACAATCTAAGAGATTTATCTCTCATTCATCAAAAAGAACAATAGATTTCCTTACTCTCAGTAAAATGGAACTGAGAATATTGACATGTCTCTTCACTGCAGGTCATTTCCTTTTAAGGTATCACCTTGGGAAGATGCCAGGGTAGAAGATGATAACTTCCGCTTCTGTAACAGGACATTGTCATCTTAACAAACACCTGCACAGGTTGGGTATTTCCAACAACGCACTCTGCAGCAAGTGCAAAGAGGTGGAGGAAACCTCCGTCCACATACTTTGTAAGTGCGAAGCTATCGCACAGACAAGGTATAAACACTTTGGATTAGCTTCAATGTTACCTAAGGATTTTACAGACATCAGCTTAAGTATGATACTAGACTATATAAATAGTCTGGGAATCCTTAAGAACTGATGGAATATTAGGGGTGCACAATAGACCTTATTGGTCGCAGTGTTTACCTTATGGCCCCTATCTTTTAATTCTAATTAATTCTAATTCCGCTTCTGTAAAGAAGTAACAGAAACTGTTGAACATATTTTGTGTTCACGTGAAGCAGTTTTCTCCAAAAGGCTGCATTTTAGAGCCTGATGAGGTTTGGAAAACGGCCCCGGAAAGGTATTAAGGTATATTAGAAATCTAAAATAAGTACGAGAGGATTCACAAAAGATCTTTTAGGTCGCAGTGAACGTAAGGCACCAGCTGCCCAACGCCCTATGTAATTCTAATTGTAATCACTGAGTAGGCCGTTTCCACACGAGACAACCGGTGTCTCATTCTAACCGAGCAATGAAATAAATGTCTTAACGCACGGAACACATATGTGAGACACTCGGTGTTTGGCACAGCGACTGCAGTTTCTGGGGCAAGTGTTTCTGTTTCGCCACAAACGAAAACACAGCGTTAGAGTTTTTTTATAGCAAAGCATTGATTTTAATGATGTCACAACAGTTTGCGGCGGCAACGGTGTACAAGAAACAGTTTCGCCGCTACAGTAATTCACAAGGCCACTGGACAAAGTGCAAACGACAACCACTATGAATCTGAAATATGACACTTTCCACGCGTCCTGTGGGGACAACGCTATACAAGAAACAGTTTCGCCGCTACAGCAATTCACAAGACCACTGGGCAAGGTGCAAACGACAACCACTATGCATATAACTGAAATATGACACTTTCCACACGTTCTGTGGCGGCAGCGCTGTACAAGAAACAGTTTCGCCGCTACAGCAATTCACAAGACCACTGGGCAAGGTGCAAACGACAACCACTATGCATATAACTGAAATATGACACTTTCCACACGTCCTGTGGCGGCAGCGCTGTACAAGAAACAGTTTCGTCGCTACAGCGATTCACAAGTGCAAGGTGCAAACGACTACCACTATGCATATAACTGAAATATGACACTTTGCACGCGCATTTTACGTTATTCTGATGACAGTGTACATTTGTTATTGCATATATGTATAAATATCAAATCGTTCAATAAAACTCTCTGGTATTAACATTGTTAAATAATTATTTGATTACTTAACATCTCTATACATCCACACACGCACATTAACCTCTTCAAGTTCAAGGTCGTAGTTTATTCTGTTCTTATATGTTCTTATATGTCGTTCGGAAGGTTTCCTGGACACCCGTATATGTGTTTGTGTACATACAGACGGCAGTTGGTGGGAGCTGGTGGGAGCATCACCATCACCACTGTGCGTCGTTCGCCACGATGTTCCTCTTTTCTGTTCCATCTTCAACTTCAGTTTCTGTATTCGCGATCTGTCGCTAAGGATCCGGCGGCCTGTTAGTTGTTCTATAAAAGTAAATCCTGGCAAAAACGTGCCCGGCCTCCTATAAGAGATGTTTTCTACTATATCTACCAACACTCGGTTTCTAATCTAAACGTTTTAAAAGCGTTACGTTATATTTGATATGTAGTATGTATAAGTATTGCACAATTGAGGTATATAGATTTAAAGTGTTAACGAACTCACTATGAATGATTAATATTGCAAAGTCAGATAGTTATTGAACAATAATGTACTGGCTTGGAAAAGCAAGCTAATCAAATATATTAATATAAATACAATGACATTTGTTCGGATAGAAAAGGACAGAAGGATAAATGTGAGAACGACGTTACTATGTCCGTCGAAGTAATAAATTATAGTTAATAAATTGTATATAAGATTAATAAAATAAAATAATGAATAAATTGATAAAGTTATAAAAAAATTGATAAAGTGATAAAAAGAATGCCATATTACGAATCAGACATGCTTCCATTCATGGTACTGGCACAGAAGACGGTTACAGAAGAGACGCTCCACTTTCAGTGACGTTGATCGTGCATATTACATATTTCGTAACCTTAAACTCTGCGGTACTATTTTGGCGCTAAATTTAAAATTGATTTTAAGTGTGTGTTTTTAAGCATTTAATTTCAAGATATTTACAAAACTAATGAAAAAACTGTCTTTTAAAAATGAGTAGAATAATAAATTATTATGAAAAGTATACCATCATAATAAAAAAAAAATAAAGTTAGAACACATATTTCTTCTGCGAATGCAGTGATTTTCCCCAAAAATAATAGGGCTTTTTCTATTTACATACTACCAAAATTTGATTTCGACCACTCAGCCGTCTAACAGAAAATTGTTACCTATACATTTTAAATTAAATAAAGTACAGCGTTTTAATTTATTTACTTAAAAACTTTATTTTATAACAATTGCTTCGCACAGCACAGTGGCTTCATCAGTCAAACATCTTTTTTGTTATACCCACTATAAATAGCTGCTTTACATGCATGTAAAGTGATTTGACAGGCCGGTGTGCGGGAACGTATCTTTCCCACACTAGTGTAGGAAAGCAAACCACAGTGATTCATATTTATTCGCCTGATCCGCCCGCTATTACATACTCCTGTGCGTGCCTCGGCCTACTATATAAAGTGAAGTTGGTGACACAAATGAACTGTCAAAACATTTTAAAATACTGAAAATGAAGTGAAAAGCAGCTATTTTATAGTGGGTATAGCAAAAAATACCATATTATATATCTCGTGCGCAATGATATTGTTGGGATTTCTTGTGACAACATCAATATAAATTGGTATATGATAAAATCAATCGATTTAAAACCCCTTATATCCACACCATATTATTCAGATAACAATTAGAGGTGAAAATAATAAATATCTCAGACAGCCAGGCTGCCATGAATATACCCTACATTGTCGACCACAACATTGTCTTGTTTTGGCAGTTTCTATGAGCTACGCTTATAAACAAACAAATGGAATCAAAATTTTAATCTCGTTGTGATCAGACGTAAATAGACCTCGTCTTGATTGAATCAAATTTTATTGTGTTTTATTTATTTAGTATTTTAATTTTATATAAAGATCAACAATATTGAGACGGACTACGACCGAACAGAGAACACACTGGTACTGAGCATAAAAGAAGGGAGAACACCAGTCACTGACACACTGACCTGTGAGCCCCCAAGGAGGACACTTCGACCGCTGCCACATCGCTTTTGAGAATATCTACCGCAGTTACAGACGAAATGTCAGGTAGAAATACCACTGGACCGCGGCCTACAAGTCCGGAAACCATGAAGATTTGGAACAATGCCGGCCGTGAAAGTTTGCACACCTGGAAATTATTAAAGATCAAGGATATTATTAAATATCACCAAATAGAAGTTTAATATTATGACTCGTGTGACTGTTAAAACAGGCTATCGCTCATTTTAACATAATGTTACAACTCGTCAGTAATATACCTCGAATCAATAATTACGCCACTAGATATACAATCAATAACAATATATGAGTTAGGTAATTGTGGACAACAATATAATAATTATTAATTAATTCAACAATGAATTTTTTAATCCACAAGGCATCTACTAGGTAGTGAATAGTATTTCTTAGCATATCAGTCAGCAATATTATGCCATCATGATTGTCAAACGATTGTTATAAGTTATATAAGGAAAAAATCAGAAGCCACTGTCGGGATTTGAACCCGAAATTCCCAGTTTCCGGCTGGTTGAGTTGCCACTTACTCACACAGTGCCCCGAAAGTGAAATCTGTTCCTTCCCATATATACCTATTTCAATTTCGGGTTCAAGTCCCGACAGTGGCTTCTGGTTTTTTCCTTATATACCTTATAACAATCGTTTGACGTTTAACAATCATGATGGCATAATATTGCTGACTGATATGCTAAGAAATACTATTCACTAACTAGTGGATGCCTTGTGGATTAAAAAATTCATTGTTGAATTAATTAATGATTATTAGATATACAATCTACTAAAGCATTGTTGCTTTGGCATTTCAAAGTGCCATGAAGTTTACGAAGCCCATTATTTGTTGAAGCAGAGATTTCCTTTGACTTCTCGTTGTACTGGTTCTTTTACTCTAACACAGCTTACTTGTTTATTCCGTGTACATGGTATGGAATTGATGTTGAATCGATATTCGGTGATTGAGAATTGATATTGGTTACGTGCGATTTAATGTTCAACACAATTTGATGAAAATGTATATACCTACGACTTAGGATAAGTGCACACATGCTACGTTTTGTAGCGAAAACGCGCGATTTAGCAACTGTATCACAAACTGCATCGCGATTTGACGCTTAAGGTACGTGCAGTACGCAGCTGGGATTCTAGATGGTAACGTAGATCATAGCAGGGCTTGCTTAAATTAATGCATCGTTATAATTATAAGCGAGCGTACACAACGAAGCAGTGAGTGCAGCAGGTATAAGCGCTGTTACAAGAGCTGGTAGATTCAAGAATGTATCTCACCATTCTTTCAGCGCGTTGACTACTACAATCAACGTGTGACAACTGTCAAATGGCCGTTACAAGTTTCGCAATGGTTGTGACTAGTTTAATAAGTGAAATTTTTCCAGTTTCTTTTTAATTTGTTTCGAGGGGTAAATATCTGAGGATTTATGGTGTACAGCGTGAAGGAATTACGAGGATTTATGAGGATTTATAAGGATTTATGAGGATTTATGAGAATTTATGAGGATTTATGAGGATTTATGAGGATTTATGGGGATTTATGGGGATTTATGAGGATTTATTGAGGATTTATCGAGGATTTACAGAAGAATTAAATCAGCTGTTTATGTTATGCGCGTGCGCGTAACATTTTTTAATTTGCCCGACCGCATAAACCGGCGGCATTGTGAATAAAATTTGTTTTTGGTGGTGTCATGCAAGTTTGTGTGAGTTCCAAGGTAAGTTTATTATTATATTTATCTCGTATTGGCATTATTGTACCACATACAATAGGGTATTTGACTAAAAGTTTTTTTTTGTTATATTAATAGAGCAGTAAATTCTGTACAAAATGACATCTAAATCACTTAATTATGATTTCAAATTAGCTCAAAAATAATTTTTGAAATATTTATGTGAGCCCCGCTCGCTAATAACCGTTTTTGCTCCATGACGTCATATTTTTTATGAAAGTACGTTTCTATCTACTAACTCGATGCTAATTATATCAGAAACTTACATACCTACATTTTATAATATTAGTATAGATAATATAAAAATCCTACATTCAAGTTTTACCCCCTTTGGGGTTGAATTTTAAAAACTTGAACAAGCCTATAACCTTCCTCAATGAACGGGCTATCTAAGAAAAAAAAATTTTTTTAATTGGACTGGTAGTTCCTGGGATTAGCGCGTTCAAACCAACACACAAACAAACCAACTCTTCAGCTTTATTGTTATAATATACATATATAGTCCAATCAAATGGTCGAAAAAATAGGTCTGAAATTGCGTTAATTAGAAGTTTGATGAAATTTTAATTGTAGATAGGGGGTGCCACTAGAACACTCCAGCCAAATTTCCCCCCTCTGATTCCGCAAGGGGTGCCCGCCATCTTGAATTTAAGGGATGAAATCATTTATCTTGGTAAATACTGCTTGTACGTGAAAAATTACTATTACCAAAATTATTAAGGAGGATGTATCCAACAGCTTCTGTTTGGAAAATTTTTTGAAATTTCTTATTCAAAAGTTATAAATTCTCAAAAATGACACCGTTGGGGGTGGAAACGGTTTTTTCGATTTTATAACAAAACGGTCAATCGGGGCGAAAAATGGTTATGACAAAAGTTGTAGCTTTTGAATGTTTCTACAATATACATGTGTTCAACATTTTTTTTGCTTGCTTGGTGCGAATATAGAGGGCGCCAAAAGTCGACCGGCGCCAATATTTTTGAAAATTTTTGAATTTTGCACATAACAAATTAATTCAAGTCACCAAATACTCATTAGGGGGTTTTCGGAGTCGCTGATTAGGAACCCATTATCAAATTTTCCAAAAACAAAATGGCGAATCCAATATGGCGGACGTCTCCCATTTAAATTCATCGCATTTTCACCAAATTCATCATCCGCCATTTTGTTTTTTGAAAATTTGATAACGGATTCTTAATCAACGACCTCTAAAACCCCCTAATCATGTATTTGGTGAAAATGCGATGACGAATTAATTTTTTATGTGCAAAATTCAAAAATTTTCAAAAATATTGGCGCCGGTCGACTTTTGGCGCCCTCTATATTCGCATCAAGTAAGCAAAAAAAATGTTGAACACATGTATATTGTAGAGTAACTCAAAAGCTACAACTTTTGTTATAACCATTTTTCGCCCCGATTGACCGTTTTGTTGTAAAATCGAAAAAACCGTTTCCACCCCCAACAGTGTCATTTTTGAGAATTTATAACTTTTGAATAATAAGAAATTTAAAAAAAAATTTAAACAGAAGTTGTTGGATAGATCCTCCTTAACAATTTTTGTAATAGTAATTTTTAACGTACAAGCAGTATTTACCAAGATACTTACATGATTTCATCCCTTAAATTCAAGATGGCGACCACCCCTTGCGGAAAATTTCATCAAACTTCTAATTAACGCAGTTTAAAAGTACCATTTAACTGGATTAATAAGGTAAACACAGTTTTGTTATTGTTTATACATTCGATGACTTATAGGGATTTATGGGGATTTATGAGGATTTATTGAGGATTTATCGAGGATTTATGAGGATTTACGAGGATCTATGAGGATTTATGAGGATTTACGAGGATTTATGAGGATTTATTGAACTTAAAGGGATTTATTGGTGATTTATATGGATTTATAAGGATTTATTTGCCAAAAAGGATTTATGGTGTACACAATTTTGGGCAGATATTTACCCCTCGATTTGTTTTGAATTTTTTTCTAAGACGTATTTAAAAGTGTTAGGTTCCATACGTAAATATTCAAAAAACCGGTTTTGGTAAAATTTTAATTCTTGGTATAAATGATGAAATTCGTCATGTTTAGATCGTTTTCTATTAATAGGGTGGACATGATAGCTCCTACCCAAATTTGTATTTAAAATATACCATTTTGTAGCAGAAGAACACAAATATTCGTCTTCGCTATCTGACATTTCAAACGCGATTTAAGCTTGTATCAATACTAGTATCAAAGCGTCGTTGTGCAAACCTATAAGCTCTTATAATTTCAGAAACCATCTACCATACATGCTATCATCTAGAATCCCAGATGCGTGTTGCACGTACCTTTAGGGCTTGTTCAGACACGGCGGTTTGAACCACGGAAAAATATATTGTGTTCAGACATTCTGTAAACTGTAAAGGGGTGACGGCGAAGTTACATAAACCTGATCATTTGAGATTCACTACTCTGTGATCTCTTCACTATTGAATTCGTATTACGCGATTACTGCACAATCGACCATCGACTTAACCACGCAGCTGTTGAGAGATGAACGATTGTATATTATGTGGCTCTCGACAGTGTACGATTCAGTACTATACGACTCGGTCTCGGTGAAACAACAACAATCGAGTCCAAGTGACAACCATCGAGAGTCATCGAGATGTTTGAACAATCGAGACAATCGACTAAAACATCTCGTATCGCGCATCACTATTAGCAGGTCTAGGCTTCTAACAGTTCTAGGATCCTAGAACTGCAAAAACTAAGTTCAAACAGTCCAAAAAAGTTCGAGAATTTGACCAAATAACACGCTGTTGTGTCCGAAGAGCTATTGGAAGTTAAAACAATGTGTATCGCGCGTTTGCGATACATCAGTTGTGTATTTCAACGAGTAGTATGTGGGCTTACGATGTTGGTTGCTGCATCTGACGATCTACAAGCGACTCAATCGCACAATCGGGCGACAAAAAGTAGCATGTGTGTGTTGGCCCTTACGTATTTCGGGATTTCACCTCGAAAATTACATCGACGATGTATTATTATCTTCACAAAATCAGAAACGTGTTGCGTTTTTATAATAAACAAAATATTTACATTGGAAGGTATTTAGGTGCTAATATTATATAGGGATCAAGTTTAACGTTACGAAGCGTTCAGCATTTACAAAAATGGCGGATATCATAACAGAAAGAACATGTTTATTAGTTATTCACATTTTTTATAAAATATAGTGTAGTGTATTTTAATAATACCAGACAAATGTATTTTAATGTTTTATTTAAGACTGGCTAAATTAAATAAATAAATAAATAAATAAATTTATTCCAAAATATACACAATACACAATTTTTTTTATACAAAATTCTCAGATGAGAATATGGTAAGCACTCCTTGCCTCATCGGTGACCAGCCATCTGATTAGTTGTTTGTTGAATTTTTTTATATTTTGGATAGATTTTATTTCAATGGGAATTTGGTTGTATATTTTTGGAGCAAGGTATATCATATGTCTCTGGCCAAAGGTCTTTGACATTTTTGGAAGTTTTACAGAATTTTTACCTGAGATCTAGTATCATGAGGATGGGATAACGGATTTTGGAAAGATAGAGTTCGATGATATATGTTTAATATGGATTTTAGGTATAGTTGGGAGATATTTAGTACTCTAAATTCTTTAAATAACTGTTCTGTCGGAAACAGTGGTTTTTTCCTGGTTATAATTCTTAGGATCAGTTTTTGAGCATTTTTAATTGGGACAAGGGTCGTACCATAAGCTCCACCCCATGCCGCAATACCGTACGTGAGTAAGGATTGGCAAAGTGCATAATAAACATTTTTAATTAATGTCATTGTCAAAATGTGTTGTAATGGTATAAATATATAAATTAGTCTACGTATTTTTTTGTCAGGTCATTATTATGATGATATTATTATTATGATATTTAATTTTACAAAATTCTTAACATAAAATCATGTTTCGTAATAATAAAAAATGGTGGAACCTTTGGTGTAAAGATACGAAATGTTATAATTACCACAAAACACCCAAACCATAACAAACACTGTCGACGTACGTTTCGCCAACCAAGTTGGCATCATCAGGAGATGATTAAAACATTATAACATTTCGTATGTTTCGTAATAAGTACAATAGAACTTACATAACTAAGTACATTACATATAGAACAATTAGTCATCAAAATACATATTATAAAAGACATATTAAATTTAAAAGACGGACTATAATGTCTAGCAGCTCTTTTCGATTTCTTTATTTTTTAAATAATAATTTGTTATCAATTAGTTTTTTATTGTACACATTTAATACCGGCCACATTTGATCCGTCGTAATACCAATCAGTGCTCGAGAATAAAGAATCGTGGCTGTTCAAAATAAGCTGTAATTCGACCAATTGGTCACATGGTATATTTTCGTTGTTATGTATCATAAAATATCTATATAAATGTAAAAAAGATTGTAAATAGTGAATTTCCTTTAGTGCGGATAACCTATTTGTATCTAAAATTAACGTGTTTAACGACTTAAGCCCATTAAATACTTTAAAATTAATATTTTCTAATTTATTGTTATCAAGCATCAGCGTAGTTAGTTTTTCCAAACCCGAAAAAATACCATAACCTAAATGTGTCAACTCGTTTTCAGCTATATGTAAAAATTCTAAATTTACATTTTTTTTAAATATTCCTGGTCGAAGAGATTTAATCTTATTTTTTCCCAAAAACATATAGTTTACTGACAACAGTTTTGAAAAGGCACCAACTTCAATATCGATTATATTATTGCCCTCGAGATTGAGAGTCGTTGTTGTTTTGTAAATATCAAAGTCGAACAAATCTGTCGTTAATGTCGTGAAGGTGCAGTCTCTGAATTTTGCTTCAATTATTTTAAAGCATTCGCCTGCACTTAAAATTTCCATGAAACTTTTGTATTCAGCAACACTGACCTTGTTACAGATAAGATTGCCATTTGAAGGTGTGAACTCGCATGGTGACTGAGCTTGTCCTAAGTCCAAATTTATTATCAATCCAAGACACACTACTAACTGTATTATGTAAGACGGATACATTGTTTTATCCTAAAACAACAAAAGTAAAAAAACACAATAAGCTAATCTCAACAGGAAACACAGCTTTCCGAAGAATTCATACAGATATTTATTTTTAACACGCTTATATTAGCTTCACCTGTATGTTTGCGGGCTTGCTTGTGGGCATGTGTGCTTGCTTGTTTGTCAGTTTGTAACCGACTTCTTTGAACTTGATTTTGACCAACTTTGAACGGTCAGATTTAGTTTAAACTTGACTTTATACATAGCCTTGAAATCCTAAAAAACTGATAAGAAACTAGGGGAACACAATAGATCTTATAGGTCGCGGTGGCTTCCTTCGGGCCCCTAACTCTTAAATCTTAAATCTTAATCTTAGTTTAAACTTTGTCGACTTATCAAGTAACGACGACAATACAATAATTCAATAAGTTTGTCCCATTATCGTGACTAGGATCTCCAGAACTAAAAAGCAAAAAACTTCAGATTGAACTGAAACTTTGCACACTTATCAAGGACCGATTACAATACAATAATTCCATAAGTTTGTCCCATTTTCCTGACCAGGATCTCCAGGACTAAAAAGCAAAAATAAATTATAATTTAAAAAAACTAAAAAACACGCTTTAATGAACTAAAAAGTAAAAAATAATTAATTTTATGGTAAAAAAGCGTGGGGTGCTTTGTATCATATTTTCATACTACCCCACGCTTTTTTACAATAAAATTAATTATTTTTTACTTTTTAGTTCATTAAAGCGTGTTTTTTAGTTTTTTTAAATTATAATTTATTAATATTCAAACTTTAATATTATGTCAATAAAATAAAAGTAAAAAAACTAAAACCCGACTATGTAAAAAGAAGAAAACAAGCAAATCAAAACGTAAGACAGTATTTTTTTGTTATCAATAGTTGAGGACTCAAATAGGTACCGAAATTTTTTCTTCAACTCCCCAACAGGTCCCCGACTATTGATAACAAAAAAATACTATCTTACGTTTTGATTTGCTTGTTTTCTACTTTTTACGTACCTAGTCAAGTTATAGTTTTTTTACTTTTATTTTTTTAAAACATTTTGCGGATTTCTCTAATTTATTTTGAATACGTATCGTAATAATAATAATTTGATACCAAACTCGATACATTTGCAAAAATTTTTCTTTTTTTGTGTTAGGGTTTTTTTTCTTAGCCGCCATATTAGATTTAACGTGACGTCATATAGCCTGTGTTACGCGGAGCATTCATACAAATCCAACGACATGTCATTTGTCCATTGACGCCGACCTCAAAATTTTATTATTTTAGAGGCTTTTTTGAAGGAGGTTTTTTTTCGAGATTTTTATTTTGTCTTGATATTTGATTACTAAACAAAAAAATAAGTAAACCACTGAACCGATTTTAGTAAAATTTATGTGGAACCTTATTAAATAAAACAAGGATAATCAAAATCGGCTCACAAATGCAGGAGGTATGAGGTGCCAACATACATAAAAAATACATAATATAAAAAATCAGTCGAACTACTGAACCGATTTAAGTAAAATTTATATGAGACCACCCCGCAGGTATGCCCTATTAAATAAAAGAATAATCATCAAAATCTGTTCAGCCAATCGGTGTACATACATTAAAAAATACGCATCAAATTGAGAACCTCCTCCGTTTTTGAAGTCGTTTAAAAATATGAAAGTGCTATCGAAAAAATTGAATATTTATAGTATTTCAATAATAATTTAAAATTTGCCAAATTGAACAGTTGTAACAAAATTAATTATCTATTTTTGGTTGCAGAATTAAAATTGTAGGTTATAGACGCTCGACAGCTAAGGTCATAAGCGGTACTTAAAGAACTTTAACGTAGGGCGTAGACTATTCCGTCAGAAAAAGGTCATATTTTTAATTTAAATACGTAGATATAATATATACTTAGTTGGATTTAATAAATCAATTGCATATTCACAGTTTTATTACCACTAATGTATTTATTGACGATAAAAATATTATTTATAATAAAAAACATACCTTTATTCGCAGATCTTGAGCAATTTGAAAATTATGAAAATAAAATAGTAAAATTTCGAAACGATTTAGATTTATATAGTGAAGATACGCTTTTATTATCTTTATTATATGCAAACGTGTGAGAAATATATAAAAATTGAGAGAAGTACCTACTATACAATGTTAAATGAAGATAATTTTATTATAAAAAAAACTCGGGTCGCAGTGCCAAACCCTGCCGACAATATAGTATATTTGCCAATACAGGCTGCATTGTGGCTTTGTTATGTGAACTGTTTGTTTTTGTGTAAAATAAAAAATTTAACCCCTTAATACATCCCTTACAATAATATTTTTCTCTTAATTGAAATATTGTTATCATTAACGATTCGGACAATTTTTTCGGTATTTTTGGGCCCAAAAACATTTTTCAACCCCCAAAAACCACCCTTAAAATGGTCCGATCGAGCCCATTTTAAATAGGCTGCGTGCAATGATGGATTCCAACGTGCCTACCAAATTTCGTCAAAATCAATTAACTCTTTCGAAAGTTATAGCCCGTACACACACACACACACACACACACACACACACACACATATATATATATATGTACTTTTATATATACACACACACACACATATATAAATAGACATTTCCAAAAATGGTGCCAAAGTGTTTAGGAGGGTATGAAACGTCGAGAAATTTTGGTCCGACCCCTAGGTCCCGCCACCCGACCGACGCCAATAGTGTATGTGCCATATGGCAAATACACTAATAATAAAAATGCGAAAATATAACATGATGATATGTTCTAATAAATAATGGGTTATTTATAATAATTCTATACTTATGACCTTAGATTGTGACCACACATATTTCTCCATAAGAAAAGCATTGTAAATTGCAAATCGATCTTGCTAAAAATAATTAATAATTGATCGATTGAAACTATATTTTTTTTAAACCGTGTAATCTGTTTAACATAGTTTTTTGTATAATTTCCACTTCAAAACAATATTTTTCTAAGTATTTTGATCAAAATTTAGCTTAAAAAGCGATCTTTTTCTATGTAGAGCAATCATATTGTTTTTGTGTGAGTACAATCTAATGTTCTACATGACGAGTTTCACAACGACATTAGACTGCTCCTGCATGTATAAAAACTGTAATTATATGATCACAATCTAAGATCATTGTCAAATCAGAGTATTTGACAATGATTTCTGCAACCCAGCGTTAGACACAATTTTTGTTTAATTTTTTTGACCTGCTAGGCGTGCATGAATGATAAATAAATCGGATCGAACTATCGGATAGTAAATGACAACGGTGTTAAATGAAAAATCGCGGATTAACCGACACAAAATCGGCCGATTTCATGCGCGCTTTCTCTTTTATTTTATTTATTGTAGATTATAGACGCGTCGATATCTCAAGTCATTAGCGTCTTTCAACTACACTAAATAACAACTAACTTAAAACTAAATAACATCACAAAACATCCATGAGCGCAGGTGGGATTCGAACCTACGGCAGTCCAGTCTAGAGGCTGCGGCACCAAGCACGCTAGCCACTAGGCTGTACTGCCCTCCGCGCGCTTTCTCATATTACACCGTTGTCATTATACTAGCCGGTAGTTCGATCAGTCGATTGGTTTATCATTCAAACGCGACTGTTAGTCCATCCTGAAATAGTGTAGAATAATAACAAATCATTTTTTTATGAAGTATTAGAAATCGCTTGTAATATTATGTCCGTCTTGTGACTTCTTGTGAATTTACACTACGCGTTTCAGCAACGAGTTGCCATCTTCAGGTGTGGTTGATTATTTAAAAAAAAAACACACATTGAGTATTCGTAACACCAAATAATATTATGATGCTAAGCACTGTGTGTTATGTCGTGGTTTGTGAAGTACTGATTGCTGAAATGCGTAGTGTAAATTCACAAGAAGTCACAAGACGGACATAATACAAGGTATTTCTAATACTTCATAATATGTATGTAGTGACTTGGAGACCCAACACTCTAAAAATGTAACAAATCATTTTGTTTGACAGATTCCAGTGGTACCGTAGATTAGATGGTACCTAGCCTTATTTTGAACTAAACACAATGTTCGAGTTTGTGTACGGCTACTGAATAAATAATTAAATCAAACGATTTTTTGTTTTTTCTTTAATTAAGCCCACATCTTATTTCACATAACAATTAAGCAGTGAAATTTTATATCAGACAGCAAATTTGCGGCTGTCCTGATTGGTTGGCTATTTTTAGTTTTCCCTCAACATTTTTCGATTCGACTGACCGTTTAGGATCTATATCGATTTATTTTTAATTAAAAACATTTGAAAAAATCACGTAATTTAAACTTAAATTCCAGTGCAATTGTGATGTAGTACTGATGCTGATAAGAAATCCAGTCTGGTAAATAGCTAGCTAGGTACTCATAACTAAAAAGTATAAAATAAAAAAAAAATAATTTAAAAAATCAAAAAACCCGACTGCGTAACTAAAAAGAAAAAAACAAGCACTTAGATGTCCGGTGGTCTAGAATTCTATAATAAATTATTGAATGAATACTATTGAAGAAAATATATATTCTAATAGTGGAACATAACAATTGAACAGTCGGGATCCATTATTCGACAGCCAATCAAATTTTTCAATGAATCCGAATGTTCAGTTGTTATGTTCCACTATTAGAATATATTTTATTTTCTTCAATAGTATTCATTCAATAATATATTATAGAATTCTAGACCACCGGACATCTAAGTGCTTGTTTTTTTCTTTTCAGTTACGCAGTCGGGTTTTTTGATTTTTTAAATTATTTTTTTTTTTATTCTATACGCATTTAATACCGTTCACATTTGGTCCGTCGTAAAATATGTCAGTGTGAAAGAGAATATTGTGTTCATTCAAAATAAGCTGTATTTCGGCGACTTGAACACATGGCATATTTGGATTGCTACTTATACTAAATTCTTGTAATTGTGAAAAATATCGTAAAAAATGAATATCCTGTATTTCGGTTAACTCAGTAGAATATAAATACAGCGTTTTTAATGACTGAAGTCCACCAAATACTTTAAGATTAATATTTCCAAATTTATTGTCATAAAGATACAGGTTAGTTAGTTTTTTCAAAGTCGAAAAAACACCATAATCTAAATGTGACAAATCGTTTCCTTGTAAAGCTAAATATTCTAAATTTACAGTATTTTTAAAAATTCCCGGTCGAAGAGATTTAACCTTATTTGACAATAAATATATATTTTTGACTGACACCAGTTTTGAAAAGGCACCAACTTCAATATCGACTATATTATTGCCCTCGAGATCGAGAGTCGTTGTTGTTTTGTAATTATCAAAGTCGAACAAATCTTTCGTTAATGTCGTGAAGGTGCAGTCTCTGAACTCTGCTGCAGTTATTTTAAAGCTTTGGTTACTTATAGTTTCCATGAAACTTTTGTATTCAGCAACATTGGCCTTGCTACAGATAAGTTTGCCATCTGAAGGTGTGAACTTGCATGGTGACTGGGCCTGTCCCAAGTTCAAAGTTATCATCAATCCAAGACATACTAATTGTATAATGTAAGACTGATGCATTGTTTAATCCTAAAACAACAAAAATGAAAAACAATAAGCTAATTTCAACACTAGGAATTCATTCTATTGAGTTATATTTAAATTGTATAATATATATATTTAAACTCTTATATAATGACGAAAATTAGAAAAAAAAGAAATATAAATTCTATAGAATTATCGCTACGCACTTGGTAGAACACGATTGAATAAAAATTAATAAACAAACACTTAAAAAATTCTACACATTTATTAATCTCAACGATCGTTTTGGGTTCCTATAACCCATCATCAGGAGTTTACATTAAAACTAGTTTTAATGTAAACTCCTGATGATGTAGAATTTTTCAAGTGTTTGTTTATTAATTTTTTAAAAAAGAAATGAATTGGTGAGATTAAGAAGGGAAAGATTCCATATTTTGTTAAAAATAAAGTGAGATAGCCATTTTATTTAAAAACTGAAGACGTATCTACTGATGCAAAGACGGGAAAGATTTCAACAATTATAATGTATTGGTGAGCCGTTGTAGTTTTTACTAAGCATAGAACGAAAACATTCCTGGAATGTTTACCTTTTTGATCTCAGTTAAAACTACAACGGCTCACCCATACATTAGGATTGTTGGAATCTTTCCTGTCTTTGTTTTAATAACAAATGTTGAATAACCTACTTATTTTTGAGGAAAACCGTTTTTTTAAATCTCAATTTTTTTTATAATGCTTCAGAAGGGACATAAAATACATTTTCTTATTGTAATCATATTCTTTCATATTCTTTACGAATAAATGTTCCTCTGTTGTCGAGCGTCTATAATCTACAATTCTACAATAAATGTTATTTTCGTGTTTGACAAATGGATTTTTAATATTTTCTAGTAATAATGTTCTGAAATGAAATCGAAAAGGAAAATATTCCACTATCTTTTGCATATTATAAATAATATTTTATACAAATTAAATTTTAAAAATGTGAATATAATAATTTAATAAGGCCATAAGGAACAACTCTGTATTTATAAGTTCTTCTTTTGACTACTAGTTCTTTAGTAAAAGTCTTTTTTTTCAATTTCCCGAAAATAAGGTCAAATGGAATCTTTTCGTTTTTAATCTCACCAATTCAAATATATTATAAATTTTACTACTTCAAAGCAGTGATTTAATTCGGGTTCCAAAAGAATATTGAAATTCGAGCACTTGTGACGTTTTAACGCTCTGCCCACCATAAAACGCACGTTTATGCGCATCTATTAACGACGGATGGTTAAATTATTTTTATTATTAAAAGGAAACAAATAGTTTGGATATTTATATAGTAATTATTAAATCAAACAATGATTCTTATATCCACAAAGAATTCGCGTAACACATAAGTAATGAATAATAAATTTATGCGTTTAATTTATAGTAATTTCAATAATTATTTAATATTTACCATATAATATATTAAAAAAATTCATCGATTTTAAAAATATTAGGTTGCAGAATTAAAGAACTTTTCTGTAGACTATTTCGTCAAAAAAAGCGATATTATTAATTAAAAACATATAACTGGGTTTAAAAATGATTTCATATTTATAATTTTATTACCACGAATGCATTTATTGATTATAAAAATATTTAATAAAAAAAATACCTTTATCCACAGTTCTCGGATGATATGAAAATTAAGAAAGTAAAACAATTTGATAGAAAAATTTCGAAACGATTTAGATTTATATAGGCAGTGATTTGTATTATCATATTGTCGGATCAATAAAAATTTAATTGATATCTAATTAATTGTATTGTTATTGCTATAAGATAGCTTTTAAGATTGAATTTAAGCTGATAAAAAGTGCTCTATAAACTACTTTAAGTTTGAATATCAATTGATAGCGTATCGTGTTTAATAAAAATCGGTCCACACGTTTTCGAGGCCGCGACGCTAACCATACTGTCCTCCTCGGTAAGAACTACTTATAGACTTTTGAACAGTGAAAGAGTTTTTCAAATTACCCCCTGAATTATCCCCGACAAACTGCAAGAATACAAATTTGTTGTAGGTTTTTTCATACCCATAGGTATGCACATTCTAAAATAGAAGAAATATCACTTTCCAAATTTTCTAAAGTTAGAAAGCTAGTGACAATTTGGTGTTATTTATTCAAGGCCTTATTTTTGTAAAGATGTTGAGGGAGGTATATTAAAGTGCCCTGAGTAAGGAATTTTTTTAGACCGCCCCAAACATGTAACAAAAAAAATGGTCACAATTATTTTTGCTTCAAGCCTGAAATTGTTTGTATAGCTTGTCGGTGACCCAATAATGCCATTATAATATTTGCAGATCGATTGGTCAGTATTAAAGGGGTGGCAGATCACCCTAAACGTGTCATGTACCTATAGGGTTGCCATCTGCCGCTAGTTGATTAAAGGGTTACCAGTATAAAAAATCCGGGTTTTAGATATTTTTACGGGAGACACTTAAAACAGCAATGTTTAATGAAGATAATCTATTTTTTAAATTTATATTTATGGTTAGAAGAAACAGCTTAATTTTAAAAGCTCTTCATTTTGAGAAGCAAATATATAAAAATCATTGCAAGATAACTTAAAATTACATTTGACTTGTAACTCCGCCTTGACAGTCTCAATATTGAGTCGGTTTCGGCTGTCTGTCCATGCATTGCCGCACAAGGAAAATATTCTTTCTATTGGAGCGTTAAGGCCGGTTCTCACGGGGCGATTTTAGTTGATCAACTTTAGTTGGTATTAACCCCCTCTCTTAAAGGGAAACTTGCTTGCCTAGGTGTTTGTATCGTTCTTCAAGGGGGTTAATAATGACATTTTGTTCTGCGAAATGAAATATATGCTTAAAACAGTCGCCGTAACAACATATTAAAATTTGAACTAATAATACAAATTTCGTCGGGTACATGACACGTTTAAGGTGATCTGCCACCCCTTTAATACTGATCAATTGATATGCAAATATTATGGCATTATTGGGTCACCGACAAGCTATACAAACAATTTCAGCCGTGAAGCAATTATAACTGTGACCATTTTTTTTGTTACATGTTGGGGGCGGTCTGCATCCCTCCCATGCCGCTATCCAGCAAAATCCCTTACTCAGGGCACTTTAATATGCCTCCCTCAACATTTTCACAAAAATAAGGCCTTGAATAAATAACACCAAAAAATTGTCACTAGCTCTCGGATTATAAGTTTTGATATCCTGTACAACCCATCCCTGTGAAACATGTAATGAATCTCAACATTTGAGCCACGTATTCCATACTAATGTATAATTTATATGCATATTATTATTATATCATCAAAATAAATTCAGAAACTGACAAGTAAGTTACGTCATTTCTGACGTATGTAGTTCCTCTGTCTTCCGACTTCATTTCTCAAGTCAGTTTAAAATTTTCTTGCATGATAAAATTATTTCTATGATAATTAAGTAATTCGCATTCCAGACAATTTTCTTGGTTTCCTTATGTTTCTACATGATTAAGGCTATAACCGACATTAACGCAATTAAAGCCGCGAAAAAATTATCCCAGACATCTAGCAGCTATTTTGACTGAAGTAATAGTTTTAGCCTCGTAAAATTGAGTTCTATACAGATAGTCAAAATGGCGGAGTTATATTATTTAGTGATGCGCGATACGAGATGTTTTAGTCGATTGTCTCGATTGTTCAAACCAGGGTTGTTACGGATGCAAAAATTTAGACATCCGCGGATGCAGACGCGGATGCGGATTATTAGAAGTTCACATCCGCGGATGCGGATTTGATGCGGATGCGGATTTTGGGATTTTAAAAGGATAATTATTTAAATTTTAAGTGCATAAACAACTGAAAATCAATTTAATTTTAACTTTTTATTTACTTAATCAAATTTTTAGCACGTGCCACTCTGGCTCCGCCCACTTTCTTTACATGTAGTTACTTGTTGATGTAAATCTGCATCCGTAAAAACTCCGCATTGATTGATGCGGATGTGAATGCGGATGCAGATGTCAGAATTAATGCGAATATTCCGCATTTACGGATGCGGATGCGAATATTCGTAACACCCCTGGTTTAAACATCTCGATGACTTTCGATGATTGTCACTTGGACTCGATTGTTGTTGTTTCATTGTTCACCGAGACTGAGTCGCATAGTACTGAATCGTACACTGTCGAGAGCCACATAATATTATATAATCGTTCATCACTCAAGAATTGTGGTCGAGTCGATGGTCGATTGTGCAGTAATCGCGTAATACGAATTCAATAGTGAAGAGATCACAGAGTAGTGAGTACCGACTGAACAGTGTGAACAGTGAACAATCAACGAGTCGCGTGAACGTCAGTCGACTAGCATTTATAACCTTGAATCGCGATTATATGTATTTCCATTCGCTGCTATGACTATAACATATGTGGCAAATAATCGACTTGAACAATCGAACATTTCGATTGTATAAAATCAAACTCCGAGTCGATTGTGGACTCGACTGTTATTACGAACGATTACAATTGTTTCGATTGTAAAAATATCTCGTAAACCCACATCACTAATATTATTCCAAACGCATTACAAACTAACAAGAAGATGTCATCGAGAGAATATATTATAAAATTTACGCGACGTCTTATATTTACTTTTGGGTACTAGTTTTATAAAGCTTCTTTGAAACGTATGGAGGTACGTATTATAGGTACATTTCGTGCCAAAAATAGAGAAGCTTTTCTATACGTCTCTTTTGGAGTGCTCATTGCTACCAAGAACTTTCTACTTTTCATTCTACTCTGTCATTTTTGAATGCACACACAAAAGATGACACCGGTGCACGTTCACTCATACATACATAATATATTATGCACGTAGATCAAGGCGCATGTAGCTGTCTATTCTAAAATAATAATAGTTAAACATGAACAGTTATAGACACACGGTAGTATGTCAGCCAAGTTCAGCAAACACTTCAAGCCTGAAATTGTTTGTATAGCTTGTCGGTGACCCAATAATGCCATTATAATATTTGCAGATTGATTGGTCAATATTAAACGGGTGGTAGATCACCCTAAACGTGTCATGTACTCGACGAAATTTATATTATTAGTTCAAGGTTCAAATTTTAATATGTTATTACGGCGATTGTTTTAAGCATATATTTCAATTTGCAGAACAAAATGTCGGTATTAACCCCCTCTCTTAGAGGGAAACTTGCTCGCCTGGGTGTTTATATCGTTCTGCAAAGGGGTTAATACCGACATTTTGTTCTGCAAATTGAAATATATGCTTAAAATAGTCGCCGGAACAACATATTAAAATTTGAACCTTGAGCTAATAATATATAAATTTCGTCGGGTACATGACACGTTTAGGGTGATCTGCCACCCCTTTAATACTGACCAATCGATCTGCAAATATTATTATGGCACTCTAGGGTCACCGACAAGCTATACAAACAATTTCAGCCTTGAAGCAATAATAATTGTGACCATTTGTTTTGTTACATGTTGGGGGCGGTCTGCATCCCTCCCATACCGCTATCTAGCAAAATCCCTTACACAGGGCACTTTAACATGCCTCCCTCAACATCTTCACAAAAATAAGGCCTTGAATAAATAACACCAAAAAAATGTAACTAGCTCTCGGTCTAGAATAGAGAGCATACAGAATTCGTAGCTCCATGAGTATTACTACACCTTACTTCTGTTTACTTTAACCTCAAAATGAACAAACAAATCTACAAAAGGAGATTGCTTATTTACGGTGCAGGGAAAGGGGAAGATTTTAGAGGTCATTCCGTTGAAATTCACTACTTGCAGCTACTAACTCTTTAACTACATATATACCAAACTTTTGTTTATGTTATTCATCTGTCTTCATGGACAATAAAATAATATTTTGTATAACTGAAACTTTCTGTAAGTACATAAATTTATCCATTTTTATTTGCAACTAGCAGCAGCTGGTCCAGCATCGCCCGGGTGGTATAGATTTATGCTTTAGATTACCCCCGATTTTCACCCGGGCGAAGCCGGGCCGACCAGGTTCAATTATACATCTAAACCTTCATCGTGAATCAATCTATCTAATCCTAAAAACCAGAACGAAATCCATTCAGTAGTTAAAGCGAGTAGGTACCTAGGATTCCCGAGGACAGTGTCATGGTGTAACGATTAGCGTAGCCGACCTTTGGATCACATTGTCGTGGATTCGAATCCCACCTCCGCTTATGGATGTTTTGTGATGTAATCTAGTTTTAAGGAAGTTGTAATTTAATGTAATTAAGACGCTAAAGACCTAAGTTGTCGACGCGTCTATAATCTACAATAAATAAAATAAACCTATAGGATTCCGTAGATACTATGTTATGCGAAACCTACAATTTTGATAAAATAAATAAAATAAAAACACATTCATAATCTACTCAAAAGGCTCTTTTCAACGATACCCCACAAGAATAGGTGCGCAAACAAAATTTTTTTTGCCCCCCGTTTGCCTGTATAATTTTAATAAAATAAATAAAATACAAACACATTTAATATACTCTAAAGGCCCTTTTCAACGATACTTCATAAGAATAGGTGCAAAAAAAATTTTTTTTGCCCCCCGTTTGCCTGTATAATTTTGATAAAATAAATAAAAACACATTTAATATACTCTAAAGGCCCTTTTCAACGATACTCCACAAGAATAGGTACAAAAAAAACTTTTTTGCCCCCCGTTTGCCTGTATAATTTTGATAAAATAAATAAAATACAAACACATTGTACTCTAAAGGCCCTTTTCAACGATACCCCACAAGAATAAGTACAGAAAAATGTTTGACCTTCATTTTCATGTATGAGCCCCCCCCCTAAATAGGCCTTTTTAATTTTTTGTTAATCTCTCCGTCTTTGGGCCGCGGAAAAATATATTATGTGTGAATTTTAAGTCCCTATCTCTTTTCGTTTAGAAGTTAGAGGCAGATAGACATATCGTCGGCACAACAATAGGGTTCCTTTCTGGTACGGAACCCTAAAAAATGGTTAGATTCGGAAATGCCAAACATTTGACTAATAGAAAATAATGGTGGATGTAGTAAATGCACATTTATCTCGAATGTATTGGTAATATTAAACGTAAGCTGTAAGGCGTCTCCGTTCAACAAAAAGGTCAATTTGTAAAAGTGTCTAAGGTACATATGTCACGTCACGTCGTGCTACACTACATTACATTGCCGTCACTATCGCGTGCCGCTGTAAACACAAATGCACCGAAGAAATAACATTCTAGAATAGTATCGTTTAGAGACGATAGGCGCACAAACGAGTTTCAGATCGGACAGGTCTATGTTTTCTAACAGGGGGTGGTCGTATGAATATGGTCATTTAGTTGTTCGTCGCCAGTCGAGACGCGCCATTGACCACCCCTTGTTAGGAAACATAGACCCGTCCGACTCGAATCTTATTTGTACGCAAAAGTGACGCTACTATCTTCTCATAAACGATACTAAGCTCTACAACTATTGTTTTTAAATTTTTTTTCTATCCCCACCCAAAAATCGAAATATCGACCGAGAACTCATTATTTGGACATCCCCGTATAAGAAGAGATTTTAGCAAGGCTGGATTTGTGGATTAATAATAAATTTTGGAAAGAGCAGCCAACACTGTAAGAAATGAGAAGGCCGATTACATAGATTATCGATGGTCCATTTGTAGCCAGCAATTAATCTGGTAATAGGCACACAAAGAGACAATGACGTCGCAAACAGGTGTCGCCACATCGCGTAGATTCCGTAAAAACACATTGCACATGCGTGGTTACTAATTTTGCATTAATTTGTTTTGTATTCATCCATTTTATATATGTAACTATACATTTTATTTTGTAATTTTTACACACTTTATTGGAATATTACACAAATTATGTAATTTTAATTTACTTTATGTAAAAATCACAAATTTGTTTAGCTTTACAGTAAAAGTCCAAGTTTTTATGAAGTTTTCTGTGTAAAAATAAATAATAATGTAAAATCACTTAGAAAATCAAGCGAATTATACCTAAACTTTCAAAGTATTTTTACATCTATTTTTTACAGTGAAGATAAACAAAATTTCTTTCCAAAATTTATTTTTATAATGCGTTGTCAACAGCAACTTTCAGAATCTGGCCCACTGCGATTTGAAACACAGCCAGCCAGCAAGTTATAATAATATAGTTTATGTAGATTTGAAAGGTTATCATAAACTGACCAAGTTCTAATGCCATTGTCTCAACTCTCAACGAACCGATGACCCTGTTCCATTTTAAACGAATCGATGAAGTTTGTATAAACCCGGATCCCTCAACTCCCATGAGTTGATACCATTGACTTAAAACATAGACCATGGAGTATAAATTGGTTAAGGAGGGGAACCTCCGTAGTCTGTAAAGCAAAGCGTGAGTCACAAAAATCGGTGATTTTTGTAGTTTGAAAAAGTGCTACAAGTAGAGATGCAAGACAAGTAATTATTCGTTATTCGAGTACTCGTAAAGGTACGTGCAGTATGGAGCTGGGATTCTAGATGGTAGCGTAGATCATAGCAGGGCTTGCTTAAATTAATGCATTGTTATATATGCGAGCGTACACAACGAAGCAGTGAGTGTAGCAAGTATAAGCGCTGTTACAAGAGCTGGTAGATACAAGAATGTATCTCACCATTCTTTCAGCGCGCTGACTACTACAATCAACGTGTGACAACGTAACATCGATGTTTTGGAAACATCAAGGTATCGTTCATAAACATCGATGTTTTAACATCGATGTCGTGACATGAAAAACATCGATACATCGATGTCACTATGAACGATGTTATAACACTTAATTTGAGGTTTTTTTCTATCTATAATTAATTTTATAAAACATCGGAAAACATCGATGTTTCATAAAGATCGATGTTTACGACATCGATGTTTCAAAATTTTTAAACATCAATGTTCAAAGATCGATGTTTTTTATGAACGATGTTGCATCCCTAGTGACAACTGTCAAATGGCCGTTACAAGTTTCGCAATGAATGTGACTAGTTTAATAAGTGAAATTTTGCCAGTTTTTATTTAATTTGTTTTGAGTTTTTTCTAAGACGTATTTAAAAGTGTTAGGTTCCATACAAAAATATTCAAAAAACCGGGTTGGGTAAAATTTTAATTCTTGGTATGATGAAATTCGCCATGTTTAGATCGTTTTCTATTAATAGGGTGAACATGATAGCTCCTACCCAAATTTGTATTTAAAATATACCACTTTGTAGCAGAACAACACAAATATTCGTCTTCGCTATCTGACATTTCAAACGCGATTTAAGCCTGTATCAATGCTAGTATCAAAGCTTCGTTGTGCAAACCTATAAGCGCTTATAATTTTAGCCACCATCTACCATACATGCTACCATCTAGAATCCCAGCTGCGTACTGCACGTACCTTTACCCGTAGAGATTCGAATTAACGAATACCTACATGATAAAAGAATCGTTACTTTTTACAAACAGTTACTAATTGATATTTTGTATTCGAATCATCTTCTACAGTACTTATAACTGACGATTCAATACAACATATTAAAAAAAAGTATTTTGGTTGGGATCGTTTAATATGCTCTCAGTTCTTGTATATGTTTCGCAGTCAATTTTCTAAGTCAATGGTCGGTACTATGTCAATGTATGTGTGTTATGTTGTGTGTTGTATGTGTTTATCGGAGTTTAGTACAGTACTAATCAGCATGGCAGTCACGACCCAGCGCAACATCCCCCCTCCGTCCGCCAACAACCGCCATCCGAAGCACAGAGCGTCTTTATTGGAACTTTCCCCATTTTTTCTGTCACTCACCAAACATTTTTCACATTTTACTCTTCTCGGTACATGCGGTGGTATGATGGATCAAGGATGTAGAAATAACGTGGTTTTTTTTTGTCGTAAATTTTAAACCATGCTTTCATAAATACGTTACGGAAAACCGCATATTCTCGCTAATCGCTTCTGTAAAATATTATGGAGTGGAAATTTTATAGCTCGTTCGCATATAGTGAACTAAAAAAATCGTGAAAATTTGATAACTTTGAACAGTGCATAATGTTATTCCTCATACATAAGCAGATAATGTAAACTAACTTTTTCGTTCTTGTATATCAGCTTACTCTTAATTGCAAACAAGAATTTAAGAAATATACATAGTACCTACATATTTTAAACACTGAGCGTAAAGTACCATACGATGACGTAGAAGACAGTCACACTTCTTATCTATTGAAAGAGATGTATTCGAAGTTGCTATATTTAAATAGAGCAATTTGATCCTTGAAAACAGTTTTAAGAATTGTTGGAAATGAGCACTTCCGTGGCACAAAGGATCAATAAAAAGCAATACTGATTTTTTTAAATTTGCATTTTACTAACGTTTCGGTATTCTTCATACCATCTTCAGAGTCAAATGCTGTCAATTTCTTTCAGTATTTTGTTTGAGCGATTAATGATGACATTGTTGGTTTTTTTTAAATAAAAACTCATAAAAATTGTTCAAAGTAAAAAGATGTAGTTATCACTGATAAAATTGGAATTAAAATCTGTGTTCACCTCTAATTAATATCCGTTGAAAGAGATGTATCTAAATTAGTGTTGCCGTCTAGAGCTAGATTTTCTAAACTCTTATCTTGTCTAGATTTTCAAGACAAGACTTGCAAAAGTCTTGTCTAGAACTTTTCAAGACAAGACAAGACCTGCAGCTTTATCTAGATCAAAACTCTTGCCAAAACTCTAGACATATAAGATAAGATAAGATATGTTTTTATTGTCATAAGGTATAAAATGTAAATATTTCGAGATTTTAATATATCTTCACGTTTTGAGACCCTAGCAATCGTTTAAGATCATTTTCTGACTGATGTCTGTATGTGTGTGTGTGTGTGAGAGTGAGTGTGTATGTGTGTGTGTATATGTGGTCAATTTTTCGCCTTCGATATCTTAAGAACGGAACAACATACGGCCATGCCGATTGTTCTATTGTGTTTATCAGCCTTTAACTTAGATCTCATTAGATTTTGAGTCAAATCGGTTCAGTAGATCCTGAGATATTACAAAAAACGTTCTCAATGTCACGTATTAACATAGGTAAAAAAAAGTATAAATGAATTCTAGATGTTATAATATGAAAAAAATGTAAATATTTTTTTTCTCTAAAATGTACAGTTTTCGAAAAAAAAATATTTTACTAAAAAAAATAAAAATTGTACGTAAATCAAGGTAACCATGATTTTTGCTATATTAAGCTAGCCATCAGTAGATCACTAAACGAAAAAGAGGGCCATGCTTTTTTTCAAAGAATTAAAAAAGAGTGTTTATTTTTTGCAAATATTTACTAGGTGGGAAGTATAGGACTGGTCATCAATCGAATTTTTTTGTATATAAATACACTGTCTTTGTTCTTCAGTTAAATTGGCTTGTTTTTCTGGGAAAAGCTCTTAAAAAATCCAGAACGGTGCAACTCTAGACAATTTTCAAGAGTCTAGATAAACTAAGTAGCAGTAGGTAAAGTAAACCACTCGGTTAATCTAGACTCTTGAAAATAATCTAGAGTCTTGATATTAGACAAGACAAGAGTTTTTTAATCTAGACTTAGACTTAGTGAAGACTTAATATTTCAAGACAAGACTTAAGTGAAGTCTTGTCTTGATATTTCAAGGCAAGACAAGACTTTGAAAGTCTTGTCTTGTCTTGTCTTGTCTAGACGGCAACACTAATCTAAATTATCTGCCTAGTAGTTTTCTTTCGATTTTAACCATTGTATAGCGGTTCATAGAAGACATCTACCTTCCAAATTTCATCTATACTTATAGTGCCAACAGTCTCCGAGTAAAATGACTGTGACATACGGACAGACCAGACGGACAGGACGAAATTATAAGGGTTCCAGATAAGAATCTTTCGGGTTTATGAGCCGTGGTCTACTGGAATGGCTTCTTCTTCTTCTTCCAGACGTTTCACTTGCAACTGCGGCAAGCATCTTCAGTGATGTGTTCGACAGCCGGACACCGAGAAGAACACTACGACCACGTCGAATACACCACTGAAGATGCTTGCTGCAGTTGCAAGCGAAACGTCTGGAAGAAGAAGAAGCCATTCCAGTAGACCACGGTTCATAAGCCCGAAAGATTCTTATCTTAATTCTATTAACGCCGGCCGTGAAAGCCTACATTCTTTTATAAGGGTTCCGTTATTTCATTACGGAATCAAATTGTTACTCCGTAACTGTTATTGATAACCTGTTATTTTCAAATAACAGTTAATAATTGTTTCTAATAAAAAAATACTGTTTCGTCAGTCGCAGACTTTATTACCCGAGGACGTGTTGCGTCGTATCCCTCGCACAAAATATAGGGGAAAGTACCCTCGTACTATATAATATATATAGTTATATCGATAACGTATAGTCGAGTGAACAACACGTTCCGAGCGTACGTAAGTTGTTTCAGTAATTGGCAAAGAACGGATAATATAGGTAGCTAATTGAATAGACCCATCCTTAAAGTTTGAGAAATG
Source organism: Mongoloraphidia duomilia (assembly GCA_039654895.1). Lineage (NCBI taxonomy): Eukaryota > Metazoa > Arthropoda > Insecta > Raphidioptera > Raphidiidae > Mongoloraphidia > Mongoloraphidia duomilia. The sequence goes on along the minus strand of CM077522.1, from coordinate 46,537,234 downwards.
ACGGAAACAGTCTTAGAGCTGGTGTAAGAACCTGCACAAGGACCCATTGCCGCATTAATAGTACTTGGAAAATTTAAACAAAACTAAATAAACCTATAATAGTAAATTATACTTGTTATATCTAGTGGCGTAATGAGGCATATTATTGACGTGTAGTGACAGTATGTTAAAACGAGTGTCAGCGAGTTTCAACAGTCACACGAGTCATATCATTAAGCATGCATATTGCATATACAGGCTGGCACATCTTAAACAATGCAGTGAAATATCCCATAAACGATACAAACCATAAAAAAATGTTTTATACAAGTGTCAAGGGGAACAGAAGACTGTGATATTAAATTTAACATAGGTGGTGCTGTGAAGGTTAGGCGAAGGTCAGCTTCAATTTTTTAATTGTAACAGTGCATTTTTATTCCAGAATACGATACAGTATTTAATAGTGAGTAGTAAATTATTAGGGTATATATCAGCTAAAGTTAATAAATATTGAGATATTTACAAACTAAATAAAAAACATTTGTTAATTCGGTTCTTTTATGAATTGAATTCGCCAAGAAGGCAGGTGCGTAATATCATGGCTATCTGCTATGCCATAATTTATCTAATTGTCGTTCATTTTGGATGTTATTTAATTTCTAAATATCTCAATATTTATTAACTTTAGCTGATATGTACCTTAATAATTTACTGCTTCACTATTAAATACTGTATCGTATTCTGAAAAAAAATGCACTGTTACAATTAAAAAATCGAAGATGACCTTCGCCTGACCTTCACAGCACCACCTATGTTAAATCTGATAGCACAGTCTTCTGTCCCCCTTGACACTCTATAGCTTCAGTATAAAACATTTTTTTATGGTTTGTACCGTTTACGAGATATTTCACTGCATTGTTTAAGACTTGCCACTCAGTATATGGTATTTTTTACCATACCCACTATAAAATAGCTGCTTTTCACTTCATTTTCAGTATGCTCAACATTTTTTGACAGTTCATTTTGTCTTGCCAACTTTATATAGTAGACCGAGAGTAGCTGTCAGTGGGTAATAAAGAGCGAATCAGGTCAAATAAATATAAATCACTATGGAAATGGTTTGCTTTTCCACACTAGTATGGGAAAGATACGTTTCCGCACACCGGCCTGCCAAAAGTCACATTACATGTATGTAAATCAGCTATTTTATAGTGGGTATGGCAAGAACGGCTTTTTTTTATATCATGGGAATGACTTCCGTCTAACTTAAAATACAATGCCGTTGGATTTTTTTTCATTTCGCATTTAAAACGGCTTCAGAATAAAATTTTGAAGTTGGTTAAATAAACATCACGGACCACTAACTACGACCCATATATTTATATATATCTATGTATCTCATTTTGGTCGTGCGAGATCAGTATACAGGGAACATAGTCGGCCTGATTATATAAAGTATATAATATTTGCAGTGAACGCGTTTTGACACTAATGACGTGGCAAGTATTAAAATTTAATCATTTGTGTCTCAGTAAATATTTAAAAAATTGAAATAAAATAAACATCAATAATTTGTGGCAAAGATTTCTAGTGAAAAATTATTATTTTTTTTATTTTTTACAACCTCATTTTCTTAAGACTATGGCAGCTGTATAGAAAATTCACGATTGGCTTGTTCAAGTTTGTTTCAACTAGATGCGACTGTTAATACTGCCACGTCGACAATTTGGGACTCACACACACTTTGCCGCACACTTATTGTGTACATGTTTGTGGAACAGAACCGTATTGAGGTAGGTACTGTCTATAAATTGTTTAAATTGTGTTTTTAAATAATATAAGTATGTTAATTCTTATTTCAATTAAATTAGGTATTTAAGTTTAAAAAAAATTATTAATTTTTTTATTTTTTCTGATAATTTAACATAAATAATATTGAAAATCGAAAAGAAAAATTTTTTTAAAGCTATAGATAAATTACTAAAAATTAATTAAAATGTATAAAAATTTAAAAAATATCACGTGACTTCAAAACGCGCCAGGAATGTTTGTGACGTCGTTATGTTAAAATGTGTCTGCATTTGTTGGTATTTGTGTATATGTATTACACATACTATCAAAAATAATAAATTTTTAACTTGGTAACCATGGATACAAAGACCATAGATAACATAATGACGTCACACGCGTTCGGATTCTTTCGGCGCGTTATCGGAACTGAGTTTAAAAATTAATTTTTATTTAAATATAACTTTTTAATTAGTAAGCAAAAAAAAATTGAAAAAAACAGTTTTGCTATAAAACTTGTATATGGTCCTTCCATTTAAGTAAAAAAAAAAATTCATTTAAAAACCCAATTGTATTTATATTTGTACTGGACTTGCGTATCGCATGTGTTGACGTAAAAAGCATAGCTTCTGTCGGGTGTCCCATGACACCTCTTGATTTTTTAATGTGTTTTTACGATTAGTTTTTTAAAAGGAAATTCAATAATTTTGAACCACCCGTTGTCAGTTACGAAAATATTTACTTCCGATACGTTTTTCTTTAAAATTAAGAAAAAATTTACATGCGATACTTTTCTTCTTAGGTGAAGATATTATATGTTTTTTTAATTATACTTTAAAGTTTTAGTGTTAATATAAAAACGACTATTCCGACCCTGCATATAGAGTAGCTATACATATTATATGTATATTATGAAAAGAATGTAGGACCGGAAAATTGCTTCGCTATGCTTACTACAAGGTTGTGCAGTTTTATATTTTCTTATTTTTATTACGTGCCAAGCAAATAAATTTTAACGCTTTCTTGAATAATTTTCTACACAGTTAGCACTGTCTTCTTTATATACAGTATGGTTTATTACTTTGCGTTCATATATTATATTTTATATTTAAAGTAAAAACATAATGGAACGTGGGTGGAATAAATTATTTATTTCCAATAATTAAAAAATGTAACAATAATTGATAACAATAAAATGTAACAATTATATCTCAATTCTAACAGTCAACACTGTTTATATAATAATAACACGAACAGTAATTCTTAAACTAACTGAAGCGCTTTTTTCTCACTGAACAATTTATATGCTGTATTTATTTCAAATCGACACTGTCACACGACACTCGTTGTTGTTTTTCCGGTGACTGCTCCTGCTTATATAGAGTTAGCAGCTTGACCCCCCACGCTCGCGCGTTTTCCAGAACATTCTGGTGATTACGTGTGTCTTCGATATCATGCCATTGTTACTTGTTCTCGATGATTCTATGGTCGCCAGCGGCGTAACATCTGGGGTTTTGCTACAGGAAGTTATATAGTTCGATTTTATTCACGATTATTAGGAGTCAAATCAGATTTCGAGTCAGTAAAAGGATACCCGTCCTGTCACGGTCGCCAATTATGTGGTGGAATTATTTTGGAGTTGTTTTTGCATGCCATTTTCAATTTGTAATAAAAATAATTTTAAAACAATTGAGCTCAAAAATTGATATGTGTGTATAATTGATATGTGTGACGTGAATACTGTTAAACACAAATAATTTGTATTCGTTGTCATGGAAAGAAATACATCCACTTTTTTTTGTTTTTTTTATTTCAGAAAAAAGAATAGGTACAAAAAACAAAACAAAAGAAATTAGATTACATTGAGTGTGCATCGACTACAAGGCCATTAGTACAAAAAGAGAAAAAAAAGCTGTGAGGTGGGTCGTTTATTAGGACTAGTGCGACCCTTGAGGTCCACACGACGAACTTCCCAGTTTGATAAATATTTAATAATAATAATTAAATTAGATATTACACAGAAAAGTAATCATTTTAATCATTAAAACATAATTATTATTTATTTTTAACAATAATTTAAAAAAAAAACGGCTTAACCGATTTTTATAAAATTTATGTCGGATCAAAACGACGTTAACACGCCTCGATTGACACCCTTACGAAGTCGATATAATGTTTTATTCGCGAGATATTGTGTAAAATCTACTTTTTTGAAGATTATTTGGTTAAGAATAAAGAACGGCTGAACCGATTTTGAAAAATTTCTTTCAGATCATATTTACGTTAATACGCGTCGATTGGCACCCTAACGTAGTCGATATCATTTTTCATTCTCGAGATTTCGTCTTAGAAAGAAATGGACACAAACGTACGTACTTACGTACACACACACAGACATCTTTCTAAAAATAGTGTAAAAATAGTAATAAATTGATAATCGAATTGACACCCAAAAACTGGGGACTTGTAATAGAGGAACCTTAGCAACGCCATGTAAACAACAACACTGCTACACGCTCGGCTATTCTCAAGCCCTACTGCATTGTTGTAGTAAGATAAGGTAAGTATTGGTATCTACATTTCTTTTTCCAAATCTATTATTTTAAGGTAGTGCAATAATTTGTTGACATTTTCATGTCACATGTCAACCACTTCCGACTATTTCCGTTTCATCTAATATTTCTAAGATGCCATCCCAGTATGTGACATTAGACATTATTCACGTCAAAAAACAGTTTTTTTCGTCACTAGTTGTAATAAATCTTTTATATCTTGCTTAGTGATGGGCGATACGAGATATTTTTACAATCGAAACAATAAAATTGCAATCGTTCATAATAACAATCGACTCGAAGTTTGATTTTACAATCGAAATGTTCGATTGTTCAAGTCGATTATTGGCCACATAGGTTATAGCAATAACAGCGAATGAGAAAACATATAATCGGGATTCAATGTTATATACTAGTCGACTGACGTTCACGCGACTCGTTGATTGTTCACTGTTCACACTGTTCAGTCGATACTCACTACTCTGTGATCTCTTCACTATTGAATTCGCATTACGCGATTACTGCACAATCGACCATCGACTCGATCACAGTTGTTGAGTGATGAACGATTGTATATTACGTGGCTCTTGACAGTGTACGATTCAGTGCCATGCGACTCGGTCTCGGTGAACTATGAAACAATAACAATCGAGTCCAAGTGACAACCATTGAGAGTTATCGAGATGTTTGAACAATCGAGACAATCGACTAAAACATCTCGTATCATCGACTCGATCACTGCAGTTGTTGAGTGATGAACGATTGTACAATATTATGTGCCTCTCGACAGTGTACGATTCAGTACTGTGCGACTCGGTCTCGGTGAACTATGAAACAACAACAATCGAGTCCAAGTGACAACCATTGAGAGTTATCGAGATGTTTGAACAATCGAGACAATCGACTAAAACATCTCGTATCGCGCATCACTAATCTGACTGCAATAAAATAAATACGGAGTTGCAAGGACTATCAATTCTGTAAATTGCTTGTTCGGAGGCTGTAGTTGGCTTGGTACGGTCGATGTACAGATTGTATTCTGTATTATGTCGATGTTCAAGTCGTTAGCTGTCTATTGAACTAATTTTAACGATTGAAAATTCTTAAAGCCGTTCACGTGCACAGAATACGTTGACGAAATGTTGGACAGAATACACAAGGGTGCACTTATTTCTCTGAAGTTGGCCACAAACTAATTTCCAATAGATTTTTGATGTGAAACATCTTATGTCGGGCTGTGAACAGCCGCGTGAGGGGAAATATGCAACGAAATGCTTGGTCCACTCCTTCGCTGCTATTCTCCCCACCACTGCGGCATTCTCTCTCTCTTGGCTCAGGCGTGCACTGTAACACACGCGGTGTTACAGTGCAGTATATAGGATTACGTCAGCATAACAGTTAGTTGCTGCTTTTGAAAAAATATATACTACTACACAGAGAATACCACCGAGTTCAATAACGTTTTCTTTGATTTTTCACATCTGTCGGGGGTCCCGAGACCCACTTTTTTTTTTTGAAGCGAAACTCATTTAGGCGGATTAGGTAGGAGTAATTCCGAACGGATATGGAAAAAGAGTCACGGAAGTAGTGATGAGGGTAAAGAGAAAGGAAAGCAACCGCGGTACCTACTATTATAGAGGCAAAACCACTAAAAAGTAAAAAATAAAAAAAAATTGTAAAAAAACTTCCTTCAAAAAATCCACTAAAAAGATGAAAATAATAAAAAATTTGAGGTCGGCGCCAATTTAATTATTATAAAACTGTTTACCTATATAATATCTATCTAGGGCTTGAGAATAGCCGAGGCTTGATAATAGCCGAGAGTGTAGCGGCGCTGTTGTTTACATGGCGTTGCTATGGTTCCTCTATTACAAGTCCCCAGTTCCCGAGTTCTAGCCCGAGAGCTGGTAAAAGTGTCAATTGGATTTTCAATTTATTATTAAAAAAACAAAAAAAATAATGAATTGAAAATATGAATTGGTGCTAGGCCCAAATAACCTTAGCTGTTGGTGGTCTTTAAAATACAATTACAATTGAGAATAGTCGAGTGTGTGGAAATGCTGTTGTTTACATGGCGTTGCTATAGTTCCTCTATCACAAGTCCCCAGTTCCCGGGTTCTAGCCCGATCGAGTTGGTAAAAGTGTCAATTGGCTTTTCAATTTATTATTAAAAAAAAATAATGAATTGAAAATATGAATTGGTGTTAGGCCCAAATAACCTTAGCTGTTGGTGGTCTTTAAAACACAATTTAACAATTTTATATAATATCTTCTTTTATAAAATTTGCGCAGACCTCAATTTTTTTTTCTTTTCCACTTTTTAGTGGCTTTTTTTAAAAGAGGTTTTTTCTTTATAAAATTTTTTTATTTTTTACTTTTTAGTGGCTTTGCAATACGTAGTTTGCACGTTATTAACCGACTCCTGTTGACATATGATTACAAAACTAAAAAAAACTACTAAACCGATTTAAATAAAAATTATAAGGGACCATTCCGTAAACATTCTGAACCCAACGTAATCGAAATCATAAAAATCGGTCTGTTTTTCTGTTGGTCTGTTTGTCCTGTCGTTCAATTGGCTGACATTTTTTTGCATAAAAAATGAGATAAAGTATAAAATTATTACCTACTTATAAATTATAATTGAGTTGCTGATACTTTATTAAATTTCAAAAATATATCGTTAAACAGTTAAACCGACACCCTAATGAAACCAAAAGTTAAACAAGCCGTGCAGAGGTGGGTCGTTTATTAGGACTAAAGTGCGACCCTTGAGGTCCACACGACGAACTTCCCAGTTTGATAAATATTTAATAATAATAATTAAATTAGATATTACACAGAAAAGTAATCATTTTAATCATTAAAACATAATTATTATTATTTATTTTTAACAATAATAATAAAAAAAAACGGATGAACCGATTTTTATAAAATTTATGTCGGATCAAAATGACGTTAACACGCCTCGATCGACATCCGTTACGAAGTCGATATAATTTTTTATTCGCGAGATATTGTGTAAAATCTACTTTTTTTGGCGTCTATTTGGTTAAGAAAAAGAGCGGCTGAACCGATTTTGAAAAAATTTCTTTCAGATCATATTTACGTTAATACGCGTCGATTGGCACCCTAACGTAGTCGATATCATTTTTCATTCTAGAGATTTCGTCTTAGAAAGAAATGGACACATACGTACGTACATACACACACACGCACAGAGAGACATCTTTCTAAAATAGTGTAAAAATAGTGTAGTGACCTTGAAACATAAAAATTTGTTATACATTATGATTTCGATTTTCGGACCCATTACAATAACTTCCAATGGGAAGTTAAAAAAAACTTTTCTCAAATCAAAATACTCCACAAAACCGAAATCGAACCGATGGTTTTTAATTAATGTAAGTAAACGATTTGTGATAAATATCTCACAGATCACTTTATCCAGAACATCTCTTGATTCTGAAGAATCCTCGCCAATCGCGGACTTTTTTATGAACTAGAGATTACTTTATACGCTAAAATTGAACGGCTAGCCATAGTTTGTTAACGAGCTGGCAAATATGTGCAGAGTCACGGATGATAGACCACGTGACGCGAAAGTTCACGGAGATGTGCATTCCGTAATACGGCATGCGCTGGACCTTGGTTTGTGCAATTCAAACTACAGTGTCGATTACCTTAAGTGCAACTGGAATACAGTTTGCTGCTTACATATCCGATATGACTGTTATTATTAATTGTACACTAAAGGTTATTTTCTTGTAGCATGGGTACGTGTGCATTACTTACGGAAAAAATAACGCTGAAACGACTCCAACACACTCGCACTTTTAGTTTCAAAGATATACACAGCATCTGAGAGATTTTTGAGTTTTCTTAAAAATTCCAAAAGTAAGAAGACCCCTCTTTGTACAAATTTGCGAAATTTTTGAAAAATAAATTCGACCCGATTCGTTTGATATTAAGTCTATTTATAGAAAAAATAACGCTGAATCGACTTCAACACCCCGCACTTTTAGTTTCAAAGATATAAACAGCATCTGAGAGATTTTTGAGTTTTCTTAAAAATTCCAAAAGTAAGAAGACCCCCCTCTTTGTACAAATTTGCGAAATTTTTGAAAAATAAATTCGACCCGATTCGTTTGATATTAAGTCTATTTATAGAAAAAATAACGCTGAATCGACTCCAACAAACCGCACTTTTAGTTTCAAAGATATAAACAGCATCTGAGAGATTTTTGAGTTTTCTTAAAAATGCCAAAAGTAAGAAGACCCCCCTCTTTGTACAAATTTACGACATTTTTGAAAAATAAATTCGACCCGATTCGTTTTATATTAAGTCTATTTATAGAAAAAATAACGCTGAAACGACTCCAACACCCCGCACATTTAGTTTCAAGAATATAAACAGCGTCTGAGAGATTTTTGAGTTTTCTTAAAAATACCAAAAGTAAGAAGACCCCCTTCTTTGTACACATTTGCGAAATTTTTGAAAAATAAATTCGACCTGATTCGTTTGATATTAAGTCTATTTATAGAAAAAATAACGCTGAATCGACTTCAACACCCCGCACTTTTAGTTTCAAAGATATAAACAGCATCTGAGAGATTTTTGAGTTTTCCTAAAAATTCCACAAGTAAGAAGACCCCCCCTCTTTGTACAAATTTGCGAAATTTTTAGAAAATAAATTCGACCCGATTCGTCTGATATTACCGTCTGTTTATAGAAAAAATAACGCTGAATCGACTTCAACACCCCGCACTTTTAGTGTCAAAGATATAAACAGCATCTGAGAGATTTTTGAGTTTTCTTAAAAATGCCAAAAGTAAGAAGATCCCCCTCTTTGTACAAATTTGCGAAATTTTTAAAAAATAAATTCGACCCGATTCGTCTGATATTACCGTCTGTTTATAGAAAAAATAACGCTGAATCGACGCCAACACCCCGCACTTTTAGTGTCACAGATATAAACAGCATCTGAGAGATTTTTGAGTTTTCTTAAAAATGCCAAAAGTAAGAAGACCCCCCTCTTTGTACAAATTTGCGAAATTTTTAAAAAATAAATTCGACCCGATTCGTTTGATATTAAGTCTATATCTTATAGAAAAAGTAACGCTGATTCGACTCCAACAACCCGCACTTTTAGTTTCAAAGATATAAACAGCATCTGAGAGATCTTTTGAGTTTTCTTAAAAATTGCCAAAAGTAAGAAGACCCCCCTCTTTGTACAAATTTGCGAAATTTTTGAAAAATAAATTCGACCCGATTCGTTTGATATTAAGTCTATTTATAGAAAAAATAACGCTGAATCGACTCCAACACCCCGCACTTTTAGTTTCAAAGATATAAACAGCATCTGAGAGATTTTTGAGTTTTCTTGAAAATGCCAAAAGTAAGAAGACCCCCCTCTTTGTACAAATTTGCGAAATTTTTGAAAAATAAATTCGACCCGATTCGTTTGATATTAAGTCTATTTATAGAAAAAATAACGCTGAATCGACTCCAACACCCCGCACTTTTAGTTTCAAAGATATAAACAGCATCTGAGAGATTTTTGAGTTTTCTTAAAAATTCCAAAAGTAAGAAGACCCCCTCTTTGTACAAATTTGCGAAATTTTTGAAAAATAAATTCGACCCGATTCGTTTGATATTAAGTCTATTTATAGAAAAAATAACGCTGAATCGACTCCAACACCCCGCACTTTTAGTTTCAAAGATATAAACAGCATCTGAGAGATTTTTGAGTTTTCTTAAAAATTCCAAAAGTAAGAACCTCTTTGTACAAATTTGCGAAATTTTTGAAAAATAAATTCGACCTGATTCGTTTGATATTAAGCCTATTTATAGAAAAAATAACGATTAATCGACTCCAACACCCCGCACTTTAAGTTTCAAAGATATAAACAGCATCTGAGAGATTTTTGAGTTTTCCTAAAAATGCCACAAGTAAGAAGACCCCACACCACGCCTTCCTTTCCTAATCTATTTCAAAAAATCAAAAAGCAACAATATTTAAAAAATGGTACCATGGAAATAAATATTAGTCAAAAAGATTCTTTTATTTATATTCAAAAAGGTTACATTCAAACAGTCTTAGATATTAAAACGCTTTTCCTTCGGGATTTCCAATCCAAGGAAAAACATCTGGGCATGCAATATTCGAAGGTATTGACATGTATCTATATTCTTCTCCTTTTTTGACGACACATGTTCGCCTTTGAACGGTTTCTCCTGTTTGTTTTTGACACGAGTCCCACAAATTGCCTTTAGAAAGGCCTTTTGGTTTTTGAACCCACTCGATAGCCCGTGATTGACTCACAATGTAAACATCATCAAGGTTTTCCAAATAATCTAAGAATCTGCAAAACAGATTTTTTTAATAAAGAAATTATTAATTTTCAACATGGAAATAAGCAGGACATGTGGCTGCAATGAATGGAAAAGATGGACTGGTAAAACAATACCCCAGGGCTCGATTTTGAGGAAGGTAATAATTCTTCCATGGCTCCTCTAGTTCAAGTTCCCAGTTTCCAGGTTCGAGAACTAAGTATCAATTGGATTTTTAATTTATTATTTAAAAGATAATAATTTGAAAATATGAATTGGTACTAGACCCAAATAACCCTGGCTGCTGGTGGCCTCAAAAAGAAAGAAAACAAATCTATAACTTCCAAAAACTTTCTAAAGTTTGTTTTCAAACTTCTTTTTATCTCTCAGTGTGGTCTTCCTTGACCTGATCCAACATTACTAAATTCAGATCTTTTGACTTCCAATATTGGAGTGATTATAGTTCAGACCCTAAATTTTGTCGCGTCCCTACCGAGTTACACAGCATAATAAAATCACATTAAAGCAAATTGTTTAAACCTTATGACTTTGAATTTGTTCACTCGTAGTCTCCTCAATTCCGGCCCTGTGGATACTAAGTTAAGCTTGAATACTAGGAGACAAAGTGAAAAATTGGCCAGGAGATAGTTACGGTCAAGAACTGGGAAAAACTGAGTAGTGTAAAAACAGTTTAGGGAAATTTAGTGTTTATTTTTTCAATTATGATTAAAAAATGAATCGTTAAATGAATTGACGGAAACTTACTTCACATAAGCTGGGAAATTATCTTTTTCTAGTCCGAAGAATGCTGAATTGATCAAAATATTGAACGGGATTCGACTGCCTTTGTATATTGGTTCGAACTGTTGCTTCATCCATTCGAATATTTCATTTTGTTCGAGTGGGCTGCAGCAAAATTAAAAATATTTATTTTTGGTCGAAATATTTATATGACCAACGCATAATCATAGAGGTCTACCAAAAGCGGTATATTTCCATATTTTTTTTATTTAAAATAAAAATATCAATAAATTATTAGTATATTGTACGACTTGTTCATCTTCAAGTGTTTCCAGGCTAGGTAGCCGTGGTCTAATGGATTTTACTCCGTACGTTTCGCCCAAAGCTCCGTTGGGCATCTTCAGCGGCGATTGGCAATACGATATGATCTTCTTGCCGGTCGACTGGTGACAAGAAGATCATATCGTATCGCCAATCGCCGCTGAAGATGCCCAACGGAGCTTTGGGAGAAACGTACGGAGTAAAATCCATTAGACCACTGCTACCTAGCCTGGAAACACTTGCTACCAAGATGTCTACCAGCCGTGAAAGCATGAAACTCCAATTTAAAAAATAGTGTTTCAATTGATAAGTTATTTTTAAGCAGGATTTAAAAATTTGCAATGCTTTCTTATGAATAAATTATTTGGTCATAATTTTTAACGTCATTGTCAAACCAGATTTTCTTAACAGACGCTGATGACCTCAGCTGTTGAGCGTCTATAATCTACAATCTTCTTCAGATTTTCTGACAATGTGTTCTGCAATCCAGAATGATTGTTTTGGCATAGTTAACCATACTCTTAAGGTACGTGCAGTACGCAGCTGAGATTCTAGATGGTAGCATGTTTGGTAGATGGTGGCTGAAATTATAAGCGCTTATAGGTTTGCACAACGAAGCTTTGATACTAGCATTGATACCAAGCTTAAGTCGCGTTTGAAATGTCAGCGAAGACGAATATTTGTGTTCTTCTGCTACAAAGTGGTATATTTTAAATACAAATTTGGGTAGGAGCTATCATGTCCACCCTATTAATAGAAAACGATCTAAACATGGCGAATTTCGTCATTTATACCAAGAATTAAAATTTTACCCAAACCGATTTTTTGAATATTTACGTATGGAACCTAACACTTTTAAATACGTCTTAGAAAAAACTCTAAACAAATTAAATAAAAACTGGCAAAATTTCACTTATTAAACTAGTCACATCCATTGCGAAATTTGTAACGGCCATTTGACAGTTGTCACATGTTGATTGTAGTAGTCAGCGCGCTGAAAGAATGATGAGATACATTCTTGTACCTAGCAGCTCTTGTAACAGAGCTTATACCTGCTATACTCACTGCTTCGTTGTGCACGCTCGCATATATAACAATGCATTAATTTAAGCAAGCCCTGCTATGATCTACGCTACCATCTAGAATCCCAGCTCCATACTGCACGTACCTTAAAAAGTACCATTTATAAATAGTTTATTACATACATTGGTCGACAACCATGGAGTGAAGTGCACCAAGTGTTGCTTTCGGTCTTCCAGAAATTAATATTTGAAACCCAAACTCCAGGAATTGATGATTTCGGACAGACACCGATCATGCAAGGTGCAAGTGATTCGTAGTCCAGTGTGTACGGCCAAAGGTTAAGAGCTGTTGGCCAAGAACTGTCAAATTGTAAATCACTTTTCTTGATACCTTCATAATAAATATCACCACTCAGTTGAAGATGTGGAACTCGTGCGCCTTTAATATCTTCTTTGGGAATTCCAGCGAATTTTGAAATTATTGTTTTTTGACCTCCGAATTCTTGGACAATCAAGGATTCATTTGCTTTTGTCCAATAATCCACATTAGAATTTTTTCTAAAAAATATTGCTAATTATGTTATTTTGAAAGAAACGTTTTACCAAAATACAGAGTTCGGCAGAAAGGACTTTACACTTTTCTTTTTCAATTACAAGGAAACCAAATAAGAAATTGCGATGTTCTTTCTTCATATCACACAGGAGGCTTTGGAAATTTTATTGTCGAATTTGACAGTTGTTCAAGAATGCAGTGGACAATACCCACGGTATTGTGTAGAACAATTTATCAATACAAACTCGATTACCGTCGTTCAAAGACGGTTCAAAGCAGAATTTAACGCCAGAGATAGTCCTTTACGTCCTGCTATTTATTCCTGGATAAAGAAATGGAAAAATGAAGGGTCACTTTGCAATAAGAAACCACCAGGCAGACTACGTTCTGTAAATAATGCAGAAAACCAAGAGATAGTCAGACAAGCAATTACTTCTTTGGGGCTTACTTGAAAGAAAAAGTCTACAAGAATAAGCCCAGGAACTTAGAAGAACATTACTACTGAAATTCGTGCTAAGTATTTCCCCACTTGTGCTCCGGTCGGTAATGGATAATTTCGTAGGTCGTTTAGAGGAGCGTGTGGAAAAGCGAGGAGGGCATTTGAGAGATTCAATTTTTGGTCCATAAATTTCCTAAGTTTGTAGTTTATTAATGTATTTTTATTTTTTTTTTCTAAACATTTTCAATAAATTGTTATAGCGAAGTCTGCAGTGGCGGCGCGTGAACATTTTAAATGGGTGTTCTGCAGAGTCAACCTGGAGATTGGAGTAGCCCCCTCTAATGAGGGAACCTCGAAAAAAAAATTCAAAAATACATTTGAAGCAATTTTTAAGTGTATTTTTGATCTGAATAATTTGTCTATACATTGATTTCGCTAGCGTTAAAATCGTAAATAAAGTGATTTTTATAGCAATATTTATTATTGTATTAAAAAAAGAGTGTGTGTGTACTATGTACGCACGTCAGAAGCTATACTTCTTTTACGTAACAAAACAAAAATAACTCCAAAAATTTTGTTCCGCGTGCTAGTACTAAACGTTTGTAAAAGACGATAAAATAATAAAATAAAGATATTAAATAAATTAATTTAATTTATTAAATATATTTATTTATGATATTTATATCTAATTATTTATTAAAAAACAAAGAAAAAAGTATGCTTGTCTTGGGAATTGAACCCGAAACCTGTTGGTTATAAAGCCACTACGTTATCCGTTAGACTAGAGATACATCTAATCCCACTGCTATTATAATACGGTTACCCTGTGTGCGTATGCCAACAGACTAGATATATTAAATAAGAGTTCGTACTGTACGTCCTGCGAACCTAAAAAACTTGCTTACGCATACAAATCTGTCCCTTTTTTTACTTTCTTTACTCTGTTTAACACATTGATTTTGGTGCAAAATATAATGCAGAACGCGTCACTTGCCTAGTGAAATTAGTACGGCTGCGGACGGTTTATAGAATATAGGCCCCGTGGCATGCCGTCATTTATAATAATGCTATGTGATGGCTTCATAATTATGAAATTAAAACATATTATGCAGATTTATAATAATTTTTTTAGATTTATAATACAATTTTTTTTTAATTGTGCGTTATTTTCTGGCAGTGCGGCAGCTCCGCAGCTCTCATAGAGGAGCCGCCACTGAAGTCAAAGTGTAAAGTCCATTCTGCCGGACCCTGTATAAGTGCTACGCAAAATGTCTACCGCATCATCCGATTTGCTTTTTGCGGAGATGACGCGAAAGATTTCGATTTTGTTTACTTACGTAATTGAGTGAACGCCTATTTCGAACCCATCGGCCCAGAGTTGACGTACGGTGGCGTAGTCAGTGTAATCGTGAGGAACGAAGAACGTTGCACCGATTGGGCAGTCGTCAGGGTTTGTACGGCCGATCAACGAACGTTTTATGTAAGTGTTGTAATCGGCTAGGGTTATGGCGTCGTCCGAAGATATCAATACTAACTAAACATTTTAATAAAACATTAAACTCTATTCAAAAAGCAAAAATTGCATGATGCTGATTATATCATTTTTGGAACGACAGCTAAATTAATTTTTGTATCCAAGATCCTGGGATCTATGGACTTTAATCTTTACAAAAAGCAAAAATTACATGATGCTGATGTCATTTTTGGAACGACAGGTAAATTTTTTTTTATCCAAATTCCTGGAATATTTAGAAAGTACTCTATGACGATCTTTTCAAAAAGCAAAAATTGCATGATGCTGGTTATATCATTTTTGAAAAGACAGCTAAATTAATTTTTGTATCCAAATTCCTGGGATCTATGGACTTAATCTTTACAAAAAGCAAAAATTACATGATGCTGATGTCATTTTTGGAACGACAGGTAAATTTTTTTTTATCCAAATTCCTGGAATATTTAGAAAGTACTTTATGACGATCTTTTCAAAAAGCAAAAATTGCATGATGCTGATTATATCATTTTTGGAACGACAGCTAAATTAATTTTTGTATCCAAATTCCTGGGATCTATGGACTTGATCTTTACAAAAAGCAAAAATTACATGATGCTGATGTCATTTTTGGAACGACAGGTAAATTTTTTTTATCCAAATTCCTGGAATATTTAGAAAGTACTCTATGACGATCTTTTCAAAAAGCAAAAATTGCATGATGCTGATTATATCATTTTTGAAAAGACAGCTAAATTAATTTTTGTATCCAAATTCCTGGGATCTATGGACTTGATCTTTACAAAAAGCAAAAATTACATGATGCTGATGTCATTTTTGGAACGACAGGTAAATTTTTTTTATCCAAATTCCTGGAATATTTAGAAAGTACTCTATGACGATCTTTTCAAAAAGCAAAAATTGCATGATGCTGATTATATCATTTTTGGAACGACAGCTAAATTAATTTTTGTATCCAAATTCCTGGGATCTATGGACTTGATCTTTACAAAAAGCAAAAATTACATGATGCTGATGTCATTTTTGAAACGACAGGTAAATTTTTTTTTATCCAAATTCCTGGAATATTTAGAAAGTACTCTATGACGATCTTTTCAAAAAGCAAAAATTGCATGATGCTGATTATATCATTTTTGGAACGACAGCTAAATTAATTTTTGTATCCAAATTCCTGGGATCTATGGACTTGATCTTTACAAAAAGCAAAAATTACATGATGCTGATGTCATTTTTGGAACGACAGGTAAATTTTTTTTATCCAAATTCCTGGAATATTTAGAAAGTACTCTATGACGATCTTTTCAAAAAGCAAAAATTGCATGATGCTGGTTATATCATTTTTGGAACGACAGCTAAATTAATTTTTGTATCCAAATTCCTGGGATCTATGGACTTGATCTTTACAAAAAGCAAAAATTACATGATGCTGATGTCATTTTTGGAACGACAGGTAAATTTTTTTTATCCAAATTCCTGGAATATTTAGAAAGTACTCTATGACGATCTTTTCAAAAAGCAAAAATTGCATGATGCTGATTATATCATTTTTGGAACGACAGCTAAATTAATTTTTGTATCCAAATTCCTGGGATCTATGGACTTGATCTTTACAAAAAGCAAAAATTACATGATGCTGATGTCATTTTTGGAACGACAGGTAAATTTTTTTTTATCCAAATTCCTGGAATATTTAGAAAGTACTCTATGACGATCTTTTCAAAAAGCAAAAATTGCATGATGCTGATTATATCATTTTTGGAACGACAGCTAAATTAATTTTTGTATCCAAATTCCTGGGATCTATGGACTTGATCTTTACAAAAAGCAAAAATTACATGATGCTGATGTCATTTTTGGAACGACAGGTAAATTTTTTTTATCCAAATTCCTGGAATATTTAGAAAGTACTCTATGACGATCTTTTCAAAAAGCAAAAATTGCATGATGCTGATTATATCATTTTTGGAACGACAGCTAAATTAATTTTTGTATCCAAATTCCTGGGATCTATGGACTTGATCTTTACAAAAAGCAAAAATTACATGATGCTGATGTCATTTTTGGAACGACAGGTAAATTTTTTTTTATCCAAATTCCTGGAATATTTAGAAAGTACTCTATGACGATCTTTTCAAAAAGCAAAAATTGCATGATGCTGATTATATCATTTTTGGAACGACAGCTAAATTAATTTTTGTATCCAAATTCCTGGGATCTATGGACTTGATCTTTACAAAAAGCAAAAATTACATGATGCTGATGTCATTTTTGGAACGACAGGTAAATTTTTTTTATCCAAATTCCTGGAAGATTCTATGAGATCTATGCGATCTTTTACAAAAAGCAAAAATTGACATGATGCTGATGATAGTCATTTTTGGAACGACAGGTAAATTTTTTTTTATCCAAATTCCTGGAATATTTAGAAAGTACTCTATGACGATCTTTTCAAAAAGCAAAAATTGCATGATGCTGATTATATCATTTTTGGAACGACAACTAAGTTGATTTTTTTATCCAAATTCCTGAGATATTTTAGAAGGTACTCTATGACTGGGTCAACATTGCATGATGCTGATTATATCATTTTTGGAACGACAGCTAAATTAATTTTTGTATCCAAATTCCTGGGATCTATGGACTTGATCTTTACAAAAAGCAAAAATTGCATGATGCTGATTATATCATTTTTGGAACGACAGCTAAATTAATTTTTGTATCCAAATTCCTGGGATCTATGGACTTGATCTTTACAAAAAGCAAAAATTGCATGATGCTGATTATATCATTTTTGGAACGACAGCTAAATTAATAGATTTTGTAGTCAAATCGGTTCAGTGGATCCTGGATATTCAGAAAAACGTCCTCAATGTCACGTATTAACATAGGTAAAGCAAAAATTACATGATGCTGATGTCATTTTTGGAACGACAGGTAAATTTTTTTTTATCAAAATGTCCTGGAATATTTCGAGAAAGTAACTATGACGATCTTTTCAAAAAGCAAAAAACTGTGCGTGAATCATGGTAACCATGATTTTTGGACTACATCTAAGTTAAGATCACCAAACAAAAAACAGGGCTCATGGCTTTTTTCAAAGAAGTAAAAATTACACGATGCTGTGTATTTAAAGACCGCCAACAGCTAAAGTTATTTGGGCCATAGTCAAAGAATAAAAAGAAAATGAGTCTTTACTTTTTGCAAAAATTTACATGATGGTGATGTCATTTTCTGGAACGACAGGTAGAATTTTTTTTATCCAAATTCCTGGAATATTTAGAAAGTACTCTATGACGATCTTTTCAAAAAGCAAAAATTGCATGATGCTGATTATATCATTTTTGGAACGACAGCTAAATTGATTTTTTTATCCAAATTCCTGAGATATTTTAGAAGGTACTCTTATGACTTGAATCAACATTTTGCAAATGAATGCTGATTATATACATTTTTGGAACGACAGCTAAATTGACTTTTTTATCCAAATTCCTGAGATATTTAGAAGGTACTCTATGACTTGATCTTTACAAAAAGCAAAAATTGCACGATGCTAATTATATCATTTTTGGAACGACAGCTAAATTGGATTTCTTTATCCAAATTCCTGCGATATTTTAGAAGGTAGGTCTATTGACTTGATCTTTTCAAAAAGCAAAAATTGCATGATGAGTGTTGTCATTTTTGGAACGACAGCTATATTAATTTTTTTATCCAAATTCCTGGGATAGATATTTAGAAGATACTTTATGACTTCATGTCATAGCTTCGAATAGACGGTAAAAACCTCACTCGCTGGACGTCTATAATCATAGCCATAACTTCGGGATTTTATTTTGAACGTGATATTTTTTAATTCATAATCACCTAAAGTCTAAAGAATAAAATCCTGAGATAAGACCTTCGGGATCGTTAATAATTTCGATATCAAATTTTTTTATAGCTCGCTGTATTGCCGAGCGTTTATAATCTATCTATCTCTCTATAGCTCGCTGTAATAATTGAGAATCAGATACACGTTGATATGAAATTCTCTACTAAAAATCACTACAAGAAGTTATGGCATAAAATCATAGGAATCTTTACGTACCTACTTATAGATAAATATTCAATAAATAAATTTCCAACAATTTTTGTAGATTATATTTAATTTTATTTGACACAAAATAATTATCTTTGATTGTATCTATTTAAAGTATGTTCCATTTTTAAATTTTAATTGTTTTTATCAAATTTATATAACACTTATCAAGGCTAGTTTTTTTGGAATAAACACTTAAACTCGCAGAAAGATGATAACAATAATCTCTCATATCGTTACATAATTTTATCACTCACGTACCAAACTTAAAAAGACAATAAAATATTTATATCGATTAGCATTGACTTAGATATTAAATTTTGTTCTCATTAAATATTTAATTAAAAAGAAGATTATTGACAAAATAAAATACGTAGTTTAAGTAACCAATTTTGAATATGTAACATTTTCTATTTTGTTTCCAAACCTAGAAATACATCTATGTAAAAAAATAGGTGCATGTAACCTTCAAGCGTGGTCGAACTGAAAGAAATATAGCATATAACTCGGTTACATGTGACCCGTAACGATCTGACGTAACTCTGCCATCAAAGTGAGAAACGCGGCTAAAGAAGTTTTACATCAAAAACTATCTTGAAAGAAGTAGAAAAAAGTGATAAGTTCATATATTATGAAGAATGAGAGAGATAGTCGATAAATGTATGGGCAAAAGTGACAAACGTAACAGAGTCGAGGATGTAGAGAAAGCCATGGCAAGCCTGAAGCAAAGATCTAGAAACAAAAAGTGGCAGACGGATAGATTATAGACGCTCGGCAGTTTCTAAAAGAAAGAGTGAAACATAAAAAATGTCGAAACTTAAAAATTGGGAAGCGATAGCAAACCGTTCAAAACCCATTAATTTTAGTCCATATTCCGTACGTAAATGGAAGTATGGTGATAGGGTCAAAAAATCGTGTCCGAGATAAGGTTAGATTCTGATTGTACCATCTTCAAAACGTAATAGACTGAGAAGCTAGTAACGTATTGTAACGAATCTAGGCAGGCTGGCTGCAACCTTGATTCGTTGGCTTAACATGGATCACGCAGCCTTGAGTGCGAAGAAATATTCTGGTTGACAACAATAAGAAAACTCGCCACCATGGATGTAAAATGACCAGGAAAGTTCATATAAGCAAGAGCAAGAATGAAACACCAGAGTCACGTATACATTCTCAACGAGAGCAGACGTGAAAAGTGCAACGGGAAATAAATATACCACCAGCGAGTTAAAAGTTCTTCGAGTGACCTATTGCAAATAATCTTCCAGTACCAAGTGACAAACAATGTGGAAGATATTTGCGAGTGACAGACGAGATCTTCGAGTGATTAAGTGCAGATGATCTTCTGGTGCAAAGTGACAGACAGTGTGGAAGATATCTGCAGGTGGCAAATAAATACCACCACCACAGACATATAGTGGACCCAGTGAACAATATACGTACCACAGACATATGGTGGACACATAGTGGTCAAGCAGTGGTCAAGTAGTGACGAAGTGTTGGTCAACAAAAACTGACCAATGGTCAAGCAAAACTGACAAACGGAAAATAGACAAAAAGCGAACAGTGAATATAAAGTGAGGAACAATAATTGTCCAAAGCATGTAAACGGTTGTCACTGTTGAGAAAGAATAGATAAATAAAATATTTACCAAAGTTACCAACGAGTTTTGTTACAGTATGTATATGAATGAACTACGGTCTGCTACCATTTTTTCCCTTCAAATGGACCATCGATAATCTATGTAAACGGCCTTCTCATTTCTTACAGTGTAGTTAAATAAACTAATTATTTTTCGTATTGATTATAAAAATCGTTTTTTTTAATATTTACCTGTGGAAGATCTGTCTTAGACACGTTTTGTGGCGGTGTGTCGTAGCATTTGCATTTCGGCAAAAGGCACTTTGAAGTGTCACATGGTACTGCCTTGTCACCAATCACAGCAGAGACGACACAGATTAATACGAATGCACCTAATAATCCCATTTTTGCTAACTGAGATTGACTCGCACGACATTCTACCTATTTATATAAAAATCGCATGACGTCAAACTGATTAATTACTCTTTACTGATTGTTAGAAAATGTCGATAAAAAATTTAGTAGAGAAACTTGTAGTAGTTTTCAATCTAATACACTTGAAATTATCAATTATGCACCGGTTTCTTTTTTCAATAATAGAAATAAATTAAATAATACTGAATTGTAGATAACGAAATATTTCGGAAAATTCAGTTTCATATTTTGACGTGAAAAACGTCTATTTTCTCATAATGGGGCGGCATTTTATAAATATTAGATGTAACGGAAATAGTCGGTAGTGGTTCACATGTGAAACAAAACACAGCGTGGTATAATACTGTTAAAGTGTTAGAGGTAGTGTGGCCGTATAGAAAAGTACGAGTCTGCCGACAGGTACAAATGCCAAACCCAGGTTCGAATCCCGAAAGTTTTATATATATTTTTTTAAATAATGAAAATATAGGTACTTTAGGTATTGGATAACAATTTAAAATATAAAAAAATAAAATTATAATTATTTGATTTATTATATTTTACGAACATTTGATTTTATAAGATAAATAAAAGTGGATGTATTTCCTTCCATGACAACGAATACAAATTATTTATGTTTAACGGTATTCACGTCATCTGTCTGTACCCGCGATACAAACATACCCATTTTTGAGCTCAATTCTATTGTAATAAATTTATTATTATTACAAATTGAAAATGGCATGCAAAAACAATTCCAAAATAATTCCACCACATAATTGGCGACCGTGACAGGACGTTTTTGAACGGGTATCCTTTTACTGACTCGAAATCTGATTTGATTCCCAATAATCGTGAAAAAATTCGAACTATACAACTTCCGTTCACGACATCTGTCTGTACCCGCGAGACAGACCTCCCCATTTTTTTATAAAACATCGTAGACATTTTCTCCTGGATAATTCAGAGAAAAATCATTAGTAGTTCTCGGAAAACAATCGTGTTTTTACGACAATACTTCGTATCTGTGTTGTTATGAAAAGCATATTCGAGTGGAAAAAATTGCATCAGTCATGCTCAGATATGTAATAAATATTTTTTGGCAGATACGAGAAATTTCTAGTATGTTCAGCAAATTAACTAGAAGTTGAATTTATATTAATTAATACATTACTCACTCGCTTCGCTCGTTCGCTCGAATTTATAATTATTACATTACTCATTCGCTTCTCTCGTTAACTCGAATTTATAATTAATTAATACATCACTCAACCGCTTCGCTCGTTCGCTGGAATTGATAATAAATTAATACATCACTCAATCGCTTCGCTCATTCGCTCGAATTTATAATTATTACATCACTCATTCGCTTCTCTCGTTAACTCGAATATATAATTAATTAAAACATAACTCAATCGCTTCGCTCGTTCGCCGGAATTGATAATAAATTAATACATCACTCAATCGCTTCGCTCGTTCGCTGGAATTTATAATTAATTTTTATATAACACAGCGGTCCGCTCGTTCGCTTGAATTTATAATAAATTAATACATTACTTAGTCTCTTCGCTCGTTCGCTGGAATTTATAATTAATTAATGCATTTCACACTCGCTTCGCTCGTTCGCCCGGATGTATAATTAATACATTATGTAGTTGCTCGAATTTAAACTTAATACGTTAATCATTCGCTTCGCTCATTCGCTGGAATTTATAATTAATTAATACGTTACACAATCGGTTCGCTTGTTCGCTCGAATATCTAATAAATAATTAATTCTAACAGAGTCTTTTTTCTTCTTCCCTCATCGCTGAGATTTTGTGTATGTAAGGCTTACAAAATTCTTTACTTAACTTTAGCCAACGAAATGGAATCGCTTCAATGGTCTAAATAGCACATCAGGGAAACATATGTACAGGACTATTGGTCGTTGTGAGATGCCATCTCTATTGTGGTTTGTGATTAGAGAGAGTGGTCCAGCAACCGCCACCAGCCACCACCGCCGACTCCAAACCAGGTGGATATGATTGTATTTACCCACCTGTCTCAATATACCAGTCGTGTGTCGACACACCGCACACTTAGAGCTACGCCCCTCACTTCGTTTTCTTCTTCGACACGAGAGGCGTTTATGAAAAACTCATTGAGATTCGACTTTTAAGGATGATCAATGATCACTGATCAAAATCTATCTATACTTACATTACAAAGAGGAATACGACAATGTTTTTAAGTAAAACGCTTTTATTTTCATTAAAGTCTCGCATAAATGTACTAAAAATAAAAATTTAGGTTCATAATTAAAAAAAGCGTGGGTCGTAAAGCCTATGATAATTTATTACACTCGCGACCCACGTTTTTTTAATTTATACGAGACTTTTATGAATATAAAAGAGTTTTACTTAAAAACATTTTTTTATTTTTTACTTTTTAATTTCTATGTGAAATTTAAGACCAGGAAGTGGGTGAAAATGCGAATACAACATTGTGATTTAGTAATAAGATGTGAAACTAAAAAATCGTTTAAAAATATGTAAACAATCTAAGCTATGGTTCTATGGAAACGAACACTCGAGTTAAGTCTTGACGTCACACACTGTTTTTTTATCACATCACATGATTTCCTTTAAAGTGCGATTTGTACCCGGACGAATCCGGGCCGGTCGGCTAGTTACCATAATATTATGTTGTCATCGAAACTACACAAGTGTGCAAAATTTCAATTCAATCAGTTAACAGGAAGTGGGTGGAAATTTGATTACAAAATTTGATTGTTAGTTAGGTAGGAGTGAAACTAAATAAAAGCATTTAAAAATTTGTCTATCGCGGGTAACCTCAGTAACTACTGAACCGATTTGAAAAAGTTTTAGTTTTAAGCGGGTGAGAAGTGGCAATAAAATTGCCAATTTTTTATAAAAAAAAAATTAACTAGAAGTTGTTTGCAAGATTGAAGAATGTTTGTCAAATTTTCGAATGCACCTAAATTGCTTGTTGTTTTTACCTCCTGTCTTCACTGTTGAAGGGTATCGTATTGAATGTGTTTGTGTGTGTGCGTATCTATATATAGGTAAGCCTATAGTCAGCACGATCTATTTGTATTACTTAACGCACTTACCTTTCTACCCCTTTATTACCAGTATATCTAAAGATGTTACCTCAATGTACGTATTATCCTTGTTGTCTGTAGCTTGTCGTTTAATTAATAGATTACTTTCAATTCAATTAAGATAATTGCAGCGAAAGGTAAATATTATTGCCTTGTCATATTCTTACAACAAAAATATTTTCTGACGATTTATCCATGAAAAAATGTTTTCACGTTTAGTTTAAAAGTGTTTTATTTATTAATTTATTTATTCATTTATTTATTTATTTATTTATTTATACAGTGTGTCCACAGACTCATTCTCAACATGGGGATCTCCGTTGTTATGGGAGATAGAGATTTGGTTAAATGAGACAAAATGTGCAGAATCTTCAGTACTACTCCCTGCGTAGTCAAACTTTCCATACTTTGCTTGGTTTGCGACCGACAGTTGAAAAACGAGATTTAACCATTTTCGTTTTTTGTTTATAACTCGCTTATTAAGTAAGTTAGAAAAAAAATATTTTCACTTTCTTAAGGCCCTTTTTTATGAAGATTTCAAATCTCTTTTCATATTTTTATTTACTTTTATAATTTTAGAGATACTTGTATTAACTTTGTTTTTTTAAATATACGTCAAAGATGGCCATGACGCCATTCGAAACTGACAAATTAGCAACAAACTACACTTTGACAACTAAAACAAAACAGCCAATGCGAATTTCAACTGTTTGCTAAGCCTTCTGTTGTTTTATCAATTAATTATAGCCTACTATTAAAAATCAGTGTTTTACGTATAACTCTGTTATTTTTGAAAATAAATCCATCAACCCTGATATCAAAATAAAGAGAAAAAAAATCTCTTTCGAATGGCGTCATGGCCATCTTTGACGTGTATTTAAAAAAACAAAGTTAATACAAGTATCTCTAAAACTATAAAAATAAATAAAAAAAATATGAAAAGAGATTTGAAATATTCATAAAAAAGAGCCTTAAGAAAGTGAAAATATTTTTTTTCTAGCTTACTTAATAAGCGAGTTATAAACAAAAAACGAAAATGGGTACATCTCGTTTTTCAACTGTCGGTCACAAACCAAGCAAAATATGGAAAGTTTGACTACGCAGGGTAGTAGTACTGGAGATTCTGCACATTTTGTCTCATTTAACCAAATCTCTATCTCCCAAAACCACGGATATCCCTATGTTGAGAATAAATTTGTGGACACACTGTATACTCATCATTTTTTTTGTATTATATGAAACTAAAATTTAAGTATAAAAAAAATAACAAATATCTATCCATTTTTCTGACTGGCAGACAAGGTACAGCCTAAAATACTGAAGATAGAAACATGAAATTTGGAAGATATGTTAACCTTACAGGGATTAGAGGTGCACTAAGAAAGGATTTTTCGGAAATGAACCCCTAAGGCGGTCAAAAGGGGGTGTACTGCACAGCCTGAACCACTGAAGATCGAAACATGAAATTAGGAAGATATGTTCCTTACAGGTTGTAGAGGTGCACTTTAGAAAGAATTTCTCGTAAATCAACCTAAGGAGGTGAAATAGGATGAAAATGTTTGTAAAGAAAATCGTATTCCCTGCGTGTATCAACTTGAAACTTCGTGTAAATATTCTTCAAAATAAATAATTAAACATGTATTTTTGGATTTTTTATGACAACTCCTAAAAGGAGGCGCTCATAAAAACATATTAATATATATTAACATATTAATATATATAATGGATTTATTTTGACTGTAAATAAAACTGAAATAAGAAAATAATTCGTGATTGACGCATAGCATGGCATTTTCTGAGAGTTTATTACAAGAACTTATAATATAATATATATGAAAGAATTTTTTAATATTCCATTCAGAATGAAATTCTTAATATATTTTTCATATTATTCAGCATTTTGTGTTGCAAATAAATAAAATTAAATAAGAAAATATATGAGAAGAGATAACATTTGATGGTATTCTTTGAGTCGAAGAAGATCTAATCATTAAAATTTAAAGAGGAGGAAACGCCATTTTTCGAGGAAAAATGTGAATTCAGTTGCATATTATTTACATGGTGACCAATTTGAAATGGTGCATAGAATGTTTGTAGAACGCTATGTACGTTACCTGTTATACACTTAAAAACTTTATCTCATAACAATAACAATATTGTTTCGCTCAACACAGAGGCTTCGTCAGATAAAGGTCTTAAACTTTGTTCAAAAATTTTGTCTGAAATAATAAGACCTTTATCTGAAGAAGCCACTATTTTGTGAGAAACATTATTGTTATAGATAGATATTGTAAATTATAGACGCTCGACAACAGAGGTCATTAGCGTCTATTATTGTTATAATAAATAAAGTTCTTTAGTGTAAATAAATTGAAACATTGAATTTTTAAACGGTTTTATTTAGCTTGACCCTCGGCTTGACCCCGTATATTTGTTTGTTACTATCTTTGTTTCAAATCTTGCGACAGCTTTTTCAACTACTTCTACTTAACCGATTCTTATGAAACTTTGCACACACATTGAGTTCCCGTGAACATACAATATTATGATAATTTCAACTTGGTAACGAGGATCTGATGATGGAATCAGGAGGTGGACAGTTGAAAGGATGAGGAGTTTGCATAATACGGGCCAGAAATCAAACTAAAACTAGAAAATAAAAATAGGTAAAAAAACTTAGTTAAACGGTTTTATTTTAAATCATCAGCTGTACCAAAAACGAGAAAATAATTAGGATACAAACCAAGGGGTACTTTGTGTCGCTGCGTCAGCGGAATAAGTAATAAAAACGTGGGGCGCATAAAAATTTGTATAATGACTATAATTATTAAATAAGAACGGCTTGTCTAGAAAAATGTGTTTCCAAACCCGCCAACAGAAATATTTCAAATGCGCCCCACGTTTTTATTACCTATTCCGCTCACGCAGCGAAACAAAGTGTCCCTTGGTTTGTGTCCTAATTATTTTCTACTTTTTGGTACATTTAAAATAAAACCGTTTAACTTAAAAGTTTTTTTACCTATTTTTATATTTAAGTTAAAATATTGTATGGAATAAAAAATTATTTCAATAAGACAAAAACAAATCAAATGGAAGGTGTATTGGCATTTGGTACATTAAAATCCTATGTTTCGCTATGAAACAAACACACTGTATATACTTCGTTTTGTTTATGTAATATAATTCTGCGCTCGTTCGTTATATGGCTATGCACAATTTGTTCGTTACTGCAAAATACTAGTAAAATCTTAAGCGATTGAATTGGCTAAATTCCAGGACCGTATAGTTGTTTTTTTTTTGTGTTCACAGTGCTTGATCTCACTACATTCTTTTTATTTGTACAGTGACGTACTATTAAATAATTATATAAACTCAATTGTTTTTAAATTTAACCTATAACAACCCCATTAGTTCTAATTTAATGCAAAAAAAATCTATTCTCGTATCAAAAAAACGTTCGGAAGCGTGCAATAATGTTTTCAGGTACGTGCAGTACGCAGCTAGGATTCTAGATGGTAGCATGTATGGTAGATGGTGGCTGAAATTATAAGCGCTTATAGGTTTGCACAACGAAGCTTTGATACTAGCATTGATACAAGCTTAAATCGCGTTTGAAATGTCAGATAGCGAAGACGAATATTTGTGTTCTTCTGCTACAAAGTGGTATATTTTAAATACAAATTTGGGTAGGAGCTATCATGTCCACCCTATTAATAGAAAACTATATAAACATGGCGAATTTCATAATTTATACCAAGAATTAAAATTTTACCCAAACCGTTTTTTTGAATATTTACGTATGGAACCTAACACTTTTAAATACGTCTTAGAAAAAACTCGAAAAAAATTAAATAAAAACTGGCAAAATTTCACTTATTAAACTAGTCACATCCATTGAGAAACTTGTAACGGCCATTTGACAGTTGTCACACGCTGATTGTAGTAGACAGCGCGCTGAAAGAATGGTGAGATACATTCTTGAATCTACCAGCTCTTGTAACAGCGCTTATACCTGCTACACTCACTGCTTCGTTGTGTACGCTCGCATATATAACAATGCATTAATTTAAGCAAGCCCTGCAATGATCTACGCTACCATCTAGAATCCCAGCTGCGTACTGCACGTACCTTTAGGCGGTAGGAAAGGAGTTATATAGTCTTTCCCATCAACATATATGTAAGTCTATTTATCACGTGAACAGCACATAAAGTATCTGATTGGTTGTTCTGCTTTTTTGAGTTACAAGCCACCAATCAGACGCTGATCATGCAGTTTTATTGCTTTATCGAGTCATGGAATAGAGTATAGATTTCCTTTTAAAAGCATTGCATACTTACAAATACCCCTGAACTCTTCAACTCCAATCCTTTCCCATTGCCTAAAAACGGTTATGGCTTTCCCGACGCTATTTTTAAAACTAATAAAGCAATAAGGGATTCGGGTAAACGCTAAATGAAGGACCAAGAATCGCACTTCAGGCGACTGTGTATATATTTGCAGTTTCTGTCTTTGATGTCTTTGTCTGTTTCACTGACTGCATTTCTATATATATGTATTTGCTGTCTTTGGATTTGATGTCTTTGTCTGTTTCACTGACTGCATTTCTATATATGTATTTGCTGTCTTTGGATTTGATGTCTTTGTCTGTTTCACTGACTGTAGGTATATAAAGGTAATGAAGTAATAAAGAATTCGGGTAAACGCTAAATGAAGGACCAAGAATTACACTTCAGGCGACTGTGTATATATTTGCAGTTTCTGTCTTTGATGTCTTTGTCTGTTTCACTGACTGCATTTCTATATATATGTATTTGCTGTCTTTGGATTTGATGTCTTTGTCTGTTTCACTGACTGCATTTCTATATATGTATTTGCTGTCTTTGGATTTGATGTCTTTGTCTGTTTCACTGACTGTAGGTATATAAAGGTAATGAAGTAATAAAGATTTCGGGTAAACGCTAAATGAAGGACCAAGAATTACACTTCAGGCGACTGTGTATATATTTGTTGTTTCAGTCTTTGATGTCTTTGTCTGTTTCACTGACTGCATTTCTTTATATTTACTGTCTTTGATGTCTTTGTCTGTTTCACTGACGGCATTTCTTTATATTTACTGTCTTTGTCTGTTTCACTGACTGCAATTCTATATATGTATTTGCTGTCTTTGTCTTTGATGTCTTTGTCTGTTTCACTGACTGTAGGTATATTTATAGCTGCTGATTTAAATTCATCATCTTTTAACGGCTTGCTTTCAAAACTTATCGATGTTTTTAACCGTTCTAGTAGCATAAATATATACCTACTCTTAACGACGTGCTACTGTGCGACACTGCAGATACGGATTATAGGGTGTGTTTATTCGCTCGGTCACACTACACCACTGCATTGCACTGCTGTTTCGGCTACTTACTTACATAACGTGTGATTTATGAGGTCGCGATATTTGACATTTAGCGCTTTTTGTTATACCCGCTTCTCTTTCAGCTTATGCTCTGGAATTACAAGCATGTAGAATTGTAGACATATGAGGAAAACAGATTGAATGATATGAATAGAGATAGATATTTTGTTTGATGAATATGTCTACTACTTTTGTACAGTACGGAAAAAAATTCTAGAAATATCTCTCAAAATAATGTGCATATACCTACTACTTATTTTTGCACAATAAAAATGTTTACCACCTCTACAATGGTACATAAGTATTAGAATCAGTCCGAATTTTTTTTTAACTTCCCATTGGAAGTTATTGTAATGGGTCCGAAAATCGAAATCAAAATGTATAACAAATTTTTATGTTTCAAGGTCACTAAACTATTTTTAGAAAGATGCCTGTGTTAGTGTGTGTGTGTGTGTACGTATGTACGTAACGTACGTACGTATGTGTCCATTTCTTTCTAAGACGAAATCTCGAGAATGAAAAATGATATCGACTATGTTAGGGTGCCAATCGACGCGTATTAACGTAAATATGATCTGAAAGAAATTTTTTCAAAATCGGTTCAGCCGTTCTTTTTTCTTAACCAAATAGACTCCAATAAAGTAGATTTAACACAATATCTCGCGAATAAAAAATTATATTGACTTCGTAAGGGTGTCAATCGAGGCGTGTTAACGTCATTTTGATCCGACATAAATTTTATAAAAATCGGTTCAGCCGTTTTTTTTTTAATCATTGTTAAAAATTATTAATAATTATGTTTTAATGATTAAAATGATTACTTTTCTGTGTAATATCTAATTTAATTATTATTATTAAATATTTATCAAACTGGGAAGTTCTCGTGTGGACCTCAAGTGTCGCACTTTAGTCCTAATAAACGACCCCCCTGACGGCTTGTTTTTTAATTTATTTATAGTAGATTATAGACGCGTCGACAACTCAGGTCATTAGCGTCTTCAACACAACAAATAATACATTTGTGTATTAGAATATCCGCCAGCCGGCATACACAAACTGACTGGTACGAGCTCGGGTCCCAAGGAGCGCTAATTCCCACAAAACATTGGAATGCAAACTACATTCCAATGTTCCAGGGATTTTTTTTGAGATTAATAGATCTTGACATTTCGATATCCTAGGAAACGTTTGAGACCACTTCTCTCTCTCTCCCTCTCTCTGCATGTGTGTGTGGATATCGCAAAAACGACTTATACAGGGTGAATCAATTTCATTCCCCAGCGCTTGGATATGTTTTCTACAATTAAAAATAAGTCAAAAATGAACAATTCCAAATTGCCGAAAGTGAAGGCGTTTTCGGGGAAATTTAGATATACCCGACATTACACCGCGTACGGGGAATTTTTATAGATCCTAGTTTTTCTATTAAGAAATAGATTAAGTTAAATAACAGTAGTTAAATACCCCCGAGGGGGGACTTTGGAATGTGGTTGCTATCGCAAATTGCATTCCAATGTTCTTTGAGAATTAGCGCTCCCAGGGACCCGAGCTCGTACCAGGCGGTTTGTGTATGCCGACTGGCGGATTCTAATACACAATTGGATTATTTGTTGTGTTGAAGACGCTAATGACCTGAGTTGTCGACGCGTCTATAATCTACAATTAATTAATTAATTTAGTAGTTAAATAAAATAAGTTCGAGCTTGAGAATAGCCGAGCAACTTCGTTCTTTCTTCACCAAGAAAAAATAGTAGATTGTATATCTAGTGGTGTAATGAGGTATATTACTAACGAGTAGTGGCACTATGTTAAAACGAGCGCTAGCGATAAGAGCATAATACCATTCCGTACGAGATATTATGATATAAAATTTTTTGTCCTATATACGCAATATAAAATAGCTGCTCTTGTCTTCATTTTCAGTATTTTCAAAATGTTTGACATTTCAATTATGTAGCAAACTTCACTTCTAATATTAAGCTGTTACACGTACATCAGCACAAATTTCTATTGAATTGGTTAGCGCGCTTACTACTTTTCCGCACATGTGTGCGGGAAACTTGACTTGTAAAAGGTCACTTATATATGCATGCATAGGGGGTAGGACAAAAAATATATTTGGTCAGCGTAAAAAACACGTTACTTTTAGTAGACTGTATTTCTAGTGCCGTAAAGGGGTTTAATACTGACGAGTGATGACAGTATGTAAAAATGAGCGATAGAGAGTTTTTACAGTCACACGAGTCATAATACCATTACGCACGAGAAATACATGGTATTTTTTGCCATATTCACTACGAAATACTTACTTTTCAGTTCATTTTCAGTATCTTAAAAAAATTTTGACAGTTCATTTGCGTCGCCATCTTTACATTTACAGTTAGCCGTGAAGTTCGTGAATATGGAATAGCAGGCATGTGGAGCGAATAAACAAAATAACAGATATAACAACCCGTGAGGTGGGTCGTTTATTAGGACTAAAGTGCGACCCTTGAGGTCCACACGACGAACTTCCCAGTTTGATAAATATGTTTAATAATAATAATTAAATTAGATATTACACAGAAAAGTAACTGACACCCTTACGAAGTCGGTATAATTTTTTATTCGCGAGATATTGTGTAAAATCTTTTTTTGGAGTTTATTTGGTTAAGAAAAAAGAACGGCTGAACCGATTTTGAAAAAAATTCTTTCAGATCATATTTACGTTAATACACGTCGATTGGCACCCTAACGTAGTCGATATCAATTTTCATTTTCGAAATTTCGTCTTAGAAGGAAATGGACACGTACGTACGTACACACATACACACATAGAGCCATCTTTCTAAAAATAGTGTAAAAATAGTGTAGTGACCTTGAAACATAAAAATTTGTTATACATTTTGATTTCGATTTTCGAACCCATTACAATAACTTCCAATGGGAAGTTAATAAACAGAAGTTGCTATGGCAACCGTTTACTTATCGCACTAGTGCGGCAAATAAAACACTTTCATGACGCCTGCCTATTAAATGATCCATTACAGGCCGGTGTACATGCATCTAAAGTAGCTATTTTGTAGTGGGCATGGCAAGAAATAATTTACACAAAATACACAATTCCAATAAATAAAGTAGTAGATCAATAGAGTTTGTATATAGCTATTAGGCAATACTATATTTCTTTCCCTATTATGTCTATTAAAACACATAATCATTAGATAAATTGATTTTTCATATCAGTGAATAGTCGGTAATTTAGCGTAATAGGTTTGACTAGTGGCGTTTTGAGAGTATGTATGTATCTGTGACCACAAGACAAAATTAGTTAAGTAAATTTTTGAAGTAAAAACTTCCTTAGCCGCGTTAGGCACTCTTTTCCTGGGTGGTTAAAAAAAGGGAACCGTTCGCAAAAATGTGACGAGGCTGACATAGCTATATCATAAAAACGGTACGCAGTACACTTGCATTCATAGCGCAGTTGATAACGTGTTTGCGTTCTATGCACAGGAACCTGGGTTCGAGACCTGATGGCAGCGTAGAATTTTTGGCGTTTTTTTTTCTAAATTCTACATGATATTTATTTATATATTTTTTTATTTTTGTTATATTGTTTCTTTGACAAAAATTATATTTTTTTTTAAAGCAAGGTGGAATAAATTAAAAATATAATTTTAGTATTTTAGCTCGTATTTTAGTAATAAATTATATTTAGTTCATAAATGCGCTATAATAGATGACACCAAAAATTAGAAAATCTGAAGTTTTCACTTCTGTCGTGTGGTCAATAAGCACACACCCATTTTTTTGGTATTCCTATTCTTTTTTGAAAACACATTGTTTTGCAAACGAATAACACTATTTAATAGAATGTAGGTTAGGGAAGGTAATTGTAAAACAACATAATTTTGTTCTTTTAGAAACCATCTCACTCATTTTTTTATTACAAGCTTTTATTTAACTTGCAATGTTTGTATGTTAGTTTGTTTGTTTAAGTCAAATCTTGCATGTCAATTTTAAACGACTTCCACGCATCCAATCGATTTGAAATTTTGTACACATATGTATTCCCGATGACAATACATGAATAAATCGTTTTTAGAAATAAATTCAACCCCTAAGGGGTTCAAACGGGGATGTAAGGTTTTTTTCACTAATCAACGCCCAGGCCAAATCGCTGAAGCTAGAAACTTGAAATTTGGACAGTTGGTTCCTTTCCTGACGTAAGCATCCACTAAGAAAGAATTTTTTGGAATTCAACCCCTACGGGTGTCAAAGGGGGTAAAATTTTGAAAGACTAAAATGAACAAAATAAAATATTAGTAAAAAAAACTTTTTAGAGATAAGCTTTTATTGAAATGTACTAAAAAGGAAAAAATATAATAAACTATCATAGAGAATACAACCCCCGCTTTTATAATAATTATGAATCAAAATTATTAAATATCATTTTTTCCTTTTTACTACATTTCAATAAAAGATTGTTTCTAAAAATTTTTTTTTACTAATGTTTGATTTTAGTTGATTCAATTTTCTTTACAATTATTTTTATATCAATCTATGTTTAAGCATGATATAAATATTCGAAATATTTATTTTTACATATTTGAATAGTTAAATTAGTGCCCTAATAAATTGCAGAAGCGGTTTTTGAAAATAACGAATCGTTTTCAAAATACACGCGATTTTGATAAAGGAACGTCCGCTTGCGGTTTGAATATACATACGAACGGAGCGAGTGTTCATATTGGAAAAATTGATCGCTTTAGTTTAGACAGGTCTTCTCAGTCACGTGACCGTTTTATGCACCAATAGTAATTTAAGTAACGTCACTTCCGTCATCAATTTTCTTGACAGAAAATTCTGCGTCACCGCGAGCTATAAGAAGTTTCACTTCAAGAATCAATATGAGTCACTTAGCCTTGCGGACACACGTGTATTATAGGTATACATACATCTATCCATAAGTAACTCAAGCTGCCGTTCCCATCAGGAGGCGGCTGGCGGGCATAAATCTCTCGGGCGGCGGCGGTGGCTGCTGCGATGGTGGTGCGACGGCGGTACTTCGGTCGACATTCACATAAAACCCCAGGACATGTCGTAAATGTTATTCCGGTAACTCTCCTGTCGTACATTGCGCCACTTCCTCTTTCTTTTTACTCCCGCTGCAGAATAACTTAGACGTCGCCTGGACGTAGTGTTAACGCACCACTCAGACCTACTCCCGTTTGACCGATTCGATTTGAAATTATTTAATCCATGTATTTATGACGACTCCACCTGCAGATGCATCAATGGATTTAAATAAATTTGTATTTGTATTGTATTGTATTGTATTGTATTGTATTGTATTGTATTGTAACAAAACTGTTTTCTACGTGGGCGGAATAAATTATTTATTTACAATAATTAAAAATGTAACAACAATTCAATAACAATCAAAGCAACAATTATATGTCAATTCTAACAGACTAAGACAACACAATAGTAATTCTCAAGCAAAGTGAAACACTTCAATAACACTGAACAATAACTATTTATATACTGTATTTATGTTCGCAAATTCAACTCGACACTCATTTACGACTGACTGACTCCGTCGGCTCCTTGGTTATATAGAGCTACGTGGCTTAAACACAGCGCTTTTAGTACTTTCCAAACGTCTAGCGGGTACTGGTATCTTCGATATCATTCCACGCCTCACCACTGTGACCTATTCTCGACGTTGCTATTGTAGCCAGCGGCGTATCATCTTGGGGTTTGCTACAGTATTGTATTGTATTTAAATGATGCGGCACACACAAGGCCGGTTTTACGAGGGGGGGAAGCTGACTACTTAGAGTCTTAGAAGAGGAGAAAATAAAAATAGAAAACAGAATCAGAAAACTTAATAAATCAATATTATTAATACCAAAACATAAAACACAACCATTTTGCATTTTGCACCTCCTTGAAATTTAATCCTGCCGACGCACGCCCAGAGCTAAGCTCGCGTTGCGTCAAACGGTCAAAGACATTGCACGACCGAATCTACGTTCACGGAAGGGAAGCTGACAGAAAAAGCTAATTGATGGACTAAATAAAATATTAGGAAAAAAAACTTTTTAGAGATAAGATTTTTTGAAATGTACTAAAAACGAAAAAATAATATTTAATAATTTTGGTTCATAATAATTATTATAAAAGCGGGGATTGTAATCTTTATGATAGTTTATTAGCCACGACCCCCGCTTTCATAATAATTATGAACCTAAATTATTAAATATTATTTTTTCCTTTTTTGTTCATTTCAATAAAAGCTTGTCTCTAAAAAGTTTTTTTTACTAATATTTTATTTTTGTCATTTTAGTCTCAAAATTTTACCCCTCTTTGACACCCGTAGGGGTTGAATGTCGAGAAATCCTTTCTTAATAGATCCTTACGTCACAAAAGGAACCAAATGTCCAAATTTCAAGTTTCTAACTTCAGCGATTAGTCAAAAAAACCCTACATCCCCGTTTGAACCCCTTAGGGGTTAAATTTATTTATAAAAACGATTTATTCATGTATTGTCATCGGATACGTGGAAGTCGTTCAAAATTGACTTGCAAGTTTTGACCTAAACAAACAAACATGCATACAAACATACTAACTAATAACATTGCAAGTTAAATAAAAGCTTGTAAAAAGTATTGCATATAGCCCGATTACTTGTCGATTGACACAGTGATCAGCCTATTAGCGGCAAAGCACCGCTCTCACTAGCAGCCTCTAGCAACGAACTGTCTACTTGACAACCGTTACTCTCTCTGCTGCTCTCTAATTGTTTTACCATAGCCGGCGTGTTCAAGTAGGCGGAGATCGGAACAATAGCCGTTGTCGAGTGATGCCGTCTCGGTGTCATTCTTATAGTATTGTGTCTACACCTTAGACAGGAATCTAGAGACGAAGTACAAGTGAGTGGAGTCGTTGCTGTTCCGGTCACCACCCATACTCAAGGGTGGAGACCGGAACAATAGCCGTTGTCGAGTGCTGACATCTCGGTGTCATTCTTATAGTATTGTGTCTACACCGTAGACAGGAATCTAGAGACGAAGTACAAGTGAGTG
The DNA here is from genome assembly GCA_039654895.1 of Mongoloraphidia duomilia. Classification (NCBI taxonomy): domain Eukaryota; kingdom Metazoa; phylum Arthropoda; class Insecta; order Raphidioptera; family Raphidiidae; genus Mongoloraphidia; species Mongoloraphidia duomilia. The sequence continues at coordinate 46,500,343 of CM077522.1, read as the reverse complement.
GAGTCGTTGCTGTTCCGGTCTCCACCCATACTCAAGGGTGGAGACCGGAACAAAAGCCGTTGTCCAGTGATGACGTCTCGGTGTCATTCTTATAGCATTGTGTCTACACCTTAGACAGGAATCTAGAGACGAAGTACAAGTGAGTGGAGTCGTTGCTGTTCCGGTCTCCGCCCATACTCAAGGGTGGAGACCGGAACAGTAGCCGTTGACGAGTGATGACGTCTCGGTGTCATTCTTATAGCATTGTGTCTACACCTTAGACAGGAATCTAGAGACGAAATACAAGTGAGTGGAGTGGTTGCTGTCCCGGTCTCCACCCATACTCAAGGGTGGAGACCGGAACAATAGCCGTTGTCGAGTGATGACATCTCGGTGTCATTCTTATAGTATTGTGTCTACACCGTAGACAGGAATCTAAAGACGAAGTACAAGTGAGTGGAATGGTTGCTGTTCCGGTCTCCACCCATACTCAAGGGTGGAGTCCGGAACAATAGCCGTTGTCGAGTGCTGACATCTCGGTGTCATTCTTATAGTATTGTGTCTACACCGTAGACAGGAATCTAGAGACGAAGTACAAGTGAGTTGAGTCGTTGCTGTTCCGGTCTCCACCCATACTCAAGGGTGGAGACCGGAACAAAAGCCGTTGTCCAGTGATGACGTCTCGGTGTCATTCTTATGATATTGTGTCCATACCGAGGATTTTATCAAGCCTTAACGTAGCAGCGCGGCAACATAAGTAATTGTGAACGAGCGTTAAGTGTTTGAGACGTATGCCGTACCGAGCCGCATTGCAAACATATCGGTTTGACGCTACGGATTAGGTGCACGGGGCCTTTCTAAAGGGCGCGGACAAACAAAAACTGCGTATCTAAGTAATACAATATTGTATTCTATATCTGCGCATATGTACATGTAACTTCGTAAGAACTTACAATTTGAGACTCTGATAGCGTTTTCAGCTGGTGAACACTTTTTAATGAAACGCTAACAGGAATAAAACGGCTCTACCGATTTGGATGAAATTTACCGAAAAGGGATTTGGGGGGCAAAAAATCGATCTAACTAAGTCACATCCCAGGAAAAATTCTTGTAGATTTTATAACTTTAAAAATCAATTTTTTGACGTTTCAAAATATAGTGAAAGCAGGCTTTTTATACTTATGTTTCCAAGGCTTAAGGTAAATTTGATATATTATCATGATATGTCAAAAATAAAAATAAATAAATATATAGTTAACATTAAAAATGCCAAAAACTTCAACAGAACGTGTTCTAATAAAAAATGTATGAAGTATAACTTCGACTGTGCACTTATGGGGGTGAGACACATATCCTCTTTAGGGTCCCGTAGCCAAATGGCAAAAACGAAACCATTATAATTTCGTTCTGTCCGTCTGTCAATGCCATTTTACTCGGAGACTATTGGCACTATATAGATGAAATTTGGAAGGTGGGTGTCTTCTATGGACCGCTATACAATGGTGCAGTGAAATTACGAAAAACAATTAGGGGTAGCATTCCATACATTTAACTGAGGGATGAAAGGAAAAATTCCAGTGCACATAACCGTGTGGGGTATCATTAGATAGGTCTTGAAAAATGATATAGACGTTTCAAAATGACTTTTTTTATTTCAGTCAGTTGGCAAGATATGCGCTTCTAAAGTCGTAAAAAGTGTGTCCTCACTCCTCTAACTTTTCAACTTTGGGGTGGAAAATTCCAAAAAAAAAAATAACGTGGTAGAACTTAAAAAACACTTCCAACGAAAATTGGTTTGAATAAGATATGTTGTGTAGTTTTTGAGATATGGGATATTTTCGGTTACACGCTATTTTTTTGAGTTTAGCGACCGCAGAAATAACTATGTTTGTCACAGTGTCTTTGAGAAATATTAAACTTATATTTACCCGGCTGCGCCAGAAGGAGGGTAATGTTTTTCAAGTGTATGTATGTATCTATGTATGTATATTTCTTTATCACGCTGTGTAGCCTAAACGGCTTGACGGATTTTGAAAAATGAGGTGTCATTAGATTGGTCTGAATCCCCAAAGTGACATAGGGTATATGACGTCACGGAAAAATCAATATGGCGGACGCTAGACGTTATTTTGTCAGAATGCAAAAGTAATTTTCCTTCTAAATACATTGATATAGGAACCAAAATTAAAACAAAAGAAAGGTTTCGTTGACATTTCAAATAGGGTACATGACGTCACGGAAAATTCAATATGGCGGGCGCTAGACGCCATTTTGTCAGTACGCAAAAAATCAGTAAAACCTTGTGTGTGGGGTATCAAATGAAAAGACTTGATGAGTAGATTCAACTAAAAGGAAGGAAATAAAAAATTTATTAAAAAAACAAAAACCCGACTGCGTAAATATCGAACATAAAAGATATGGAAACAAGATCAAATGATAACATGCAGTCGGAGGCATAGTAGTAACAAATTGAACAGAAATACCTCCGATTCGTTCGATTTTTACGCAGTCGGGTTTTTTGTTTTTTTTAATAAATTTTTTATTTCCTTCCTTTTAGTTGAATCTACTCATCAGGCCTTTTCATTTGATACCCCACACACAAAGTTTTACCGATTTTTTACATACTGACAAAATGGCGTCTAGCGCCCGCCATATTGAATTTTTCGTAAAAATCGAACATAAAAGATGGAAACAAGATCAAATGATAACATGCAGTCGGAGATATTTCTGTTCAATTTGTTACTACTATGCCTCCGACTGCATGTTATCATTTGATCTTGTTTCCATCTTTTATGTTCGATTTTTACGCAGTCGGGTTTTTTGTTTTTTTAATAAATTTTTTATTTGGAAAACTATGTTCAACTTAAAATAAAAGACAATAAATTATTATTAAATTTTAACCGTGAACGTTCTTCCTGACAACGGAATCCTTCACTGTTCGTGGTCTGACACGCACTTGGCCTTTTTTTTTAACACGCTTATTAGTTCCACCTGTATGTATGTATGTAAGTAACGGATTCTTTGAACGCGATTTTCACCCACTTCAAAAGTTCAGATTGAACTGAAACTTTGCATACTTATCAAGGACCGATGACAATACAATAATTCAATAAGTTTTTTAGTCCTAGAGATCCTGGATCTCCAGGACTAAAAAAAAGCAAAAAACTTCAGATTGAACTGAAACTTTGCACACTTATCAAGGACCGATGACAATGCAATAATTCAATAAGTTTTTTAGTCCTAGAGATTCTGGATCTCCAAGACTAAAAAAAAGCAAAAAACTTCAGATTGAACTGAAACTTTGCACACTTATCAAGGACCGATGAAAATACAATAATTCAATAAGTTTGTCCCATTATCCTGAACAGGATCTCCAAGGACTAAAAAGCAAAAATAAATTATAATTTAAAAAAACTAAAAAACACGCTTTAATGGTAAACTGAACTAAAAAGTAAAAAAGAATTTTTATTGTAAAAAAGCGTGGGGTGCTTTGTACCATATCTTCATACTTTATAACAACTGATATCGAGCACCCCACGCTTTTTTACAATAAAAATTCTTTTTTACTTTTTAGTTCAGTTTACCATTAAAGCGTGTTTTTTAGTTTTTGATGTGAAACATCTTATGTCCGGCTGTGAACCGCCGCGTGAGGGGAAATATGCAACGAAATGTTTGGTCCGCTCCTTCGCTGCTATTCTCCCCACCACTGCGGCACTCTCTCTCTCTCTTGGCTCAGGCGTGCACTGTAACACACGCGGTGTTACAGTGCAGTATATAGGATTACGTTAGCATAACAGTTAGTTGCTGCTTTTGAAAAAATATATACTACTACATAGAGAATACCACCGAGTTCAATAACGTTTTCTTTGATGTTTCACATCTGTCGGGGGTTCCAAGACCCACACCCTTTTTTTAAATTATAATTTTTATTTAAAGTATTCCATTTACGTACATTCGCGGAAGTTATAAGAGAGAAAAACACATTTCTCGAGAGATTTCACTTTTCATTAAAACTGAAAGAATTTCGATTTTAAAATAATTTCAGATTCTGGTCAGTAATACGTAACATCTGCGCTGAATATAAATGAAAAATATCTAATAATCAGAACCGAAATAAAATATAAAAAATGCATAATAACATGTAATCTATATTCAAATGCAATGACATTTTTTGCTTTTATAATGGCATTGTGCTAACACATCGATGACATCAGCCAACGATGTACTGAAGTGAATAGCGAAAGCGTGCCATGATTTCACAAACAGGGATACCTTACTCTTGTCTATACTCCTTCTCTTCTTCCACACGAGGAATTAAACCGTCATGCTTCACAAATTATTTCTTCTAAAGATTTTTACTTCTCACCTCTACTATGGTAGTGAAGTAATGGATTTAGTCCGAAAAAAATATTTGGAGATTTTAACAGATCTTCACGTTTTGAAACCCTATCAATCGTTTAAGATCATTTTCTGACTGATGTCTGTATGTGTGTGTGTATGTGGTCATTTTTCGCCTTCGGTATCGTAAAAACGGAACAACATACGGCCATGCCGATTGTTCCATTGTGTTTATCAGCCTTTAACTTAGATCTGACTAGATTTTGAGTCAAATCGGTTCAGTGGATCCTAAGATATTAAAAAAACGATCTCAATGTCACGTATTACCATAGGAAAAAAAAAATAAATGAATTCTAGATGTTATAATATGAAAAAAATGTAAATTTTTTTTCTCTAAAATGTACCTATAGTTTTCGAGAAAAAAAATATTTTACTAAAAAAAGAAAATTGTATGTAAATCAAGGTAACCATGATTTTTGCTATATTACTAGCCATCAGTAGATCACCAAACAAAAAAGAGGGCCATGCTTTTTTCCAAAGAATAAAAAAGAGTGTTTATTTTTTGCAAATATTTACTAGGTGGGAAGTATAGGACTGGTCATCAGTCCAATTTTTGTTAAGATAACCAACTCATTATTTGCTATGACGTTTCATGAATGCCGTTTTAAATTAGTGTAATTTGTTAATTACCACTAATGACTTTAGTTCTCGAGCGTCTATAATCTACAATAAATAAAATATATACCTATCTGGACAGAGAAGTGTGATCGATACTGTTTGGGTACATTTTTGAAGTGAAGGCGCACTTTTCCTGACAAGTGAACGAAAGTGAACCGTCACGCTTCGGGTCGGTGACGCTGAATCGGATTTACTCGGCTCACAAGAAAAGGTATTTGTAGTAACTAACGTTTGGGTACTGACTGGTCACTCTCTTACAACTGTGCTCAGCTGACAGACTTATATCATAAAAACGACACGCCATACAGTTGCACCGATAGCGATGTAAGCAGCGTCTTTGCGTCGTATGCATTTGATCCTCGGTTTGAAACCTGATGGCACCATAGAATTTTTGTCGTATTTTTTTTATTTATGTAGATCATAATATACGCTCGACAACTAAAGACATAAACGTCTAATTAAATTAAACGACATCACAAAACATCCATGAGCGGAGGTGAGATTCGAACCCACGACGGTTTGATTCAACGGCCAGCACGCTAACTGTTACACCAAACTATCATCGTTTGGATATAGAGTGCCCGCGGTGAGAGATGAAGCCAGGCACGTCATCAATAATATGCTAGTGAACGCCTGCTTGCCCGCAGACAGTGCCGTTTACACAAAACTGCACATTGGGTTTTATGACGTTAGGTACCTACAATTTTGGCAAACTGCTATTCATGACAATAAACAGCCAATAGCAAGCTAGAAGGCGGGCGCAATGCATTCACGTTACTATGACGCGGTGGCTTCATCTTTCGCCGCGCGAGGTCTACCGTAGGTATAAGAGTCAAGGTTCCAGCAATGAGACCGGATTGTGCGCCAGTATATTTCATATATAGATAGTTATCGAGGGGTGTGATTTTGAGGGTGTCGCGATAATGGGACAAGTTGTGACGACCTGTCTTTATGATGTGAGCTCACCTCGCTACACGGTACCTATCATCATCATCATCATCATCACCATCACTGCCATCATAGCCGCCTGGCGTCATCACCAGCCAGCCATCATTCGCTACTTTTATTCCAGTGCTAAACAAACCTTTCGTGCATATTTTGCAAATGTTAAAAAAATCAAATAAACGCTTAAGGTAGTTGTCGTGCTATGGGCATAGTGTCAGAAAATTCTAAATTTTCGTATACTCATTAAGGATACTATAATACAAATACCATTAAAATTTGAAGTTGATTGACCATCTCTAACTCGAAATAAACTTAATTAAAGTTCGGATAATTAACACGGAGAGCATAGGAAAGGTTGTGTTTTTGACAACTTTTTTAATTTAAAAAAAAAGTAACAGTCAGAAATTTTCAAAAAACTAACTGTTCATTGATGTTTTTATTCTGAATTTAAAAAAGAAAATCCAAAAATTATTGACCTTTTTATTGTTGAGATATAATAACGCAAAGTTCAACAATTTATGACAAAGATTGACATTTTTATATAATCCAAGTGAACAAACTAAGTGAAATATGTGTTACTATGTGAACAACAGTTTAGGTACAATCTCTAACAAAATTTTTTTACATTTAACACTATACTTCTTTATTGTTTTACAGCGTATTATGAACGAAACTTTTGGATGATATTGTAGCACGACAACTACCTTAAGTTAGCATTAGCTTTGTTCCAACTACTCTGAATACCGTAATATTACCGTCACGCTCATGCGCAGTGGACAGAACGCGTTCCAACCGCACTTGTGATCGTTTGTGGACGATTCTTAAAGCGTTCCAACCGAATTTGTGATAATTTGTGAACGGTTTCCGAACGATCATTTCAGTACATGCTCTAGACATGAAACCAAAATGAAACTGTAAAACTGACATGCGCATTAAACACTTTGTTACGTTTGTCTCTGTTCAATACCAATTTGAGACAGTTGTTTATTCATTTGTAATTTGTTTTATTTTTGTTTTGTCTCGTCTCTAATCAAATATCTCTTTATTCTTCATTTATTTGTTTTGTTTGTTTTTGTAAAATTATTAATTTAAATATTTATATTTGAATTCTTAGTTATTTAAATATATTTATATTCGTGTAATTCTAAAAATTTAAAATAAGTCAATGTTAGACGAAAAATACAATTTTTGACAAGCGCTCAAAAACATCACGACTACAAATTAATAATTTGCATATTTTTTATTTCCAAAAAAAATGTAGCTAGCATATTTTACCAAAAAATGTTTTTAACAGTTAAAACATTTAGTACGTTTATTAACTTCCCATTGGAAGTTATTGTAATGGGTCCGAAAATCGAAATCAAAAAGGAAAAAAAATTTTTATGTTTCAAGGTCACTACACTATTTTTACACTACTTTTAGAAAGATGTCTCTGTGTGTGTGTGTGTGTGTGTGTGTGTGTACGTATGTACGTACGTACGTACGTACGTACGTACGTATGTATGTGTCCATTTCTTTCTAAGACGAAATCTCGAGAACGAAAAATGATATCGACTACGTTGGGGTGCCAATCGACGCGTATTAACGTAAATATGATCTGAAAAGAATTTTTTTAAAATCGGTTCAGCCGTTCTTTTTTCTTAACCAAATAACCTCCAAAAAAGTAGATTTTACACAATATCTCGCGAATAAAAAATTATATCGACTTCGTAAGGGTGTCAATCGAGGCGTGTTAACGTCATTTTGATCCGACATAAATTTTATAAAAATCGGTTCAGCCGTTTTTTTTTTAATTATTGATGTTTTAATGATTAAAATGATTACTTTTCTGTGTAATATCTAATTTAATTATTATTATTAAATATTTATCAAACTGGGAAGTTCGTCGTGTGGACCTCAAGGGTCGCACTTTAGTCGTAATAAACGACCCACCTCACGTTTATTTATATTATTCTTACGACTAGCTATCAAATAAGTTATTCATTTTCAAAATGTTTTTAACAACAAAAAAAGCCTGAAATTAGGAATTTACATTTGACAAATGACAATTGATAATATATTTTGATGCACAAAACGGTCACAAAAGCGTTCCAACCAATGTTTAGGTTTGTATCGTCACAGGACTGTGCTAAATCGACGCATGCGCACAAAGCCGATAAAAACCGTTTCATTACCGTTTCAAAACGATCCATTTATAGCAGGTTGGAACATAGCTATTAGTGTTAGAAACACCCATCGAATAACGTAACAATACAATGCAACATTAAAAAAATTCATTTTCAAACCTGTCACCGTCGGAACTCAAACCCGAATCTTCCACTATCGCGGCGAATGCGTTCATTTACTCTATACAGTGACAAGATTAAATAATGAATTGTTTTCATTACAAAACAATATTATATATTAGTGTCACCGTAGAGTAAATGAACTCAGCCGTCGCGATAGTGGAAAACTAGGGTTTGAGTCCCGACGGTGACTTAGGTTCAAAATGAATTTTTCTCGTGTTGCATTGTAACGGCATTCGATATTACACTAATGCTAACTTAAACATTTGCTTGTACCTATAATTTTTAACAATAAGTTTACGTCGATCTTGCGAATGAGCCATTTTCCTGAGAGTAGTTCTTTCAATTATCCACAAGAGGCAGTACTTGTGGTAGGGACAAACATTATTTATTCTCTATTAGTGTCGTGTCATTTTAGTGGTACAACCGGGTACAACTTAATTATTAAACTATTATTTTTATTAAATAACAAGTGCTGCCTCTCGTGGATAATTGAAGGGACTACTCTCAGGAAAATGGCTCATTTACTAAAATTTAAAATGCACGCTGAAAAACAGATTCCAATCGTCGCGTTCAACCAATTGCAATACCTTAATTAGTTTTTATGGTTATAGGAAGGGGCCGAAGGACGGACATGATTACACGATACAAACAAATAACAGTTTGTTTACTGCTGGTTGTCGATCTACCGCATGATTCCGGCAACCTTATACTACCAATTCAAATTCAGATCGCGTGTAAAACTTTTTCTTGAATAATATTTTTAATACTTTAACACCGACAGGTAATTCCCCCCGTAATACTGCCATGCGCACCGCTAATAGAACGAGAGCTAGTGACAATTTTTTGGTGTTATTTATTCAAGGTCTTATTTTTGTGAAGATGTTGAGGGAGGCATATTAAAGTGCCCTGAGTAAGGGATTTTGCTAGATAGCAGTATGAGAGGGATGCAGACCGCCCCCAACATGTAACAAAAAAAAATTCACAATTATTGTTGCTTCAAGGCTGAAATTGTTTGTATAGGTTGTCGGTGACCCAATAATGCCATTATAATGTTTGCAGACCGATTGGTCAATATTAAAGGGGTGGCAGATCACCCTAAACGTGTCATGTACCCGACGAAATTTATATTATTAGTTCAAGGTCCAAATTTTAATATATTGTTACGGCGATTGTTTTAACCATATTTTTCAATTTGCAAAACAAAATGTCGGTTTTAACCCCCTCTCTCAGAGGAAAACTTGCTCACCTAGATGTTTATATCGTTCTGCAAGGGAGTTAAAATACCGACATTTTGTTCTGCAAATTGAAATATATGTTTAAAACAGTCGCCGTAACAACATATAAAAATTTGAAACTTGAACTTATAATATATATTTCGTCGGGTACATGACACGTTTAGGATGATCTGCCACCATTTTAATACTGACCAATCGATCTGCAAATATTGTAATGGCATTATTGGGTCACCGACAAGCTATACTAACAATTTCAGCCTTGAAGCAATAATAATTGAGACAATTTTTTTTGTTACATGTTGGGGGCGGTCTGTATCCCTCCCATACCGCTATCTAGCAAAATCCCTTACTCAGGGCACTTTAATATGCCTCCCTCAACATCTTCGCAAAAATAAGGCCTTGAATTAACACCAAAAATTGTCACTAGCTCTCGGCCTATAACATCGACGATGAGAACGTATCCTTTTTTTTTCTAAAATAAGCCGTGCAAATTCTTTCGATATATCACATTAAACTTTTTTACGTTTATCGGTTTTAATCTGCGATTTATTCATGAAACATGACTATTATAAATAAAATTCTTTACTTTTTATAAAAAATACGCCATTTTGTAGCTCAGTTTATGTGGGCACGCAGTTATATATACAGGATGTCCCAGATTCATGTATGCATAAGAAAAATAACATTGAGAACATTTACAATTTTGCAGTAAGCTATGGGTTATAAAACTCAATGCAAATATGTGTAGTAGATTTCATAGAAAAAAAAATACAGTGAATTTTTTAAACAATTTCCCATATAGCAACGGTTTGTTTATTAACTAATTTTGGTTAGGATACCTTACTATCCGGATTTTATTTATGTCAAAGCATTTAAAAATAAGTATGAAACATGATAACCTAGAAATAAATAGCTACTTAAAACATATTATAGAGGGTGTTCCTTAATGACGTGTGATTCCTCAGGTCATTTTATGAAGAAAAGTTCAAGTCCACCGCCGCTTAAATTTTTTGCTACAGGGTGTTGAACTTTTAACTTCCCGCTAAGAAAATTGAAAATTTTCAAAAATAGGGAAGCTATTGATTTCACCCCGATTTTCGAAAATTGAGTTTTCATCAGATCTCGACGTTTTGTGATCCTAGGAAGCTATTCTGACTATTTTTACGATGATGTCAGTGTGTGTGTGTGTGTGTGTGTGTATGTAAACCTCTCATAACTTTTGAACGACTTGACCGATCGAATCGCGATTTGCGGCATTCGAAAGGGTTCCACTGAACTTAGATTTCCTGAAGTTTTGAACCGATTCAGGCCAATAAATTTTGAGAAATTCCAAAATAAACCGAAAAAAAAGTTTCAATTATTTGCGAGAAAATTACTTACAGTATCTTATTTAGTTAACAATTAGATTAACAATCAATATTGTTATTACTTCCTATACTGTACAAATTCACTATTTTAGTGAAATTAACATAAGGACATCAGACGATATAAATCGCCATAACATGCCCTTATTAATTATTGTAGAAAGGCTACATAAGAAAAATTTAAATGCACCGCCGGGAATCGAACCCGGAACACCCAATATCGCGTCGGGCAAGTTTTCCAGTTACTCCACGGTGCCCATGGCGTACACTTAATCTTTTCTTATATATAGCACAAATACACCGCAAGTCCACAAACTGCGAGAGCTAATATATTTTATTTTTCTACGCACTCAATGAATTGACTTACTCACATAGCCGGATATGTCGAGTAATAATTTCATTTATTTGCGAGAAAATATTAAGTATAATATTAGCTCTCGCAGTTTGTGGACTTGCGGTGTATTTGTGCTATATATAAGAAAAGATTAAGTGTACGCCATGGGCACCGTGGAGTAACTGGAAAACTTGCCCGACGCGATATTGGGTGTTCCGGGTTCGATTCCCGGCGGTGCATTTAAATTTTTCTTATGTAGCCTTTCTACAATAATTAATAAGGGCATGTTATGGCGATTTATATCGTCTGATGTCCCTTATGTTAATTTCACTAAAATAGTGAATTTGTACAGTATAGGAAGTAACTAACAATATTGATTGTTAATCTAATTGTTAACTGAAAAAAAAGTTGTTAAAACGTTGTTTTTTCAAAATAACTTCTAGAATATTGTATCGATTGATTTCATAATCTAATCAGCTCTTCTCCTCAGAAATGCCGCTAACCGGATCAAAAACGGTTAATCCGTTCGAGAGATTACCTAGTCAACAGATTTCCAAAAAAATGTTTTTTCAAAATAACTTCGAGATTTCTCAACCAACCGATTTTGTACCTCTTACAATAATTTTAGAGCTAAAAAAACTGCGTCGAATGCCGTTTTAAAGATCAAAATCGAACAACGCATTCAAAATTTATAGCTTTTCAAAAATTACAATAGTGTTGTTAACACCCTGTGCAAAAAATTTGAACCATTGCGGACATATGTTCATATGAACTTTTCTACATAAAATGACCTGAGGATTCACACCCTGAAATATTAGCACGTCATTAAGAAACACCCTGTATAGTAGATTATACAATTATTGTAAAAGGCACTAAATTTTGCACTATCTGTAACTAAAAGCCCTCTTTTAAGAAGCTGATTCAACACTATACTATACTTTTTCATTTCCGTTTGTAAGAGAAATAAATAAACTACACTTGAATTGCTTTTTCTAATCTCCGAGCACAAAAATATACAATTTTTATATAATAATATGTAAACTTATATTTAATTTTAACTCTTATCTTATGGACTTTCTTCTCGAATTCAAACGCTGATCTGCAGTTTGCCTTTTTCATTACGTTGTCAACTATATCGTGTTTGGCTTAGAGTGTTGTATTTTAAAGACCACCAACAGCTAAGGTTATTTGGGCCTAGCACCAATACATATTTTCAATTCATTATTAGTGTATTTGCCATAATATGGCACATACACTATTGGCGTCGGTCGGATGGCGGGACCTAGGGGTCGGACCAAAATTTCTCGACGTTTCATAGCCTCCTGAACAATTTGGCACCATTTTTAGAAATGTCTGTTTATATATGTATATATATATATTTATATATTTGGATATATATATATATATATGTGTGCGGGCTATAACTTTCGAAAGAGTTAATTGATTTTGACGAAATTTGGTAGGCACGTTGAAATCCATCACCGCACGAAGCCTATTTAAAATGGACCCAATCGGACCATTTTAAGGGTGGTTTTTAGGGGTTGAAAAATGTTTTTGGGCCCAAAAATGCCGAAAAAATTCTCAGAATCGTTTCAAAATTGAAATTTAACCCTTTAGTAATGATTAAAATGTACTGCTAAAATTTTAATAAAATCGGCCCGACAGGACCGGACTTACAAACTTTATGAAAACACTAGTTCGCGGATATAGTGCTTACTTACTGAAGGGTGTATTTAATTTGGTACCGAGGTTGCAATGATAAAAATATTGAAATTAAGAAAAAAAATATTATTTTAAGGGATGTATTAAGAGGTTAAATTTTTTATTTTCTCCAAAAACAAACTAAGTTCACATAATAAAGCCACAATGCCAGTATTAGCAAATACACTATTGTCGGCAGGGTTTTGGCACTGCGACCCGAGTTTTTTTTTTTTAATAATAAGTTGAAAATCCAATTGACACTTTTACCAGCTCTCGGGCTAGAACCCGGGAACTGGGGACTTGTAATAGAGGAACCATAGCAACGCCATGTAAACAACAGCGCCGCTACACTCTCGGCCATTCTCAAGCCCTGTTTGGCTTAGAAAGGGTAACATAGTGAAAATAACATTTTCATAACGCCACTATTGAAAATTCGATTTTCAGTACCTGTTTAGCGGGTTAAAACTGAGCGTTTTCATCCCTAGGGATGAAAATTTTCAGATCAGTTCTCTCTGTTTTTTAACGTTGTTAAGAGGGAGACAGAGCGATTGGATCCGCATATAATTTTCGAAAACGTAAAATTAAGAAGAAGAACGTTTTTTTTGAATATCTTAGGATCCACTGAACCGATTTCACTCAAAATCTAATCAGATCTAAGTTAAAAGCTGATAAACACAATAGAACAATCAGCATGGCCGTATGTTGTTCCGTTTTTACGATATCGAAGGCGAAAAATTGACCACACACACACACACATACAGACATCAGTCAGAAAATGATCTTAAACGATTGCTAGGGTCTCAAAACGTGATGATCTGTTAAAATCTCGAAATATTTTTTTCGGACTAAATCCATTACTTCCCTACCATAGTAGAGGTGGGAAGTAAAAATATAAATTCACATATACCGAATAATCAATTTATACAAACAAAAACGTACATACCGTCACCACGCAGAAAGAAAGCTGACCTGTAAATAAAAAAAAATATTATTAGTATGTTTATTAATGTTTGAGTCCATTGTAATTTAATATTATTAATTTGATGGGAAAGATGGACAATTATTATTATTGAAATTAGCGCTCTAAATAGTTTTGGAGTTGAAACCTGTTTTACCAACTTGAAGTAGGTAAATTAGTTACCGCTATGTTTTTAGAAGTTTTAGGTTATATAAAAAAATTTTCATGTACACGATTGACACGTGAAGTAGATCGTTTTATAAACTATTTTAAATTAATAATTAATTTTACAATCAGTTTCTTGATTTGTATAATAAAATACTGTCATCGTTCATATAGTTATGTGGAAGTGGTTGCAACAACTATGCCAACCGTATGTTTTCAATTTAATATTTTTGACATTGACTAATATGTAAAACGTCCAATTTTGGTAAATATTGTTTTTTATATTGTAGAATATCAATGGTAGTAATTATTGTTATATATGTTATTATAATTTGTTAATTTGTTTCTCACTGTAGAGCCCTGAGGAAGTCAGCAATGTTGACGAAACGTTGGCGATAAATAAAAAAGTTTTACATACGAATAATTGTCCATCTTTCCCATCAAATTGTTTACATGGCGTTGCTATGGTTCCTCTATTACAAGTCCCCAGTTCCCGAGTTCTAGCCCGAGAGTTGGTAAAAGTGTCAATTGGATTTTCAATTTATTATTAAAAAAAAAAAAAAATAATGAATTGAAAATATGAATTGGTGCTAGGCCCAAATAACCTTAGCTGTTGGTGGTCTTTAAAATACAATCCAATCCCATCAAATTAATAATATTATTAGTATGGTTTTAAAAGGTTATAAAAATTGAAAATAAACTCGCCAAATTTTCTTTTAATTTGAATATATGATTTTTTTAATAAGTTTTTGGTCAATTTTTTTTAAAAGCTTTTTTTGAAGTCAATTAAATATTAATTTTAGGTCGATGCACACATTGTTTTTGTTAATAAAAAAAAAAAATATTAATTTTAGTCTGTAACAGTCACAGAGAGCTCAATTGTTCCAAAATTGTTACATTTAGAACACCTTATCGGAATTTTCGCATGACAGGAGAAACGGAACATTAATGGTGGAAATAACGGAATAGTTACGGAAATTTCGATTACGAGAAAACTGGGTATACAAATTAGATATTTATAAAAAATTGTGTATTGCCATCGGACAAAATCGCATTATTTCAATAATCGGATTCTTTGGTTATGAATGATTTGACAGTTGTGTCGTGTCAAAGGATGAAGGGGAAGGGAAATACTGATTCAAATCACAACGTACGTTTAACGCAGATTCTAGTTAGAAGGAGACAGTTGCGACTCCGCCACGCTATACTTTCCTAGTCTATTGCCGATTATAAATCTAGTGTAAATTCAAATTCTATATAATTCGAATTATTTCCGTAATCGGATATTACCGATCATTTAAAAAAATCGGATTATCGATTATCATGGAAGTGGTTCGAAATTGGATTACTTTTGACCCTCACTGACTAACTAACAAATGCAGTTAATAAAAAGCTTGTAATAAATCAAGTACTTAATTATTACAGATTTGAATGATAACGGAATTTTGATTTTTGAAACTGAAAAGCGACACGTCTTCCGCCCGCATCCAAATTACCATATTTGGCGTATTACCATATTTATATTATGTAATGGAAAGCAACAGTGATTAAAATTCAACTAAGTAACGTTTTGAAATGCGCTAGTCTAAAGGTATTCTGAGCATTAAGTTAATTGAGTTGGGACATTTTCTATGTTTTAAATGAAATCTACAATACTTGCAGACTTATAGAGTACCTGTATATAAGTTTCAATTCATACAATTACTAGAAACATCGTCGAAATGAGCCAATAAACGAATTTTTTAGAGTTCTCTAGCCGAATGGCAAAAACAGAACCCTTATAATTACGTCCTGCCTGTCTGTCCGTCCGTGGGTATAACGTATTACTCTGAGACTATTGGCACTATACAGTGTGTCCACAGACTCATTCTCAACATGGGGATCTCCGTTGTTATGGGAGATAGAGATTTGGTTAAATGAGACAAAATGTGCAGAATCTCCAGTACTACTACCCTGCGTAGTCAAACTTTCCATATTTTGCTTGGTTCGCGACCGACAGTTGAAAAACGAGATTTACCCATTTTCGTTTTTTGTTTATAACTCGCTTATTAAGTAAGTTAGAAAAAAAATATTTTCACTTTCTTAAGGCGCTTTTTTATGAAGATTTCAAATCTCTTTTCATATTTTTATTTACTTTTATAGTTTTAGAGATACTTGTATTAACTTTGTTTTTTTAAATACACGTCAAAGATGGCCATGACGCAATTCGAAAGAGAATTTTTTCTCTTTAATTTGATATGAGGGTTGATGGATTTATTTTCAAAAATAGCAGAGTTATACGTAAAACACTGATTTTTAATAGTAGGCTATGCTAAATTAATTGATAAAACAACAGAAAGCTTAGCAAACAGTTGAAATTCGCGTTGGCTTAGTAAACGGCTTTTTAAATGATCCATAGTTTATTAAATTTACTCGTAAGTTTCTGTAAGGAGACGAATGAGGTTGTCTTCGTTCTGGATACTGATCTTCTGCAGCTCTGGTCGAATTTTTGTAACAAAATGTAACAAGATAACATATCAAACTTTTCATTGTTACAAAATGGTTCCTTGATAACAAAAGTAAATTTAATAAATCACTTAGTAAACTGACAAATTAGCAACAAACTACACTTTGACAACTAAAACAAAACAGCCGTTTACTATGCCAACGCGAATTTCAACTGTTTGCTAATCTTTCTGTTGTTTTATCAATTAATTTAGCACAGCCTACTATTAAAAATCAGTGTTTTACGTATAGCTCTGTTATTTTTGAAAATAAATCCATCTAGATTCAAAGTTCGAGCCTTTGGAGTAATCTGAAATATTTGATTTTTTCTTTATTTTTTATTAAAGAATGAATTGAAAAACATTAAATTGCTATTTTACTTTCCCACACACCTGCTCGTTAAGTGACCCATTACAGGTCGATATACATGCATGTAAAGTAGCTATTTTATAGTGGGTATGACAGAAACTATATTGATTCCCTAATTGTATTTCAAAGACGGGCAAATATACGAGGACTCTAGGGGTACACACAATGGTATAGTATGCGGTTGGGGTTCGTTTTTCAGTATAGGTACTCTCTGGGTATGTCAGTGTCGCCTGCAGGTCCTCTGGTGGCGTAATGTTCTTCGTTTATATATACCTATACCTGTTCGTATAGTGTCCCCTCCTCAGTCCTTCACCCCATTCCCTCGCACTGTACACCGTCTGGATGCTTTCGGAAAAATACTCGGATGACGGAGGTATTGAAAATGTATACTGAATATTAAACAAGACATTTCTCATTTAAAAAACAGATTATTAATTACGAGCCTTTACCAGCGGCTTCACTAGCGTTAATGTCGGTTTTACAGGAACCTTCTTTACTTGATCGTAGCAATGACATTTACTAGACAACATATTGTTACAAAACTGTTTTCTGAGTTAGCGGAATAAATATTTATTTACAATAATTAAAAATTCAATAACAATAAATGCAACAACGAAAAGTCAATTCTAACAATAAAAAAACTTAAAAGTTAATTATTGAACTAAACGAGCCACTTAAATAACACTTAACTATATACAATTGACTACACTAATATTTATTTTATCAGGTGAATTTATATCACGGTATTTATATCAGATTTATTTCGCTGTTCAACACTGTCACAGTACAATCTATATACTGACTGATTCCCGTTGACTGATCAATATTTATTTCACTGTACTGACTGATTCCCGTTTGCGTGACACCGTCGACTGACCGCCTGACTCACTCGTACTTCGCTTATATAGGTCGCGCAGCCCAGCCTAGTACGTTCTCGCGTTCTCTAGAACATTCCGGCAGGTACTCGTTGTTCAGTATCTTCGATACCATTCCACGCTTTAATACCGTGACATTTCTTTCTACTGGGTTCTATTGGAGGCAGTGGCGTAACATCGTGGGGTTTGCTACAATATTTTGTTTTTATTTAATAACTTCCCATTGAAAGTTATTGGAATGGGTCCGATTTTGTGAAAGAAAAATTTTAACATATCTGGACGTTTTGAGGTCCCTAGAGTCTATGTGTGTGTGTACGTACGTATGTACGTTCGTTCTCCGTTCGTTCGTACGTTGGTGAACTTTTTTTCGGCTCGCATATTTCGAGAACAAAGAATGATATCGACTCCGGACATCAAAATTAAAAGAAAATCCCTAAGAAATTTACCATCCGTTCAATGAATGAATTGTAAATTATAGACGCTCGACAACAGAGGTACCATCGGTTCAATGAATGAATTGTAAATTATAGACGCTCGACAACTGAGGTCATTAGCGTCTGAACATCCGTTCAATGCCCCTTTAATGATGGGTTAGGTAAACAATGTAAACATAACAGAAACATTGTTATATTGTAATAAGTAAGTTTCTATTAACCTCAAAATATTTGTATACTAAATTTGTCAATCATCACTGATTTAACTATTGTATTATAGTATGATAATGAATACATCTTATAATTATTAATAAAAAATATTTTTTTAATTCATAAATAGTTTCTTCACATTTCATTAGAAAATAATTTGCTGTAAAGTAAGTTTTATAGGACAATAACTAATAAGTAGTATTTAATAGCATGATATTAGAAAACGTCGCGGATTCCATTTTCGATAAACTTTTCGTTTATTTTAATTTTTTAATAAACAATTTCACGATATTATTCGCATGTAAATTTTTCCGTGTACAATTTTCTACCACCAGATGTCATATGCTCATTTGACGGATTCCAATATCATTCTCTCTACTATGGTTGCGGTGTATAAATTGACACTATATTATTCGAAAGGGCATATCGTCGTCGTGTCACAGGTGCGCCATTGTGACACGTCGCCCGCTGTGTTCGCGTGCACGTGAGCCACTGTCTAAAGCCAGTTTGTCAGACCGCGTGCCTGAATATGCGTACGACATCCCCGAACAGATCACGATTGACAATTGTTTTTGCAAAGTTGTTCCCAAACTAGGCGTCGCCAACTTTGTCGAGGATTATTTCCGACACTTTCTGCTCGCGACTAAAAATTATTACACAAATTAGGCTTGCGCAAAACAATTTCAAAGATAAGGAACGAACACGGAACATTTCCTTTGTTGAGCAGACATGTTTCCAAGAAACATTTCCAAAAAACGATTTTGTTTCAGTGTTACTTTGCGTTGAAGGAAAAAATGATATTATGAGTGTCCGCGGATTGCGGACCGATCTCGTTCCATAGTTTTAAAGTCTAAACAGACAGAAATATGCTTCGTAGTGTGAAATGCAGAATCTAGCTAGACGCTCGATATAGTATATATGCACTCTCATTCGGGAACGAACGAATACTCATACTTTGGCCGTTGTTAGACTTGACGAAAATAAAAACATTCATAATCTACTCAAGAGGATCTTTTCAACGATACCCCACAAGAATAGGTACAAAAAAAAATTGTTTGGCCCCGTTTGCATATTGTATGGGCGTTTTCTTTTTCGGTTTTTAGTATTTGTTGATTAGCTATGTGTTATACTTGACGTGATTTACAGCTTTATAGATAATGGCGTTGTTAAAATAAACCTGGTAACAAATACTTAATAGGTTTAAAAATTACGACATTGACGGTCTCTAAAACCTACAATTTTGATAAAATTAATAAAATAAAAACCCATTCATAATCTACTCAAAAGGCTCTTTTTAACGATACCCCACAATAATAGGTACACATTTTTTTTATTTTGACCCCCGTTTGCATTTATGGGCGCCCCCCTTAAAAAACATTTTTCATCTTTTGTTATTCTCTCCGTCTTTGGGCCGCGGTAATACATATTATGTGTGAATTTCAAGTATCTATCTCATTTCGTATAGAAGTTAGAGGCCTGTAATCAGACGCAGATCCAGCTTTTCGCTCAGGGGAGGGCGGTGCAATTTTTTGAGAGTTACCTATCTTCCAGGACATTCGTTCTGATTTTGTGATTTGTGTGTATGAAACCAAAAATGTTATTATTTATACCTATGGCTCGTGGGGGGGGCAATTGTTCACAATGCCCCTCCTTGGATCCTCGCCTGCCTGTAACAGACTGACAGACAGACATCGTTGGCATAACAATAGGGTTCATTTTAAAACGGCAAATCTGCAATGAGAGCACAAAATACGCAAGCCTTAAGGTAGTTGTCGTGCTATGAGCATAGTGTCAGAAAATTCTAAATTTTCGTATATACTCATTAAGGATACTATAATACAAATACCATTAAAATTTGAAGTTGATCTCTAACTCGAGATAAACTTAATTAAAGTTCGGATAATTAACACGGAGAGCATATAGGAAAGGTTGTGTTTTTGACAAGTTTTTTAATTAAAAAAAAAAGTAACAGTCAGAAATCTTCAAAAAACTAACTGTTCATTGATGTTTTTGTTCTGAGTTTAAAAAAGAAAATCCAAAAATTATTGACCTTTTTATTGTTGAGATATAATAACGCAAAGTTCAACAATTTTAACGAAAAGATTGACATTTTTATATAATCCAAGCGAACAAACTAAGTGAAATTATGTGTTACTATGTGAACAACAGTTTAGGTACAATCTCTAACAAATTTTCTTTACATTTAACACTGTACTTATTTATTGTTGTACAACGTATTATGAACGAAACTTTTGGATGTTATTGTAGCACGACAATTACCTTAAATATACATTTTTAACTCTCTTGAAAAATAATATAAGTTTTGCAAATGATGACTTTGGGTATAGAGAAGTAGTTAATTAGCATTGTCGGTTTTTTAGGACTCGCGCCTGATTTCAATTCAACACCAGTTCTATGAAAATGCATGTTGCAGCATTTTCACTTGCTGCTACAGTAAAGAACAGAATACGGACTCTTGCCAGCAGTAATGAGACACAAAAACAAAAAAAAATCGTCCTTTTAAACAAAAAAAAGAACACACAAAAGTAACATTCAAGTTAGTAAACACGAAACAATCGACGCTAGACTTACCTACGCTTACGAGGAGGGTACAAATATTTCATTTTTGACCAACTTCAAAAAAGGAGGAGGTTATCAGTTTGACCGTACCTATATGTATATATATACGTGAATAACGTCTAAAATGTGCAAGCTTTCACGGCTGGCATTGTTCCAAGTCTTCATGGTTTCCCGGCTTGTAGGCCGTGGTCCGGTGGTATTTCTACCTGACGTTTCGTCTACAACTGCAGTAGACATTCTCAAAGGCGATGTGGCAGCGGTCGAAGTGTCCTCCTTGGCGACTCACAGGTCAGTGACTGGTGTCCTCCCTTCTTTTATGCCTAGTACCAGTGTGTTCTCTGTTCGGTCGTAGTCCGTCTCTCTGTAACCGAACAGAGAACACACTGGTACTAGGCATATTTCTACCTGACGTTTCGTCTACAACTGCGGTAGACATTCTCAAAGGCGATGTGGCAGCGGTCGAAGTGTCCTCCTTGGCAACTCACAGGTCAGTGTGTCAGTGACTGGTGTCCTCCCTTCTTTTATGCCTAGTACCAGTGTGTTCTCTGTTCGGTCGTAGGCCGTCTCTCTGTAACCGAACAGAGAACACACGGGTATTAGGCATAAAAGAAGTGAGGACACCAGTCACTGACACACTGACCTGTGAGCCACCAAGGACGACACTTCGACCGCTGCCACATCGCCTTTGAGAATGTCTACCGCAGTTGTAGACGAAACGTCAGGTAGAAATACCACCGGACCACGGCTTACAAGCCCGGAAACCATGAAGACTTGGAACGTCTAAAATGTGTGTGTGTGTGTTTTAAAGACCACTAACAGCTAAGGTTATTTGGGCCTAGCACCAATTCATATTTTCAATTCATTATTTTTTTTTTAATAATAAATTGAAAATCCAGTTGACACTTTAACCAGCTGTCGGGCTAGAACTCGGGAACTGGGGACTTGTAATAGACGAACCATAGCAACGCCCTGTAAACAACAGCATTGCTACACTCTCGACTATTCTCAAGCCCTAACATCTAATGTCTCATACTATGGAGTGGCATTTTACGGAAATGTAAACGGAAATGGTTGATATGTCAAACAAAACACACCTTTAAGTTACTATGTTAAGGAGTCAGACACAGTAAGCCATGGTGGCTGCGTGGAAAAGTACGAGTTTACCGATTGGTACAAATACCAATCCAAGGTTCAAAATCCAAAGGCTTTAATTATTATTATTTTTTTTAATAATGAAAATAAAGTATAAAAAAATACAATTATTTTATTTAAGGTATTACAATATTTTTCGAACATTTGATTTTATAAGATAAATAAAAGTGGATGTATTTTTTCCATGACAACGAATGCAATTATTTGTGTTTACCGGTATTCACTTCATCTGTCTGTACCCGCGATACAGCCATGCTCATTTTTTACTAATAGACTACAGAAGTATAGGCGGTCCTAATTTGAGCGCGAAATTTAAAGTGGAGTCGATTGGCGTTCAAAAATGTATGGGGTTTAACGGAATATTCATTACTATTCTCTTAAAACACATTTCTTACCAAAACAATGGCTGTTTCATAAAAATAATTAATAAATTCCGTCATTATTGGCTACAAAACTTTATTATTTCGTGTGAAATAATTTTTTATTTGAAATTAAAAATTTATGAAAAATGAATGTCCTAACTCGATTCAGCCAGTGACGTTTATTCTAACCTAACTTAACCTCGTTGACGTTTGTCGAGGTATAATAATTTAAGCAATTATAATTAGAAATTGATTTTGTTCTTTCCATTTGGAGTTGAAAAAGTGTTCTGAAGTCGTCTGAGCTACGCTAGATCAAGGGAGGGTAAGCTAAAAGGAAAAAAATGTTTTCAT
Organism: Mongoloraphidia duomilia; assembly: GCA_039654895.1. Taxonomy (NCBI): domain Eukaryota; kingdom Metazoa; phylum Arthropoda; class Insecta; order Raphidioptera; family Raphidiidae; genus Mongoloraphidia; species Mongoloraphidia duomilia. Next base: position 46,477,541 of record CM077522.1, on the reverse strand, counting down.
CAATTAGATATTGGATATCTAGCTATTATTTTAGCTTTTTCCTCAGTCGGAAATTTAAACTTTTTGCAGTCATAATTTTCATTATAACTGCATCCAAGTACAAAACGCCACCCCATAACAAATTGCTTAAATTATTAACGACGACGTGTTTAAAAAAACAAGGTTATGTCAGTAGAACGAATGAAATTTGACAGTTGTGTCGTCAAGGGGTGAACGTACGTTTAACGCAGATTCTTGTTAGAAGGAGACAGTTGCGACTCCGCCACGCCTTCCTTTCCTAATATATTGCGCGAACCAATTACATTCCATTTCCAATTAACTAAACCACACCCGTCCAACCAATGGAATTTTATTGGTCGGTTCTCGTATTGGACATAGTACCGTATAGTACTGAGCACTGTTGGTACTATAGGTGGTTGTGTTCGTGTCTAGTGTCACGTTTCGTCAGACTCGTCGCGACGCTGCAGCTACGTTGCATACGTCATTGCATGCAGACTATAAGACGTCAAGGCGCCGTCCGTCTTGTATGCAAGTTGCGGCCCACCACAATAATCCACCTAACGAACTCTCACACAAATAAAATAAATATATAGATCGTTTCCTCGTTTAGTTCTTGCATATACTTTTATTGCATTAGTTGAGTTGGAGTTTAAATTATCTTGATTAAGATAAAAGAAGCATGTTTGCTTTCATTTAGTTTTTACGTTTCGGCTAATTTGCTTTCATCGTCGGGACGGATATATTTACCAATAGAAGAGCAATGTACCTATTTGTTTTATTGTCAACTTTTTACTCTTGGTGTGGCGGCAGTGCTGTACAAGAAACAGATTCGCCGTTATAGAAATTCACAAGGCCATTGGGCAAGGTGCAAACGACAACCACTATGAATATTTAACTGAAATATGACACTTTCCACGCGTCCTGTGGCGGCAACGCTGTACAAGAAACAGTTTCGCCGCTACAGAAATTCACAAGGCCACTGGACAAAGTGCAAACGACAACCACTATATGAATATTTAACTGAAATATGACACTTTCAACGCGTCCTGTGGCGGCAACGCTGTACAAGAAACAGTTTCGCCGCTACAGAAATTCACAAGGCCACTGGACAAAGTGCAAACGACAACCACTATATGAATATTTAACTGAAATATGACACTTTCAACGCGTCCTGTGGCGGCAACGCTGTACAAGAAACAGTTTCGCCGCTACAGAAATTCACAAGGCCACTGGACAAAGTGCAAACGACAACCACTATATGAATATTTAACTGAAATATGACACTTTCAACGCGTCCTGTGGCGGCAACGCTGTACAAGAAACAGTTTCGGCGCTACAGAAATTCACAAGGCCACTGGACAAAGTGCAAACGACAACCACTATGAATATTTAACTGAAATATGACACTTTCCACGCGTCCTGTGGCGGCAACGCTGTACAAGAAACAGTTTCGCCGCTACAGAAATTCACAAGGCCACTGGGCGAGGTGCAAACGACAACCACTATGAATATTTAACTGAAATATGACACTTTCCACGCGTCCTGTGGTGGCAACGCTGTACAAGAAACAATTTCGCCGTTATAGAAATTCACAAGGCCACTGGGCAAGGTGCAAACGACAACCACTATATATATGAAACGTTAATATAAAAAATTTTTAAAATTACAATATCTAAATAAGAAAACGAATTCCTCCTGGGATGAGACCTAACTAAATCTATTTTTTGCCCCCCAAAACCCCTGTTCAGTAAATTTCATTCAAATCGTTAGAGCCGTTTTATCCCTGTCAACGTTAGATTACAGCGTTTAATTAATTTTTGACTAGACTAAAAAAAATTTGGAAACACGTTTTCTCATGCCATACAAAAAAACTCGGGTCGCAGTGCCAAAACCCTGCCGACAATATAGTGTATTTGCTAATACTGGCATTGTGGCTTTATTATGTGAACTTAAGTTTGTTTTTGAACAAAATAAAAAATTTAACCCCTTAATACATCCCTTAAAATAATATTTTTTTTCTTAATTTCAATATTTTTATCAATGCAACCTCGGTACCAAATTGAATACACCCTTCAGTAAGTAAAGCACTATCCGCAAACTAGTGTTTTCATAAAATTTGTAAGTCCGGTCCTGTCGGGCCGATTTTATTAAAATTTTAGCAGTACATTTTAATCGTTACTAAAGGGTTAAATTTCAGTTTTGAAACGATTCTGAGAATTTTTTTCGGCATTTTTGGGCCCAAAAACATTTTTTAACCCCTAAAAACTACCCTTAAAATGGTCCGATTGGGCCCATTTTAAATAGGCTTCGTGCGGTGATGGATTTCAACGTGCCTACCAAATTTCGTCAAAATCAATTAACTCTTTCGAAAGTTATTGCCCGTACACATATATATATATAAACAGACATTTCTAAAAATGGTGCCAAAGTGTTCAGGAGGCTATGAAACGTCGAGAAATTTTGGTCCGACCCCTAGGTCCCGCCATCCGACCGACGCCAATAGTGTATGTGCCATATGGCAAATACACTAATAATAGGCTAACTCTGAAATCTATCTAAAATCACGGCAAAAATAACGTTTCCATGGTTTTTATGAGCTGAGCCATACTATTTGATATAAGTAACTTGAACTCAATGTATTTATTTATGGTAGATTATAGACGCGTCGACAACTTAGGTCATTAAATAACAACTTCCTTAAAACTAAATGGAATCACAAAACATCCATGAGCGATGAATTCAATGTAATTCAAATGTAGAATAACATGTAAAATCAATAATATGTTGGTTGAAATCAAATACGCTGTATAGAAGTGACTTAATTTTTTTGCAGTGTGTTTCAAGTAGCCTTGGTTCATCATATCTATGAGTTGGCATGTATAAACTAGAGAGTTTGTTTCAACCCAATTAGGGAGGTCAATTTACGATATTTAGCGGCGGTAAACAGAAGCGGGGTGCACGTTGTTAGAGCCGGCCTATCTATCGGAGGTACTGTGAAGAGTCCAGACCAAGAGCAGCAGCTTTGAGAGGACCTGAGAGACTACTTCATATTTATGATGCTTTGCGGTGAACTGGAGGACTACTTCATGTATACCTATATAATATTATATACTCTGTTAATATATAATATACACATGTTAGAAGGTCAGGTGTTCTTTACTTCACTGAAAAAAGGAAAGTACTTAATCACTTCCTGAAAAATCCTGAGAATTTAACTACGTGGTTTGTTCTTCAAAGAAAGATATTTGGAATCAACCATGTGTTTTGACGTGACAACGTCTCACCACGCAAGTACGAAAAGTTTGCGTTACGAAATGCAGTGCCGCCATCTGTGTTTGTCTCATACAATTAGTACTGAAGTCTTTACGTTATCGACCGTGATCTACACTACACAGTGCCCACAGATCGCGACTAATTATTACCTATAATCTGATTTAGAAAAAAAATTGTGTTTTAAAGAACTAACAGCTAAGGTTATTTGGGCCTAGCAGCAATTCATATTTTCAATTCATAATTTTTTTTTAATAATAAATTGAAACTCCAATTGACACTTTTACCAGCTCTCGGGCTAGAACCCGGGAACTGGAGACTTGTAATAGAGGAACCATATCAACGTCATGTAAACAACAGCACTGCTACACGCTCGGCTATTCTCAAGCCTAATCTGAATTAGAAGTGAAGTTTGCTATACATGTGAAATGTCACAAAATTTTGAAAATGAAGTGAAACGCAACTATTATATAGAGGGTATATAAAAAATATCATATAGGTATATCTCGTGCGCAATGATATTATGACTCGTGTGATTGTTAAAACCCAACATGTCTCACTCGTCAGTAGTATACTTCATTACGCAACTAGATATACTGCACTACTATTTATTTATTTCATCCCAGGCAGACGTTATCACGCCCGAAACACCCGCGGTAGGGTAGACGACAAAGCCTACCTCGTTTTTTAAGGTTCCGTACCTTCGAACGTAACCCTATTAATTTCTGCTCGTCCGTCCGTCTGTCACAAGGCTCTATCTTACAAACGATAAGAGGTAGCTAGTTGAAATTTTCACGTTTTGTGTCTTGTTGTGACAAATAATAATTAGAAACACTAAAAAGAACAAAATAAAACACAGTCGAAATTCGATAACTCGAACCATGAAAAAATCGAGTTATCAAGATTTCGAGTTATCAAATAATATTGATTTTCACTCTTGACGCTATTGTTAACCAATTTTGTTCGAGTTATCAAGAATTCGAGTTATCGAAGTTCGACTGTATAAGTAAAAATTTGACTGATGACCAGTCCTATACTTCCCACCTAGTAAATATTTGCAAAAAATAAACACTCTTTTTTTATTCTTTGAAAAAAAGCATGGCCCTCTTTACTGATGGCTAGCTTAATATAGCAAAAATCATGGTTACCTTGATTTACGTACAATTTTTATTTATTTTAGTAAAATATTTTTTTTTCTCGATAACTGTACATTTTAGAGAAAAAAATATTTACATTTTTTTCATATTATAACATAATAATTATAACATAATAATACGTGACATTGAGAACGTTTTTTTTAATATCTCAGGATCCACTGAACCGATTTGACTCAAAATCTAATCAGATCTAAGTTAAAGGCTGATAAACACCATAGAACAATCGGCATGGCCGTATGTTGTTCCGTTTTTACGATATCGAAGGCGAAAAATTGTCCACATACACACACACACACACACACTTACATACACACACATACAGACATCAGTCAGAAAATGATCTTAAACGGTTTCTAGGGTCTCAAAACGTGAAGATCTGTTAAAATCTCGAAATATTTTTTTCGGACTAAATCCATTACTTCCCTACCATAGTAGAGGTGGGAAGTAAAAAAAAAACTTTTCAAAAACAGGCTCAATATTTAAATCTGATTTTTTACCCCTACCTAACTCCTTATTTTTATTATTGTCTGGAACCAGGGCGAGTCTGACTCATACTTGGCCGATTTTATTAAACACCCTGTATGTTATGGATTTACAAGTTACAAGTCGTCCATTCGTATTCCATTCACGAGTTATGTAACACACGTGGCATCCCGCACAGCGTATAAAATATACATCACAGATGCAAACCTGATGGATATAAGTTAGCTTCCAACAGCTTATACCGCGTCGGATATTGATATCCAGTTGAATGCATACTGAGAAAATATAGACGCTCGACAACTGGGGTCATTAGCATCTAGAATGCATACCGAGATATTGACTAACAATATTCCTTCTTCAACAATATATACTGATATTAAACTTGTAAAGAAAGGTTTTACTGTAAATTACTTTTACCATTCCGATTCCGCAAGTCAAAATTCGCTTTTCACAATTTTACAATACTTTCTCTAGTTGAGGTCCTCGGAATGTAAGAAACATGTAAAAACATTCAAATTATATTACCAAAACCACGTAAACAAAATTATATGTATATATCTGGCGATTTCGGGTTAAAAGCGGTCAGGGTTATGGCAATAAAATTTCACCGTGGCTGGTTTCATTTTCCTCTAAAATTGAATAAATGAATACATATTTTTATTCTTACCTAAAAGTTTTTTTTTCACTTACATCATGTCTGTTTTTCTGTCATCACGATACCGGTCAAAGCTTTGTAATTACAAGAGAAATACGTTACATTGGTAGATGTATCTGATTCTCAAAGCAACTTAATCGCACAATCGTGATACAAAAAATAGCATGTGTGCAACTGAGTCTAAAATATTGATCTCAAGGTTTTGTAATTACAAGAAAAATGCGCTACGTTGGTGCATGCATCTGAATCTCAAAGCAAATTAATCGCACAATCGTGATACAGAAAATAGCATGTGTGCAACCGAGTCTAAAATATTGATCTGAAGTGTTTGTAATTACAAGAAAAATGCGCTACGTTGGTAGCTGCACCTGAATCTCAAAGCAACTTAATCGCACAATCGTGATACAAAAAATAAGATGTGTGCAACAGAGTCTAAAATATTGATCTCAAGGTTTTGTAATTACAAGAGAAATACGCGCGACAGCACCTCCGACACAGCTTTTTCAGTAGTTTGTTATCGAGGTTAAAACAAATGCAAATCAAGCAAGTGTACCGTGCAGTATCTGTATATCAGTTTATATTAAAGAAGTCTGCATCTAATATATGAATTGGGGACTATTTCTATGCAAATTAGATTTCACAGTGTAGACTGTACAGACCACTGATCTCTAATAGATGGATTGTGAATATTTGCCAGCTTTTGCAGAGTTATATTTGATGGTACCGTGATTTTCTTAGAGACCTGTTAAAAAAAGGGTATACCTACTGTATCGCGGGTACAGATAGATGATGTGAATACCGTTAAACACACATAATTGTATTCGTTGTCATGGAAAGAAATATATCCACTTTTATTTATCTTATCCGTTCCCTTATCCTTACGTTCGACCTACGTCAAATCCTTTTCTTACACGGCAGCGAAATTGTATAATAAACTGCCTGCACATTTAAAAAATATAACTTCCCCACCTGTATTTAATCGGTGTGCAAGGGAGTATGTGAAAGCATTTCGCGGCACGCATATTAAATTTAATTTTTGAGTTTTTGGTTATTGTTATAGCGGTTTTATATTGTTTGTATTTTGACTGTTTTATATTGTTTATGTTTTAATTGGTTGATGTCCGATGATGTCTGTATTTTAACATTGTTTTAACCAGTGTCCATGTATTTCTTTTTTTATTATTATTATGTACATGTATTCCTGTATCTTTTGGGTTGAGTGGAAGAGCAGCATAGCTGAACTCCGCCCTAATAAAGGCAATTATTATTATTATAAAATCAAATGTTCGTAAAATATAGGTTAGGTAATAAATAAAATAGTTGTAATTTTATTTTTTTTGTATTTTAAATTGTTGCCCAATACCACCTATACATTTTCATCATTCGGAATTCGAACCTGCAGGGATGGCGTTTCTACCTGTCGGCATGATTCGTACTTATCCGCACGTCCACCGTAGCTTACTGTGTTTGAGAGCTTAACTTTACAATCATCTTCCAACTAGTATATCAAAAACACGACGCATTTTAAAAAGTACAAATGTGAAATTTTTAAATACTTAGTGCAACGAGAATTTTATAATGTCTCTGAATTTTTCGACTTCAAAGTTTAAGATCTAATTTTTATTATTGTATAATATGTAAATTTTGGAAGTAAAAACTTCCTTAGGCGGGCTTTGCCTGAGTAGTAAACGAAAGTGAACCGTCACACTTCGGGTCGGTGACGCAGAATCGGGTTTACTCGACTCAAGCACGAACACGTATTTGTAGTATGCTGGTAAAATTTGTAGTTCATAAATGCGCTAACAGATGACACTAAAACATATATATATATTTAAATTTGTAGTTCATAAGTGTGCTAATAGATGACACTAAAACTTAATACGCGTATTAAGTTATTTGTAGTTCACAAGTGCGCTAATAGATGACACTAAAACTTAATACGCGTATTAAGTTATTTGTAGTTCACAAGTGCGGTAATAGATGACACTTATATATATATTTAAATTTGTAGTTTATAAGTGCGCTAATAGATGACACTAAAACACATATATATATTTTTAAAATTGCAGTTCATAAGTGCGCTAGTAGATAACATTAAAAATTAATACGCGTATTAAGTTATTTGTAGTTCACAAGTGCGCTAATAGATGACACTATATATATATATATTATATTTTATTATTATTGTATTGACTTGCAGCACACAATATTATGATCGTCACTGCTGCGAAATAAATCTATCTATCTTAATAGATCAGTAGTAGAGACTCTCATTTCGTCTTTGATACTGTGTGTGTATGTGTGTGTGTGTGTGTATATCAGAAAGAGACAAAGCAGCGTTTACATTGTAGATTATTATGTCACTAGTGTTGGATTAAATTAAACAAGACGTTGTACAGATTATTCACATTTTGTACAAATACAATATGCATGAAATCAGAGATATATTTGTAAATATTTGTTTAGCCTATATAAAGGGCTCTGCTTCTCTGTGACGATGACTGATAAACATGTTTAAATTAGAGAGATGGCGTAACGAGTCTAATTTTTAGAATCAGGTACCCGGATATGCCTGGCTTTTTACCCGACTTGTGTGGAGCAGTAGTTTGCTACCTCGTAGAGCCTAAACTACTGAACCGATTTCAACAAATGAGGTGTCGTTGGATTCGTCTTGATCCAGAGTATGTCCTAGACCAGGGGTCGGCAACCTTTTGAGACGGAAGAGCCAAAAGTTACAATTTACAAAATTTCGTAGTTTTTAAAGAGCCACTAACATTTTTATTTCAATATTATGGTATTTGATTAGGATTAGGTATGTAAAAAAAAAGTTCTGACTGCGACCGTTGACGACACAGTGCACCAATAACTAAACAAACAGAACAGTGTTGCCACATTTAAAAAATGTCAGCTGTCCGTATACTCTCTACTCCACCTATTCTCACTGTTCTCTGTTGAATATTTTTATCCTGTTTAAAGTTTTTTTGCAGTATACCTAATATTTGAGTTTTGAAAATAAAATAATATAATTATTAGTATTTGCGAATGGAACTGGAGAGCCGCATCTTGACATCATAAGAGCCGCATGCGGCTCGCGAGCCGCAGGTTGCCGACCCCCGTCCTAGACTATATGACTTCATAGGAAATTCAATATGGCAGACATTAGACGTCATGACATGAAATCGTGGGTAGATTCGGTCATGTAAAAGCCATCTAGAGTCTTGACGACGAGTGCAAAACAAACTACGGACGCAAGCCAAGGCCAAGAAACAAACCTATAGGTGCCACAAGCTAAACATAGCGGTAATTCGCTTAACGAGTGTTGTTTTAAAATGTTTTTTTATTATTTATTAAGAAATTATAATGAATAGGTTAGATATATAAAAAAACCAAAAAAGACTGAAGTAAAAATAAAAGTTAAAAAAGTAAAACCCAACTGCGTAAATGAAGAAAACAAGCAAATCAAAACGTAAGACAGTATTTTTTTGTTCCCGACTACAGATAACAAAAAATACTGTCTTACCCGGGTACCCAATTCTACTCAGGTACACGAGTTAGTTTATAGTCGTCCTTAGAAACGAATGGAATCCAGTAATAGAAATATAAACGCTATTAATATACATACCGTAAGCAAATAATGTTATAATTTGCAACCATTTCTCATTTGGTTATAATTTTAACAAATTGAACAAACTAATAAACTTATCTCTTCAAATCTTGAATGTGGAATATAAATACGTAGATTAAAAAAAACTCAAAACAAGTCGTGAGGTGGGTCATTTATTAGGACTAAAGTGCGACCCTTGAGGTCCACACGACGAACTTCCCAGTTTGATAAATACATATGTATTTAATAATAATAATAATTAAATTAGATATTACACAGAAAAGTAATCATTTTAATCATTAAAACATAATTATTATTTATTTTTAACAATAATTAAAAAAAAAAAACGGCTGAACCGATTTTTATAAAATTTATGTCGGATCAAAATGGCGTTAACACGCCTCGATTGACACCATTACGAAGTCGATATCATTTTTCATTCTCGAGATTTCGTCTTAGAAAGAAATGGACACATACGTACGTACGTACATACGTACACACACACACAGACATCTTTCTAAAAATAGTGTAAAAATAGTGTAGTGACCTTGAAACATAAAAATTTGTTATACATTTTGATATCGATTTTCGGACCCATTACAATAACTTCCAATGGGGAAGTTAATAAACTTTCAATTTGAAAAACAAATCTGCCACCGGTTTCGACTTACATTTGGAGTCATCAAGCTAATTCAGAAAAAAAAAATAATCTTGAAGATGGACAAAAGAAAAATATTCTCCACTTATATCATTAATTTTAACGTTTCTAAACTCAACACACTTTAAAGCGCTTTATTACTGCGTAAACTTCTGTACTTAAGCGCTTCAGAATAAAGCAATTACTAATGATTAAATAAAGTGTTTGAAATTATATTTAATTATCATCAAGAAAGTTAAAAAATGCATATAAGATGACTGAAAAAAAAATATTCTCTACTGAATCTAATCAATTTTAATGTTTTTAAACTTAACACACTTTTAAGGTAGTTGTCGTGTTATGGGAATAGTGTCAGAAAATTCTAAATTTTCGTATACTCATTAAGGATACTATAATACAAATACCATTAAAATTTGAAGTTGATTGACCATCTCTAACTCGAGATAAACTTGATTAAAGTTCGAATAATTAACACGGAGAGCATAGCAAAGGTTGTGTTTTTGACAAGTTTTTAAATTTAAAGAAAAAAAGTAACAGTCAGAAATTTTCAAAAAACTAACTGTTCCATTGATATTTTTGTTCTGAGAAAATCCAAAAATTATGGACCTTTTTATTGTTGAGATATAATAACGCGAAGTTCAACAATTTATGGGAATAGATTGACATTTTTATATAATCCAAGCGAACAAACTAAGTGAAATAATATGTGTACCTATGTGAACAACAGTTTAGGTACAATCTCTAACAAAATTTTTTTACATTTAACACTATACTTATTTATTGTTTTACAGCGTATTATGAACGAAACTTTTGGATGTTATTGTAACAAGACAACTACCTTAAGCGCTGTATTACTGCGTAAACTTGTGTAACTATAGCTTTAGAATAAAGCAATAATTGGATGACTATATGAAATGTTTGAAATTATATTTAAAGTCATCATCAAGATAATTTAAAAATTGGATATAAGTATAATCATTCAGATGGCTGAAAGAAAAATATTCCCTACCGAACTAATCAATTTTAATCTTTCTAAACTCAACACACTTTAAAGCGCTGTATAACTCCGCTAACTTGTGTAACTATGCTTCAAAAAAAAGCAATAACTAATGACTGAATAATATGTTTAAAGTATAAAAAAATTCAAATTGATAAAAGAAAAATATTCTCTATCGAATCTTATCAATTTTAGAAGCTAAATGTTTATTTAATTAATGAATGAAAATATCGTAATTGAACTTGAAAACAACTGTTTTTAAGAATAATATTATCTAATCTTTGCTCATTGAATTATGTTCAACAGATAAACAGAAACTATTTTTTATGTAGAAATATTTTTTTCAAGTGTGTAATTTCATTAATGCAAGGCGCTGCAATATTTTGATAATTATTTTATTAGATATAATCAAATTGTTTTAAAGGCAGTTCTGCGATAAAAAATTTAATTAAATTGATATTTCATATTCTTTTTACAATTTTTTCACACTTGTTAATTTTATCAGATGTGTACGATTTTTTTATTAGTAATAAAATTTAATATCATTATAGGTAATTATGTTAGTATTATTGAAGATTATTAATTATTTAATTGATGATAACATTGTATTCAAAATTCATATTATATTTACATAATTTTTATGTAATGTTATTCAAAACTTGCTTATTTTTTAAAGATCTTTTCAACAATACCACTTTCGACCTATCATTACATTTATAATTCCGGAGTTCTGGACATTCTGGAGCAAACTAATAGGGAAGCCGACCTTCCCGGAAAAAAATTAACACCATTCAATTCTTTATTAGGGCTTTTATAATACCAATTTTTGACACAACTCTCTACGACTAACCGTTTTCGAAAAAAACGACTGATACGGGTGGTCGAACTTACCCTGTATATATATAAAAATCAATCGCTAAAACTCAAAAACGGCTTGACCGATTTGAATTTTTTTTTTGTTTTTTTCGCTCTAATACAAGGGTGGTTTAAAAAAATAGCACCTGGGAGCGAACGAGCGAAGCGAGTGAGTAATGTATAACAAAATCATAAATTCATAGCACAATAGCACCTGGGAGCGAACGAGCAAAGCGAGTGAGTAATGTATAACAAAATCATAAATTCATAGCACAATAGCACCTGGGAGCAAACGAGCAAAGCAAGTGAGTAATGTATAACAAAATCATAAATTCATAGCACCCGGGCGAAGCCGGACCGGGCCGCTAGTCTACAATATTTTTTACAAAAATTATAAAAATTAAATAGAGTATTTGCATAGATTTTTTTCGGTGTTAAGTATATTAATAGAGCAGTAAATTCTGAACAAAATGACGCCTAAATCACTTCACTCTGATATCAAATACTTAAACTCAAAAATAAGTTTTGAAATATTTATGTAAATGTCACCCATTAAAGAGCGTTTTTGCTCGTGTCAAGTCGTGCGTCATAATTTTATACAGGGTGTATCACAGAAAACCGAACATAGGGAAAACTCCATTGTGCAAATTAGTTAGGATCAACGATTACTTTGGCCACATATGAGAATGGGTACCATGGTAACGCTGACTAACCATTTAATAACAATAATAGCTAATAATGAATAATTAGAAAAATCAGTTAAAATAAATTCTTCAATATTAAATGAATTTATTTTTATTAATGAAACAATTTTTTATTAAGAAAATATTTTTTTAACTAATAATTAAACAAAACAAACAGTTAAAATAAAAAATTAAAGCAAATGTTCAAATAAACCTCCATTTTGAATTAAGCAGTGGCTTAATCGGTTACAAAAACTTTGTCTCACTTTATTTAACATTACAGGAGTCATATTGAAACATACTTCGACGATTTTGTCTTTAAGTTCATCCAGATTTTGTCAAATGAACAGCAATATGCATTTGTTACTGTATACGTACACCATGGTAACCATGGTAACGACCTCTGAATAGAGGGCAAAGCAATCTCTGATCTTAACTAATTTGTACTGTGTACTTTTCCCTATGTTCGGTTTTCTGTGATACACCCTGTATAATATTATTCTGGAGAACTATTCTATCTAAAAATTAAGAAACAGACTGTTGAAAAAATATACTGTTTTGTATATCTATGTAAACATGATGTAAACAATCTAAGCTATGTTTCTATGGAAACGGACACTCAAGTCAAGCTTTGACGTCACGCACTGTTTTTGACCACATGGGAAATTAGTCATATTTCAAAAAAATATCGCACAACAAAGTATTGAATGTTTCTCAGATTTTAGAGTTGAATTCAAATTAACGTATAATTTCGTGCTACGTAATAAAAAAAGTGGGTGTGTGCTTATAACCACACGACAGAAGTGAAAACTTGATTATATACAAAACATACATAATATAATAATTTATATTATATTATTTTATTATTATAATACGTAAGTAACAATAAAAACGTAATTCTTGAAATGATGCACTCCTTGTTAGACAGTAAACGTGGCTGATGACGACTGAAGCGAGTGGAGCCGAGTAAACCCGATTCAGCGTCACCGACCCGAGCGTGACGGTTCACTTTTCGTTCACTATTCAGAAAGAACGCAAAGTGCACCTAAAGAAGTTTTCACTTTAAAAATGCAATAAAAAATTCATGTAACTTCCATTCTGGCTGCTTTTTCGGGTATTTTGTATGATTTAGATGAGAGAATGCATTCTATTTGTACCGGCATCTTTCGAAAACGACTGAACTGATTTTTTTACGCTGGGGTTAAGATAGATAGATATTGTAATTATTATAGACGCTCGACAACAGATGTCATAAACGTCTTCCGAATTAAGATAGGGTTTCCATTTGAGCCGCGAACAAAAGCTAGTAAAAATAAAATTGTCATTTTTATACCTACTAAATATTTTATGAAAAATAAAAGGAAAAACAAATTTATTTAATTAAGGAAGCCAAGTAAAAAGGTAATATTAATTTTACTTTACCGACAAATTGTAAAATAGATATAACCTGAAGATACTTTTAACTTTACTAGAAAAATACTATCATGTCAAACAACGCTAGTTTTCTAGATAAAACTTCGTTAAAAATCCGAGACGTAACCTGCATAAATACAGTGCATTCCCGTTTATCACTAACACTATTCTTTATATATCTTTTTACGAAGACATGGTGAAATTCACTTCATGTGGGTATAGGGTTGCCAGATGTCCGGCTTTAGCCGGACATGTCCAGTTTTTTACGGTACCGATCAAATATATCAATTCCGCCTGTCCAGCTTTTGTTAGGCTTTTTAGCGATGAAATAGAGAACGCACAACTAAGGCCCGTTCCAAGCTAATGATGTGATCGCGAGGAATAAGTATAAGGAGGAATAAGGAGACGTATACGTCTCCTTATTCCTCCTTGTACTTAAAAATAAATAGGACACAAACCAAAGGGCACTTTGTGTCGCTGCGTCAGCGGAATAAGTAATAATCTGGGACTTTTAACAGACAAAAATAAAAACGTAGGCGCATTTGAAATATTTCTGTTGTTGGGCTTGGAAACACACTTTTCTAGAAAAGCCGTTCTTATTTAATAATTATACAATCGTTATACAGATTTTTATGCGCCCCACGTTTTTATTTTAGTCTGTTAAAATTCCCAGATTATTATACTTATTCCGCTGACGCAGCGACACAAAGTACCCCTTGGTTTGTATCCTAATTATTTTCTAGTTTTTGGTACAGCTAATGATTTAAAATAAAACAGTTTAATTTAAAAGTTTTTTTACCTATTTTTATTTTCTATTTTTTAAGAGTTCCACTGTCCACCTCCTAATTCCATCATCAGACCCTCGTTACCAAGTTGAAATTATCATAATATTGTATTGTTAAGGGAACTCAATGTGTGTGCAAAGTTTCATAAGAATCGGTTAAGTATAGAAGTAGTTGAAAAAGCTGTCGCAAGATTTGAAACAAAGATAGTAACAATCAAACAAACAAATATACAGGGTCAAGCTAAAAAAAACCGCTAAAAATCAGTAAACAGTTGATCTCGCAAAAAACTGACTACAATTGATTATTAATAAACTATTGAAAATACCCAACTGACTATTTCTATTTAAAATAGGTAGTTCGACTTTTAGAGCAAAATGTCCCTAGCACTGGTCTCCCAAGTTGGGCAGGAAATCCTCTTTTCATAATTATATATAAATTGTTATATGTACTTATTTTTTTTTGAGGAGTAATAAATTGAAATTGAAATTGAAAATATAACGCAGAGTCCGGAATTTCTATTTTTGGACCTGGCAACCCTATTTACGCAAGCCTACGGGAAATGGCTCGCGACTTTATAACAATTTATAAAGCTTGTGACAAGACTGAACTGACTAATTACAGACCAATATCTTTACTTAATACAGTTAGTAAATTATTAGAACATGCTATAAAAAACTCGGGTCGCAGTGCCAAAACCCTGCCGACAATATAGTGTATTTGCTAATACAGGCATTGTGCTGTTATTATGTGAACATAAGTTTGTTTTTGGACAAAATAAAAAATTTAACCCCTTAATACATCCCTTAATATTAATTTTTTTTTCTTAATTTCAATTTTATTATCAATGCAACCTCTTTATCAAATTAAATACACCCTTTAGTAAGTAAATCACTATCCGCAAACTAATGTTTTCATAAAATTTGTAAGTCCGGTTCTATCGGGCCGATTTTATTTAAATTTTAGCACCACATTTTAATCTTTTCTAAAGGATTAAATTTCAATTTTGAAACGATTCGGACATTTTTTTCGATATTTTTGGGCCCAAAAACATTTTTCAACCCCTAAAAACCACCCTTAAAATGGTCCGATCGGGCCCATTTTAAATAGGCTTCGTGCGGTGATGGATTGCAACGTGCCTACCAAATTTCGTCAAAATCAATTAACTCTTTCGAAAGTTATTGTCCGCACATATATATATAAATATACAGGGTGTCCAAGTTGACGTTGGCTAACATGGGTAACTTTGTTATTAGTGGAGATAGAAAGTCGGTTAAATGGGCAAAGTAGTGCAGAATTATGTGCTCATTAACGTCCCGTCGAAAAAACAATTGAATTTTGACACACTATGGATTTATTTAGAAAATAGTGAAAATTGCCGTTTTTGAAAACTGGCCATAACTTTTTTATTTATGAAGATATCTGAAAATTTCTTTAACCATTTTTTGATAACTTTTTATGATCTTTTCAGTCGCGTAGGTTTAATTTTTTTATATCCACTACATAATGAGATA
Organism: Mongoloraphidia duomilia; assembly: GCA_039654895.1. NCBI lineage: Eukaryota > Metazoa > Arthropoda > Insecta > Raphidioptera > Raphidiidae > Mongoloraphidia > Mongoloraphidia duomilia. The sequence continues at coordinate 46,461,470 of CM077522.1, read as the reverse complement.
TTGACATGTACTTTGGTTTTTCTTATGGGCGCCATTTTGGATTTTTAGATATTCGAATTCTGCTTATTTTTCTGATTAATTTGGTGTATCACATGCCACATTTAAAAAATTTGCAATGAACGTCCCATATAAGAGACATTAAAAACAACTGACAATCAAGTTATAATTAAGTAGTGCGAACATTTTAAGTGTAAAATTAATAATAAATCGTAGTTTGGCAGAACTGAAATATAATTTGACTGTCAGTTGTTTTTATAGTGCCTCTAATATGAGACGTTAATTGCATTTTTTTTTAATGTAGCATATAATACACCAAATTAATCAGAAAAATAAGCAGAATTCGAATATCTAAAAATCCAAAATGGCGTCCATAAGAAAAACCAAAGTTCATGTCAATATCTCATTATGTAGTGGATATAAAAAAATTAAACCTACGCCACTGAAAAGATCATAAAAAGTTATCAAAAAATGGTTAAAGAAATTTTCAGATATCTTCATAAATAAAAAAGTTATGGCCAGTTTTCAAAAATGGCAATTTTCACTATTTTCTAAATAAATCCATAGTGTGTCAAAATTCAATTGTTTTTTCGACGGGACGTTAATGAGCACATAATTCTGCACTACTTTGCCCATTTAACCGACTTTCTATCTCCACTAATAACAAAGTTACCCATGTTAGCCAACGTCAACTTGGACACCCTGTATATATACATATATAAATAGACATTTCCAAAAATGGTGCCAAATTGTTCAGGAGGCTATGAAACGTCGAGAAATTTTGGTCCGACCCCTAGGTCCCACCATCCGACCGACGCCAATAGTGTATGTGCCATATGGCAAATACACTAAAAAACGACTAATAGACTTTTTGGACCAAAACCATATACTATCAGCAAATCAATACGGCTTTAGACAAGGACGAAGCACTGAAGACGCTATATATAGTACGCTTGACGAATAACATAGTGACTGACCTAAATGACGATAAAAAGAGTTTAGCAATATTCCTGGACCTGGCCAAGGCTTTTGACACAGTGTCTCATAAAAAATTCTACTCAAATGAGTTTGACACTCCTGATCAACATCATACTTTAATAACCTAGCTTTCAAGTACTATTTCTCAGTTGGACTATACTGCCGTTGTAAAAGAGGAATTTACTTGCGACACGATTTTGTGCTTATACGATGGTAAAAGGTGTAAAAGTCTTTGTTTTTCTTTTATTATATAAAATTCTTCTAGCTATGTAGTGTCACTTTGAAAATAGACATTTAGGTATAAAATGTTACGTCCATAAAAGCTTAAAAAGCCAGTCATGCTGATTCAGGACCACCGCACAACATGCTACTTTTTGTATCGAAAACGCGCGATTTATAATGTTGCCGTTTAGATCTAGACTTTCTAGACTCTTGTCTTGTCTTGTCTAGATTTTCAAGACAAGACTTGCAAAAGTCTTGTCTAGAAATTTTCAAGACAAAACAAGATAATTTTCAAGAGTCTAGATAAACTAAGTAGTAGTAGGTAAAGTAAACCACTCGGTTAATCTAGAGTCTAGACTCTTGAAAATAATCTAGAGTCTTGATATTAGACTTAGTGAAGTCTTGATATTTCAAGACAAGACTTAAGTGTAGTGTTGCCGTCTAGATCTAGACTTTCTAGACTCTTGTCTTGTCTTGTCTAGATTTTCAAGACAAGACTTGCAAAAATCTTGTCTAGAAATTTTCAAGACAAGACAAGACTTGCTTTATCTAGATCAAGACTCTTGCCAAAACTCTAGACAATTTTCAAGAGTCTAGATAAACTAAGTAGTAGTAGGTAAAGTAAACCACTCGGTTAATCTAGAGTCTAGACTCTTGAAAATAATCTAGAGTCTTGATATTAGACTTAGTGAAGTCTTGATATTTCAAGACAAGACTTAAGTGTAGTGTTGCCGTCTAGATCTAGACTTTCTAGACTCTTGTCTTGTCTAGATTTTCAAGACAAGACTTGCAAAACTCTTGTCTAGAAATTTTCAAGACAAGACAAGACTTGCTTTATCTAGATCAAGACTCTTGCCAAAACTCTAGACAATTTTCAAGAGTCTAGATAAACTAAGTAGTAGTAGGTAAAGTAAACCACTCGGTTAATCTAGAGTCTAGACTCTTGAAAATAATCTAGTCTTGATATTAGACTTAGTGAAGTCTTGATATTTCAAGACAAGACTTAAGTGTAGTGTTGCCGTCTAGATCTAGACTTTCTAGACTCTTGTCTTGTCTAGATTTTCAAGACAAGACTTGCAAAACTCTTGTCTAGAAATTTTCAAGACAAGACAAGACTTGCTTTATCTAGATCAAGACTCTTGCCAAAACTCTAGACAATTTTCAAGAGTCTAGATAAACTAAGTAGTAGTAGGTAAAGTAAAACCACTCGGTTAATCTAGAGTCTAGACTCTTGAAAATAATCTAGAGTCTTGATATTAGACTTAGTGAGGTCTTGATACTTCAAGACAAGACTTAAGTGTAGTGTTGCCGTCTAGATCTAGACTTTCTAGACTCTTGTCTTGTCTTGTCTAGATTTTCAAGACAAGACTTGCAAAAATCTTGTCTAGAAATTTTCAAGACAAGACAAGACTTGCTTTGACAACTTGGTTGAGGCTTTCGCGGCCAGTTGATGAGCTGGTGTTGTCCTGATTCGGGTCTATAGGCCGTCGTTGGTTGGAATTACTTCCTAACGTTTCGCTAGCACGAGTGGCGAGCTTCTTCAGAGGTCCTTTCATCTCGGATGCTGGATGTACATCCAGCCTCGGAGATAGAAGAATCTAACTCTCGAACTGTAGTGCCACCCATTGAAAATTGCTTAAAATATGCTCTGATAATTAATGTTTCTTCTGATCCAGTTCACTTAAATTTTTAAAGGATCGCTGCTCCTGAAAGTTGAGCTGCATTATTTATACACGAAACACGAATAGACACCCTGTATAATAACATGAATGACGGGAGAAATGTAACGATAAATTGGATACTATATTTATTCTATATGTCAGTAAATAGTTCAATAATAAATTGACATAAAATGAACACCAACAGACGATTTTATATTTGAAGAAAAAGAAGCAATCTTTAAAATTGATTTTGAACTAAATTACAATTTGAAATGTAACCCCGTATCAAATAAAAAAGGAGCTGATTTAATTTAACAGGTTAATCAGATTTGACTTGATTGACACGTATCCCAATTCTAACAGGTGATTTTTTACACCGACACGGGACGGTAATCCACCTTTCAGTCTAGTACATCCTCCATTTCCTATTAAAGCTTCATTCAGAATCGATTAGTCAACCCGCTTCACATCACTTCTTTTATTCAAAAAAAAAAAGAAATTGCATTCGTCGTTTGTCTTTTGTTTAGTCGTTCGTTGACTCTCTTTTATAGCATTCTTATAATATATTAATATCGTCGGCAAAGTCAAAAGTGCACACCCCGCTATAGACCGAGAGCTAGTGACAATTTTTTGGTGTTATTTATTCAAGGCCTTATTTTTGTAAAGATGTTGAGGGAGGCATATTAAAGTGCTCTGAGTAAGGGATTTTGCTAGATAGCGGTATGGGAAGGATGCAGACCGCCCCCAACATGTAACAAAAAAATGGTCACAATTATTATTAAGATACATAATAGTTTTATACGGCTGACATGCAATTGAAAAATTTTTTCGTTGGAGGGCAGCCAATTATATAATTGTTTCGAAACATATTGGAAAAAATCATTCTACCAACCAGTGGTCACAGTCAGGATTCTAACCTGAACTTTTCCACTTTCGCGGCGGAATGAGCTTACAATACTCAACCGTGACATGATTGCTAAATTAATATTCTCCTTATATGCTTCAGAATCAATAGATTTTCACTACATATATATGAATTGACACTCGCATGTAGTGAAAATCTATTGATTCTGAAGCATATAAGGAGAATATTAATTTAGCAATCATGTCACAGTTGAGTATTGTAAGCTCATTCCGCCGCGAAAGGTTAGAATCCTGACTGTGACCACTGGTTGGTGAAATGATTTTTTCCAATATGTTTCGAAACAAATATATAATTGGCTGCTCTCCAACGAAAAAATTTTACAATTATTATTGCTTCAAGGCTGAAATAGTTTGTATAGCTTGTCAGTGACCATTTTTTTTGTCATATGTATGGTGCGGTCTGCATCACTTTAATATCCCTCCGCCAAATAACTAACAAATAACTACTTATATGAGATAAACAGCCTCTTGCGCGTGAAGCGATAATATAGAGCACACTCCCGCGGACGTGGTGTAAAATACTTGACTGTATTCAGTCATAAGGACGGTATAAGACAAAAATTTATCCTCGAATCCAAAAATACGATCGGAAACGTGAAATAAAGATGAGAGGAAGGATTGCTCTCTCTCTCTTGCCTAAAACTTTATTACACGTTTCCAATCGAGAATAGATTTTTTGCGAAGCCAATTGTCCTTTCTTAGGGTGCTGTATTCCAAATTTTAAAAATGTTTACGTCAAGCCACATCAACGCTCTTCTGAATATTAGATAATTTTATGTCAGCTCTATTTTCTTTTCAATATTTTTAAGAATTGGCCTGCAGCGCTCCTAGACGGATAATATAGATACCATTTATGTATATTTAAGAACTCAAGTAGGTTCATCAAGAACTCAGACATTCATTACTTAAATACTTGATCAAAATCTAAACTTAGAGTACCTTTTAGTCATTTAAATATCTCCAAAAATCTCCAAATAGTCTATAGGTACCTATTAATGTTTTTAATAACCTACCTCAAAATGTGGTGACCTTCCGAATTTTAAATATTAATTGAAAGAATTTTTGTTAGCAAACACCTTCTATAGATTAGATTAATTTCTGTTAAGTTAATGACTGTGTCCTTGATGGACCTACTAACGTCCTTGATGAACCCACAACTTGACAATTTAATTGTATCCCCTATGGCACCACAAATAAATTATTATTTTATAAGAGTTTTGTGGTTATATTTTATTTTCAGTATTTTCCAAAAGAATCAATCATTCATGTACGGTTGAAAATAGTAAAGCGAAGGAAAGACTGAAACTTGAAAGTGTCGACATAAATATAGTTATTTGTACTATGTTCATCAGTATTATTAGTAGCCAATAATCGGTAGTCGACTGTAGATATGTTTATTTGATTCAATCCATTCACACACACACACACATCTACATAAGTACACTTCACTAACACACTCGAGTTTTCTTTTTTTTTCTTTCTTGTTCCGAATTCAATTTTTATTCTTACACGTCGCATGTAAATTCTTCCGTATTTGTATTGTGGTGACTCCCCATATATAAAGTTCAATTATCAGTGTCTTGTGGCTCCATTACCTACCTAGCTATGAACCTATTGTGGAGAATACAGCGCAGAATCTCATGTACTCTGTACATACAGGGTGGTGACTAGGGTTCATGATTTCTCGAGCTTATCAGTTTCTCGGGTCTCGAGAATTCTCGAGGCTAATTTCTCGGGTCTTCTCGGGTTGTCGAGAAATTTACATTTACGTATGTTTTTGCATATCTTTTCGGTTCAAATAATGAAAAAAGTCGTCACAAAATTAAAAATGTGTATCATAAAAAGTATCTTATTTTAAATCAATAAATTACGTGGTTTTCCTGTCAAATAAAAGTATCAAATTAATCATAAAACTTTTATTGACAGTTTTCAACAAAATTAGCTTCTCTCAAACAAAATAAAAAAAATGAAAAATTTAAACATTAAAACGTTAATACTACGTTGACTTATAATTACAATCACAGCACCATTTTGGCAGGTTAATTAGGAAAAAAATCAACTTAAAACTTTGCAAGATCAATAAAACATCTGAATTCTGAACATAGTACATACATACAAAACAATTAGATCTGCTTATGCAAACGCAAATAGTTTATTTTATAATTTTATAGACTAAAATATGATTTCTCGAGTTCTCGACTTTTCTCGAGCTTAATTTCCCGGGAACAAAGCCTAACGATTTCCCGGGAATTCTCGGCTCGGGAATTCCCGGGAATGAACCCTAGTGGTGACTTGCTCAATGCTCATGGCTCAAGTCTAAATAGGGATTTTATATGTCAAATCACACATAATACCTATGTCATTTCCATTATTAATTTATTGTAGATTACACTGTAAAAATGGATGTAAAAATACTTTGAAAGTTAAGGTAGAATTCGCTCGATTTTCTAAGTGATTTTACATTATTTATATTAGAAATCGTGTCCATCGTGATTATAATAAAATTAAGAAAAATCGCAGGATAGTGGACAAAATATTTGATTTATTAAATGTACAACGTTTCGTCTATAGATTTAGACTTTCTATAGACGAAACGTTGTACATTTAATAAATCAAATATTTTGTCCACTATCCTGCGATTTTTCTTAATTTTATTTTACATTATTATTTATTTTTACACAAACAAATTTGTGATTTTTACATAAAGTAAATTAAAATTACATAATTTGTGTAATATTCCAATAAAATGTGTAAAAATTACAAAATAAAATGTATAGTTACATATATAAAATGGATGAATACAAAAGAAATTAATGTAAAATTAGTAACCACGCATGCGCAATGTATTTTTATGGAATCTACGCGATGTGGCGATACCTGTTTGCGACGCCATTGTCTCTTTGTGTGTCTATTACTAGATTAATCGCTGGCTGCAAATGGACCATCGATAATTTATATAATCGGCCTTCTCATTTCTTACAGTGTATAGACGCGTCGACAACTCAGGTCATTAGCGTCTTCAACACAACAAATAATCCATTTGTGTATTAGAATCCGCCAGCCGGCAAACACAAACCGACTGGTACGAGCTCGGGTCCCTGGGAGCGCTAATTCCCACAAAACATTGGAATGCAAAGTACATTCCAATGTTTCCCCTGAGGGATATGCCATTTCCTGCTCTCCTGACTTTTTAGAGCAAAAATTGAACTAGAAATTTTGTCTACATGATTAAGGTTGCCATGCATTATTATGTATGATATTACATGTAAAATTCCTATTTTCACATGAGCAATTAACCACCCTGTACATAATATACTCCTTGTATATACAGATATATAGCCAACTATACTCCGTACGAATGTTTTGCATTTTGAATCGTACCGCATACCAGTTTACTGGAACCAGACCTGGGGTAATTTCATATGTACTATGTACTCACCGAAACTGGAAACACAGATTCAGTGGCGTGCTACTGATAATAAAATGTTAAACTATCGATTTATTCTCAGATTTATTTCACATTCCCAATTTTTCATTTAAATATACCGAATGCCCCCGAATAGAGTTTACAAAAGGAGAAAAAATGTATTTTTGATTTTACGAAAAAACGTCAAAGAAACAAACATTTTTGTTCGATTTGAAACAGTCCTAGGTAATTAGAAAATGAATGAATTGTAAAATATAGACGCTTAACAACAGAGGTCATTAGCGTCGGTAATTAAAAAAATTATTACATTAGTACCAACAGGTGATTTTAAAATAAAATAATGTTTTAATCAATTCTATGAACAATGGTCTAACATCAAATTATTCAATAGCGAGAGATAGTAATATTATAGACGCTCGACAACAGAAGTCATTAAGAGTATTTCCTACTGTAAGTTACCCCCTTCACTCTTCATCTCAAATCCTTATCCTCACCTAAAAACAGTTACCGCTCTCCCGGCGCTATTTTTAAACGCCAAATGAAGGACCGAGAATCACACTATACAGATCCTACAGGCAAAAAATTGAAAAAAAAATTCTGGAAAAACTTACGATTTTTAAAAATTACGTCCTTAACATCTCTGATAAAGACTGGTAACATGGAACATAAATTGTGTTTTAAAGACCACCAACAACTAAGGTTATTTGGGCCTAGCACCAATTCATATTTTCAATTCATTATTTTTACTTCCCACCTCTACTATGGTAGGGAAGTAATGGATTCAGTCCGAAAACAATATTTCGAGATTTTAACAGATTTTCACGTTTTGAGACCCTAGCAATCGTTTAAGATCATTTTCTGACTGATGTCTGTATGTGTGTGTGTATGTGTGTATGTGTGTGTGTGTGTATGTGGTCAATTTTTCGCCTTCGATATCTTAAGAACGGAACAACATACGGGCATGCCGATTGTTCTATTGTGTTTGTCAGCCTTTAACTTAGATCTGATTAGATTTTGAGTCAAATCGGTTCAGTGGATCCTGAGATATTCTTAAAAACGTCCTCAATGTCACGTATTAACATAGGTAAAAAAAAATATAAATGAATTCTAGATGTTATAATATGAAAAAAATGTAAATATTTTTTTTCTCTAAAATGTATAGTTTTCGAGAAAAAAAATATTTTACTAAAAAAAATAAAAATTGTACGTAAATCAAGGTAACCATGATTTTTGCTATATTAAGCTAGCCATCAGTAGATCACCAAACCAAAAAGAGGGCCATGCTTTTTTCAAAGAATAAAAATTAAATTGTGTTTTAAAGACCACCAACAGCTAAGGTTATTTGGGCCTAGTCAAAGAATAAAAAAAAGAGTGTTTATTTTTTGCAAATATTTACTAGGTGGGAAGTATAGGACTGGTCATCAGTCGAATTTTTTTTTTAATAATAAATTGAAAATCCAATTCGACACTTTTACCAGCTCTCGGACTAGAACCCGGGAACTGGGGACTTGTAATAGATGAACCATAGCAACGCCATGTAAACAACAGTATTGCTACACGTTCGGCTATTCTCAAGCCCCATGGGACATAAAGGATCATAACTTTGACAAGATTTTTTTTCGAGTATTTTTGGTGCCAGCACTGACTATTGTCAGCGGCAGCAAGTGACATTGGGGCCCGGCCGGCGGAATAGGTACCGGCGTTATTGAAGCAAGAGGTCGCCGTCACATGCATCTGCTACCTATCGCCCCTCAGACTCAGTCCTCCAACCCTCAACATCACCTCACCTTCAGTTCCTCAGCCTTCTCTCATTTCTCTATTTCCCACTCCTTAGTGTTTTTTTTTCCGTTAGATTGCAAACAATTCCATAGAGTTGTTATTTCATTGTATTTATATCGAGTTTATTTATAACTAGATTTATTTATATCGGGTTTATTTATAACTAGATTTTCTGACCCGGTTTTCCAACCCTCTTAAAACATTTGAACCTTATTATATTTAGAGAAATATCAATTATTTGCAATTATCATTGACTGCCTTGCAAATCTTTTTTGCATACCTGGCAGACCTCTTCTAAATGGATAAAATATTGTAGCAAACCCCAAGATGTTACGCCACTGTCTCAAATAGAAACGACGAGAAGGAGGGGTCACAGTGGTAAAGCGTGGAATGGTATCGAAGATACTGAACAACGAGTACCTGCCGGAATGTTCTGGAGAGCGCGAGAACGTACTAGGCTGGGCTGCGCGACCTATATAAGCGAAGTACGAGTTAGTCAGGGGCTCAGTCGACGGTGTCACGCAATGAAATAAATATTGATCAGTCAACGGGAATCAGTCAGTGTAGATTGTACTGTGACAGTGTTGAACAGCGAAATAAATCTGATATAAATACAGTGACAGAAATAATTACAAATTTCATGTACAAAATTTCTTTCAATCAACTCGCTCTAACTTAACATGTAAAAGTATGCTACGATATTAGAACTCTGTAATTTGGAAAAAGGGCTTTTTCCGTAGAGAATTTACCTACACACACGTATATAGTATAATATAATAAGCCTATGTTTGCATACAAACTGTCCATATTTACATGCTGCATAGGCCGTCCATAAGAATAAAACAATATAGGTTAGGGGTAGGTCAGGTGCTCCTGAACATAAATTTTTTTATTAACAATGAGATGAGATTAATCAATTATTATTTTCTTACTGTACCAATTCACTATGTTAGTGAAATTAACATAAGAACATCAGACGACATTATTCGTCATGAAATGCACATATATAGAAGGCTACATAAGAAAAAGCTAGTCTGCAATAAAGCGACATAGGTTCCGTAACAATTTTTTCCATGGCTTCTCTATTGCAAGCCCCTAGTATCCAGGTTATAATCTGAGAAAAGTATCAATTGGATTTAATTTTATTTACTATTTTTAGTGTATTTGCCATATATGGCACATACACTATTGGCGTCGGTCGGATGGCGGGACCTAGGAGTCGGACCAAAATTTCTCGACGTTTCATAGCCTCCTGAACACTTTGGCACCATTTTTGAAAATGTTTATATATATATATATATATATATATGTGTGTGTGTGTGTGTGTGTGTTAGGGTTTTCGGTCCCGGGTTCCCGGGTCGGGAATTCCCGGGAATGAAAGCGGTTTCATTCCCGGGAATAATTTTACGAAATACCCGGGTAAACGGGAACCATTTAAAATTAATAATTTTCTGCTGCTCTGTAGTCGGTGTGGTTAGTGGTTACTAATCTTGTATTGTTATTCTTATTATAATTATTATTCTTACTATTATTATTATTAGAATTATTATTATTATTATTACTATTATTATTATTTTTATAATAATTCTGTTACATTACAATGTTGAATGAAGACATTCGAAACATCAGCAAAGTTGAAGCTCAAATAATATGAAGATTCAAATAATACATTTTAATTCTTTATTTCGTTGAATCAGTAGCGCTAGAATAATAATTTCACAAAACTTAAATTTAACATTTTTTGCACACAGTGTCGGTGAAAGTTCCTTTTTATTTAGTTTAAACGCACACTGGAAAATGTACAACTGTAATTAGATTTATAATGAACTCAGTAGTAGGAGTTCCTTTTTAGTTAAAGTAAACGTTTAATTGTGAGTACAACATCGTTACACAATGTGCAATTTTTAGGCGCGATCTTAGCGAAGCTAGAAGCGCCTATATACACTCGCTTTGTCTGTGAATCTGTGAATCTGTGAATCTGTAACGGATTTTTTGTGTCACGCGTACAGCCCAAACGGATGAACCAATTTTCAAAAACTTTTTTTTGTTCGATTCCTCTCGGGGTCTATTTGATCCTAACGTCGCCCGATTTTTGAATTTTGGCCCCAGAGGGGAGCAAATTAGAAAAAACGGTGTTTTTTGCTTATAGTTTGCTCAATTTAAGTAAGATCGATTCGAAACCTGTCTCAAACGAAAGAGCAGAAAATTTTAGATAGATTTCATGTATAATATTGTGTCAAAACAGTTTTTTTATACAGATTTATATGATTATTAAACTAAATAAATGCGACTTTATCTAATAAATCGCGAACTTGTTTCGGTTGTCCTTGTCTGTTGCACAGTGTGATATGGATATTGGAAGATAGCGTATGATCTGTCTTATATTGCATTATTTTAATATAGTTATTCAATTTTTTGACTGCTGATGTTTGAATTTAAGTTTAAAAACCCTGGCCTACTGAGTTAAAATGACGTGTAACTAATTATTGACGTCGATCGGATGGCGAGACCTAGGGATCGGACCAAAATTTCTCGACGTTCATACCTTCCCGAACAATTTGACTTTCTCTGTCTGTATGTCCCTTTGTACGCTTATAACTCGAGAACCACTGATCTGATTTACATGATTTTTTTTCAAGTAAATAACTTCTTATGCGACTGCGAGTTTTAAAATATTCTGGCATCACGCAAAAGTAAGTAGGTAGTAGATGCTTTGTTTTTTAAACGGTGGTTTTATTTAGCTTGATCCCGTATATTTGTTACAAATCTTGCGACCGACTGAGTTGAAATTTTGCACACATGTGTAGCTACGGTGACAAAACAATATTATGGTACTAACTGACCGGCCCGGTTCGTCCGGGCGTAAATCGTACTTTTGATTTTTCACCCACTTCCTATGATCCGATTGAGTTGAAATTTTGCACACATGTGTAGCTCCGGTGACAATACAATATTATGGTAACTAGCTGACCGGCCCGGTTTTGTCCAGGTGTAAATCGTACTTTTGAATTTTCACCCACTTTCCGTGATCCGATTGAGTTGAAATTTTGCACACATATGTAGCTCCGGTGACAATACAATATTATGATAACTAGCTGACCGGCCCGGCTTTCGTCCGCGTGCAAATCGTACTTTTGAATTTTCACCTACTTCCTATGATCCGATTGAGTTGAAATTTTGCACACATGTGTAGCTCCGGTGACAATACAATTTATGGTAACTATCTGACCGGCCCGGCTTTCGTCCGGGTGTAAATCGTACTTTTGAATTTTCACCCACTTCCCGTGATCCGATTGAGTTGAAATTTTGCACACAGGTGTAGCTCCGGTGACAATACAATATTATGATAACTAGCTGACCGACCCGGCTTTCGTCCGGGTGCAAATCGTACTTTTGAATTTTCACAGGCAAAAGGTCTTTCTCCGGTAACGTTTCAGTGGATCGGATAAATGTTATAAAATCAGACTAAGGAAATAAAGCACACTAAAAAATTAAAAATAAAAATAGATAAAAAACTTTTAAGTTAAACGGTTTTATAAATGTACTAAAAAGAAAAAAATAAAATTTAATTTAGGTTCATAAGTATAAAAGCGTGGGTCGTGACTGTAATAAATTATCATAGAGTTTACGACCCACGCTTTTATACTTATGAACCTAAATTAAATATTATTTTTTTCTTTTTAAAACATTTATAAAACCGTTTAACTTAAAAGTTTTTTTACCTATTTTTATTTGAAGCTATGCTTCTTAACGCACGTTTCAGATGGGGACCTAAATAATAAAAAGTGAAACGACACGTCACGAAGTAGTGCAACGTCACTTTTGTAAAAATTATCCGATCCTTTTGAAAATTAATATTTGAGAGTTTTATAGGACACAAAAAAATAAAATGGCGTCAGATTTCAAAATGGCGCCCATATGTACTTTTTTGTAAAAATTATCCGATTCTTTTGAAAATTAATATTTGAAAGTTTTATAGGACACAAAAAAATAAAATGACGTCAGATTTTTCAAAATGGCGGCCATATGAACTGTTTTGTAAAAATTATCCGATCCTTTTGAAAATTGATATTTGAGAGTTTCATAGGACACCAAAAAATAAAATGACGTCAGATTTTTCAAAATGGCGGCCACATGTACTCTGTTGTAAAAATCATCCGATCCTTTTGAAAATTGATATTTGAGAGTTTCATAGGACACAAAAAAATAAAATGATGTCAGATTTTTCAAAATGGCGGCCATATGTACTTTTTTGTAAAAATTATCCGATCCTTTTGAAAATTGATATTTGAGAGTTTCATAGGACACAGAAAAATTAAATGTGCCAGATTTCAAAATGGCGGCCATATGTACATTTTTGTAAAAATTATCCGATCCTTTTAAAAATTAATATTTAAGGGTTTCATAGAATAAAAAAAAAATGAAATGACGTCAGATTTAAAAATGGCGGCCAAATGTACTTTTTTGTAAAAATTATCCGATTCTTTTGAAAATCGGTATTTGAGAGTTTCATAGGACACAAAAAAATAAAATGACATCAGATTTAAAAATGGCGGCCGTATGTACTTTTTTGAAAAAATTATCCGATTCTTTTGAAAATCGGTATTTGAGAGTTTCATAGGACACAAAAAAATAAAATGACGTCAGATTTCAAAATGGCGGCAGTATGTACTTTTTGTGTAAAAATTATCCGATCTTTTTGAAAATAGATATTGACGAGTTTTATAGAACGCAAAAAAATAAAATGACGTCATATTTTAAAATGGCGACCATAGGTATATACTTCTTTGTAAAAATTATCCGATCCTTTTGAAAATTGATATTTGAGAGTTTAATAAGACACAAAAAAATAAAATGGCGTCAGATTTCAAAATGGCAGTCAAATAATAACTTTTTAATTGTATTGTTTGTATCTTTGATAAATTCGGTTTTATATAGAATGCGTAAGAAACATAGCTTCTGTCGGGTATCTTACTACACCTCATGACTTTTTTTATTTAGCAGGTTCCGAGTTTCGCTTAATAGTCAACCGTTGCTATGGAAAATTGTTTCAAAAATTCACTGCACTATTTTTTCTATGTAATCCAATACATATTTACATTAGGTCTTATGGCCATAGCCTACTACAAAATTGATCTTCTTAGTGTTATTGTCCCTATGTTTGGTAAAACCGTTTACACACAATACCTACATGAATATCGCGCCTTGTAATTCTTGAATTACTTGTATGCTCCAAAATTTTTTATTAGAGTAGCAGTCATTATTGATTATTTTGTAATGAAAAAGTATATTTTTGTTTTTTCTTAATCTTTTAATAATAAAAAATAGAACATAATACTTACAAACTAGAGTTTTATTTGTAAATAAGTGGTTCCCGGGTACCCGGGAATTCCCGGGAATATAAAATGGTCATTCCCGATTCCCGGGAATCAAAAAGAGCCGGGAACGCGAAAACCCTAGTGTGTGTGTGTGTGTGCGGGCAATAACTTTCGAAAGAGTTAATTGACTTTAACGAAATTTGGTGGGCACGTTGGAATCCATCACCGCACGAAGCCTATTTAAAATGGGCCCGATCGGACCATTTTAAGGGTTGTATTTAAGGGTTCCAAAAAGTTTTTGGGCCCAAAAATACCGAAAAAATTGTCAGAATTGTTTCAAAATTGAAATTTAACTCTTTAGTAGAGATTAAAATGTGCTGCTAAAATTTTAATAAAATCGGCCCGACAGGACCGGACTTTCAAATTTTATGAAAACACTAGTTTATTGATACGGATTTACTTATGGAAGGGTGTATTTAATTTGGTGCAGATGTTGTACTGATAAAATCCATGTCTAATATTGAAATTTAGAAAAATTTAATTATTTTAAGGGATGTATTAAGGGCTTAAATTTTTTATTTTGTCAAAAAACAAACTTATGTTCACATAATAATGCCACAATGCCTGTATTAACAAATACACTATATTGTCGGCAGGGTTTGGCACTGCGACCCGAGTTTTTTATTATTATAAATAATAATTAATTGAAAGAAAAAGAAAAGTAAATAATTTTATTGCCTGTATTTTATAAATAATATGACTGTTTCTCAAATGGACTATGTGGCATTTGTAAATGAACACACTGTATACACGTAATATTATGTAAGGTACCGCCTTTGTTTTCCAAGTTTCGACGCTACGTTCGACCGGAATGTTTAAATATATGATTTCATATTATGTGAAATTTGTTTACGTGATATTTTAAAATTTGGTTTCGAGTAATTTCAGGAGAGCAACTGAAATACGTGAACCTCGAACATATTTTCAATTTTTCTTATTTCTTGCACACGCATCCGTTCAATACATATAGATGTCACTTGTTTATACAGATGAATTCACTTAATATTTCTCAAATTTCAATTTTCTTTTTCCCATATAATGTTCCACTCTGGTAATAAATTACGAAACTGTATTTTCAGGAAAAGATTTGATTTTATTTATTTTTTAAGTGAAAACTTCCTTAAGGTACGTGCAATATGGAGCTGGGAATCTAGATGGTAGCGTAGATCATAGCAGGGCTTGCTTAATTTAATGCATTGTTATACCGTGCGAGTTTTTTCAAAACGTACATAGGCTGTTTCACAATTTGAATCGTGGTATAAATCGTGGTATAGATATTGTTAGAAACTATGGAAACGAATGTTTTTATTTACAATATTTATTATTATTGAGTTGTGATAATAAATTTTATAAGTTCAGAGATTTATTTATAATTTTTGCTATAAAAAAATGTACACAGTGGAAGAAAAGGTTCTTATGTACAATTTGTGTTCTGGTGGAAATAGTTGTCGGCAAGTCTCTGCGTTATTTAGTGTGCAGTTTTGCAGGCAGACCAGATAGATACAACGAAGCAGTGAGTGTAGCAGGTATAAGCGCTGTTACAAGAGCTGCTAGATACAAGAATGTATCTCACCATTCTTTCAGCGCGCTGACTACTACAATCAACGTGTGACAACTGTCAAATGGCCGTTACAAGTTTCGCAATGGATGTGACTAGTTTAATAAGTGAAATTTTTCCAGTTTTTATTTAATTGGTTTTGAATTTTTTCTAAGACGTATTTAAAAGTGTTAGGTTCCATACGTAAATATTTAAAAAATCGGTTTGGGTAAAATTTTAATTCTTAGTATAAATGATGAAATTCGCCATGTTTAGATCGTTTTCTATAAATAGGGTGGACATGATAGCTCCTACCCAAATTTGTATTTAAAAAATATCTGCACTTTGTAGCAGAAGAACACAAATATTCGTCTTCGCTATCTAACATTTCAAACGCGATTTAAGCTTGTATCAATGCTAGTGTCAAAGCTTCGTTGTGCAAACCTATAAGCGCTTATAATTTCAGCCACCATCTACCATGATACATGCTACCATCTAGAATCCCAGCTGCGTACTGCACGTACCTTTAGGCGCACTTTGCCTGGGCAGTTAACAACAGTGATGTGAAACGCACCCGACGGTGACGATCGGGGTTACTCGGCTCAAACACGAACACGCATTTGCAATATCCTGGTAATAGTATGTAGTTCATAAGTGTGCTAATAGATGACACTAAAAACTTAATACGAGTAAAAAGTAATTTGTAGTTCACAAGTGCGCTAACAGATGACACTAAAACATATATTTTGTAGTTCACAAGTACGCTAACAGATGACACTAAAACTTAATATTATCGTTAAGGTATTATATGCATTAAATTTAATTGTATAGGTCGATTTTAATATATTTATGATTAAACTGTGTGATTAAAAAATTATATAGATATTTATTTTAAAATTAGAATTAGACTTCTGTCGTGTGGTCATAAGCACACACCTATTTTTTTAAATATGTACAAAAATGCAACAATACATATTTGTTTTCGCGAAAGAAATTTGGATTTTTGAATACTGATTTGTCGATTAGTGCAAATAGTGGCCGCGTTGTGTCACTACTCGCAGCCTTGCACACCTTGCACTATGGAGTTGCTCCAGTAAGAGTTAGGACAAAGACACCATATTTAGCCAAAACAATGGAAACAATCAAATGAATGATGCTTTGTTAATGACGTAAATTTTAATTTTTGCTGAAAAACATGGCGGATCGAACGAACCAATCAGAAATCGTTACGCCTTTGTCATAACTTTTAATAGAGAAACTCTACCTTGCAGTAGAGTTTCTTTAGTAAGAATTAAGACAAAGGGGTATCGATTTCTGATTGGTTCGTTCGACCCGCCATGTTTTTTAGCCAAAATTTAATTTGACGTCATTCAAAGCATAATTTACATGATTGCTTCCTAGATAACGTAATTGTCTCAGCTGCTGTCAGTGCAAAAAAAGTGAAACGCGATATATTTTTTGTTACGATTTCAAAGTTTTCAAAAGTACGCAAGTAATTTCACTACACTCCCTTCCATTGTTTTGGTTAAATATGGCGTCTTTGTCCTAGCTCTTACTAGACCAACTCTACCTTGCACATAATCTACGGATGAAACATTTTTACACAAAACAGAAATTAACAAGACGTGAGGTGGGTCGTTTATTAGGACTAAAGTGCGACCCTTGAGGTCCACACTACGAACTTCCCAGTTTGATATAAATATTTAATAACAATAATTAGATTAGATATTACATAGAAAAGTAATCATTTTAAACATTAAAACATAATTATTATTTATTTTTAACAATAATTAAAAAAAACGGCTGAACCGATTTTTATAAAATTTATGTCGGATCAAAATTACGTTATTACACGCCTCGATTGACACCCTTACGGAGTCGATATAATTTTTTATTCGCGAGATATTGTGTAAAATCTACTTTTTAGTCTATTTGGTTAAAAAAAAGAACGGCTGAACCGATTTTGAAAAAATTTCTTTCAGATCATATTTACGTTAATACGCGTCGATTGGCACCCTAACGTAGTCGATATCATTTTTCATTCTCGAGATTTAGTCTTAGAAAGAAATGGACACATATATACGTACATACATACACACACACACACACACAGGGACATCTTTTCAAAAATAGTTTAAAAATAGTGTAGTGACGAAACATAAAAATTTGTTAAAAATTTTGATTTCGATTTTTGGACCCATTACAATAACTTCCAATGGGAAGTTAAAAAATCGATTTAAAGACAGAAAAAATCAACAAAAATTTGACATAAGCGTTGCTGCGTTTATTGGCCAAAGAACTAATCCTGACGGTGTAAAGTGTAAACATACCTGACTACACTCGTTCGCAACTAGCAAAAGAGATTGTGTAAACACTAAAGCAATTTGTCAAGTTTTGCAAGTTTCAAGTACACTTAGGACCTAACAAGGAGTGGAATATATCGCGTAAGTGGCATTTGTTAGTTTGCGCGCTTTTGTGTGCATCTACCACCGTGTAAAGGTGCATTTTCATGTGACGCTCGACGCTGGCTTCTAGTGTCAAATGTGGTCACGTGACATAAACGCCATATTGAAAAAAATGTAGCGTCAAAGCTAAACATTGTTTAGCTTTTACGCTGGCGTCATTAGTTGTCTCTGGTCATTAATGATACGAGTTTTCTACAGCTAGGTACTGAGTTGTGCATCAAGTATCAACACACAGGCTTGCTAAAGAATTGCTTTATGTTGCTACTAGGGGGTTGATTCTACGAATTTAACCCATTGATTTTATTACTTCGAAAGTACCTATTTATTAAGGAAAATACTATCACCTGATGGTTTTTCGATGGTTAATTAAAATTCCCGTCTCACTTAGAACAAAACAATTTTTTTTTATTGAATACTAAAAACATTAAAATTTCTCAAGATACAATTTATTTTTTTCTCATATTCTGGTAGTGCATATAATTACCTATAAAAAAGTAAGCATAGTTATATTTTTAATTTTTATTCCTTATAATTCGTGTACTTTCGCCGGTTATTTAAGTCAAAAATATGGGAATTTCATTTTTGATAATCGTATTCAGACATTGTCTTTTCTGTTAATAAATTTACAAAGAGCTTATTTATTAATTATTATAACAAATTCACCAGGGTTTTGATTTATGGATGTCTTTATTTGACGCTCTCTTTACAAGTTTACAACTGTCAAAACCTTGCTGTCTGTTGACGCTAAAATTTGACGCTGGAACTTGACGCTACAGTTTTTCAAGATGGCTTTATGTCACGTGACCACATTTGACGCTAGACGCCAGCGTCTAGCGTCACATGAAAATGCACCTTAAATGTAAATACTTTAAAAAATCAACTACTTACGGTGAACAATTATGCCATTTCTTTTTCAAAGTATGAAAAACTACTTTAATTACATGAAACTCCCAATTGAGGCAATGTACAATAATTTCTTACGTCTTTTATTTTATAAGAGCACTATAGTCTAAGAGGCAGCGACGAATTTTTTAAAGTGTCTACGTAAGGCAAAATCTCAACCATCCCTGTATAAGTGAGATAAACAATCAATATGATTAATTCCCTAGACCGTAACTAAATACATAAGAATATCAGACGACATTATCGCCATGATATTTATATAGAAGGCTGTATAGGAAAAATGTAAATGCACCGCCAGAATTCGAACCCAGAACTCAGTGCCCGACAGTGAACATTTAATCTTTCCTATATATAGCACGATGTACCGCAAATCCACTAACTGCGAGAGTTATTATTTTTAAATAACAACATTACAATGTCGGCGTCTGAAACGGGGTTAATAAACCTGCTCCCTCTTTCTATTTTTCTGCGAATTTTAAAAAACGAAAATGCATGCATATATTATCAACGAATAAAACATGCACATCGCTACATATTTTTTTTTGGAAATGTATGCAAGAAACTATTAGATCATTAGTGTAATGCACTTGGTTTGATTGCATGACATGATAAATTAATAATTAGATATGCATATGATGCAATTATGCGTATTACGCAAATCGCACGGAAATTCGGTACGTAATACATGCTTGCATAAATTATTATACCATATGTCTATGTACATAAAGGGGGTGCTGAATAACGCCTGTTATCTAAATATTGGTCTCAAATGATATAATTTTTGAAATTATTTATACCGTTTTATTATGTCCGTAAAAATACACCTTTATTAGCTATACGTAGTTATACACGTGTGGAACGAGCGTCGCCGTTCGCCGGAATGCCCCTGACCTCCCCCCATCTGCCTGGAGACCATTCACCGTGTGCCGTGTTGGCACAATTAGTTCTCGCTAGTGCCGCTAGGCTAATACATACGCCTTGTTGTTATTGTCTATGGTTATACACCAGTGAACCTAAATCGGTAGTACAATAGTCATCAGCCGAACTGAAGCGCCACTGCTCTTGAAGCGTGTAACAATTTTATACTAATAATTCACCAGGGTGAGAATATTTTGGAAAAATATCTTAGAAATAAAAGAAATAATAAATTAATAGATTTATACGGCTGAATTGCAATTGAAAATTTTTGTTTGAAAGCAGCCAATTATATAATTGATTCCAAACATATCAGAAAAAATCATTTTACCAACCATAGTCACAGTCAGGATTTTAATTTTTAACCTGAACCTTTCCACTTTCGCGGCGGAATGAGCTCACAATTACTCAACCGTGACATGTTTACTAATCTACCATCCTCCATATATGCTTCGAAATCAATTGATTTTCACTACATGCGAGTGTTAATTCAATATAGCTAGGTTGTAGATGTGAATCTTCGTACTAGCGAGAGCTCATCATAAAAGCTACAATGAATTAACACTCGCATATAGTGAAAATCAATTGATTTCGAAGCATATAAGGAGGATGTTAGATTAGTATTCATGTCACGATTGAGTAATTGTAAACTCATTCCGCCGCGAAAGTGGAAAGGTTCAGGTTAGAATCCTGACTGTGACTATGGTTGGTAAAATGATTTTTTCCGATATGTTTGAAATCAATTCAAATTAGAATTTAGCTACTTTACACACACAATTGGTCGAATTTCGACTAAAGGCGATACTAATTTTAAATTAATATAGAAGATTAAATTCACACGCTTATGACCTCTGTTGTCGATCGTCTATAATTTACAATATCTTATCCAATTTTAAATTGATAGAAGCTGAAGTATTGTAACGGATCACCCTGTACATGACCGGCAGGCAAGAGTTCTGAGAAACGGGGTCCGCTTACTGTTACAACTGGTACCTGCACGAAAGTTCTAGAGAAAGCGAGAACACACTAGGCTTATGCACGCAGCATATATAAACAGCAGGCAACGGTGAGTCAAGCAGTCAAGTCAATGGAGAATACTGAGCGACAAATAGTGCGTCTGATATAAATACAGTGAACATAAATATTTGAAACATAAATAACTAAAAATAAATAGTCCTGGTAACAGCAGTATGAGTGATTGAGAAGTCAGTCAACGTTGAGTCACGCTTTCAAGTCCACGGTGGATCAGTGATATAAATAGTGCCGTGAAATAAATAAACCAAATCGATTAAATAAATACTGGTGTAGCGGTAATAATACGAATTATTGTATATAGTTGTTTGTTTTGCTTTGTAATTACTGTTTAGTTATTGTTTAATTGTGTTGATTGTTAGAATTGACTTTTCATTGTTGCGTTCATTATCATTGTGTTTTTAATTATTGTAAATAAATATTTATTCCGCCAACTCAGAGTTTTGTAACAGTATCAAAAAATATAAAATAATTTCTCGTGTTAAATACCTATAAAAGACAACTAATACCCTGTACCTAATATTGAACGATAACAATAAAGCTACATGCAGGTGCATAATTTATATTGTAATAGCTACACTTATATAATTCGAAATTTGGACACCGACTGTACAGCTGTATAATGCATTTTGCACACTGCAAGATGGCACGCAAACATTATTATATGAACAAACTGTCCACATAATTATAAAAGGCCCCATACAACTTTAAACAAGCCGTGAGGTGGGTCGTTTATTAGGACTAAAGTGCGACCCTTAAGGTCCACACGACGAACTTCACAGTTTGATAAATATTTAATAATAATAATTAAATTAGATATTACACAGAAAAGTAATCATTTTAATCATTAAAACATAATTATTATTTATTTTTAACAATAATTTAAAAAAAACGGCTGAACCGATTTTTATAAAATTTATTTAGGATCAAAATGACGTTAACACGCCTCGATTGACACCCTTACGAAGTCGATATAATTTTTTATTCGCAAGATATTGTGTAAAATCTGCTTTTTTGGAGTCTGTTTGATTAAGAAAAAAGAACAGCTGAACCGATTTTGAAAAACTTTCTTTCAGATCATATTTACGTTAATACGCGTCGATTGGCATCCTAACGTAGTCAAAATCATTTTTCATTCTCGAGATTTCGTCTTAGAAAGAAATGGACACATACGTACACACACACACACAGACATCATTCTAAAAATAGTGTAGTGACCTTGAAACATAAAAATTTGTTATACATTTTGATTTCGATTTTCGAAAAAAAATTAAAAAATTAAAAATTCCTGATCGCAAAAAATTATAAGTGCAATACCATATCTGAAAGGGGCTATTAAATATTATCGACGTGTTGTGTTGAAAAAAGTAAGTTTAATAGTAATTTATGCAACTAGTGGCTTAAGTGCGGATCGTGGTCGCGATTTTGCGAAACGAATCTAAGGTTATGTTGCATTTACACTCGTTCTAGTATAAATGCAACATAACCTTAAGAGAGTATTGTAAAATCGCGACTGTCAGATTCGTCACTTTAGCCACGCGTTACATACAATCTTTTTTGCAGCAACTGCTTCAAAAGTTCAATTTTAAGCAAATAAAACAATAATTTTAGATAAATATTTTATTAGTGACATTATAGCAAAGTAATCTATAAAGCACTTTATTACGCACGTGTGTTATAAAGTAAAACAAAACAGTATTACTTTATAGAATGGAGTGCGTTAAAATTTACTTTAAACACTACCGTTCGAATGCAGTAGAAGCTTCCATAAATAGAATCACTTTTCAAACGGTACACAGCCATCTAAAATTGTACTTTTGATGCAAGTGTTTAAAAAAAAATTTTAATAAATACAAAATACATTTTATTTCGAGTAGAATAAGGTTAGCTGTCAAAAGTAATAATAATAATAGTAATTATAATAGCATTTGAGCTAAAATAATCATTATTTAAGAAAAATTTTGAACATTTATCTGAATTTACTAAAAAATAGTAATGATTTATATTATTTTTAATTTCTAAATTTTCAACTATTTTTAACCGACTTCAAAAAAAGGAGGTGGTACTCAATTCGGTTGTATTTTTTTTTTTTTATGTTTGTTACCTCAGAACTCCGTCATTTATAAACCGATTTGGAAATATTTTTTTTTTGTTTGAAAGGATATACTTTCAGATTCGTCCCATAGAAATTTCATCAAAATCGGTTCAATAGTTCGGCTGATTTTAATAAAAGTGAGTAACGGCGTGTGATTCCTTAAGGTAAATGTCACTTTTTGACATATCAGACAGCGTAAGAAAGTCGGTTTAATAAAAATGAGTAGCGGCGTGTGATTCTTTTAAGGTAAATGTCACTTTTTGACACCAAAAAGTAAAAAATAAAAAACTTTTTAACAAAAAAAAAACCTCCTTCAAGGCTATACATTACTTAATTTTTTTCTCCTAACTGCAATAATCCATTTTTTTCTTTTTTCTAATTACCAACTAGCAATTGGAAATGTATAAAATTTGCATCTACTATTTCTGTCTGTATTTTACGATTAACTACACAAAAACTATTATACACCATTTTTTAATAACTTTTCATTTATTTATTCACAACGTGAGAATGATTTAACGCTTATTTTGTCCACAGCGTACGCTGCAGTCGATTCGGTTGATCCCACCATAATATTATACTTCTGCACTCTGCCAATAGAGACTAAATAGCTGAAGAATTCATATTTTCCGATTGATAATTTCTTGGACACACTGTAGATAGTTTGCGTTGGTACGTACTTTATGTTTTGCTTGTACAAAGGGGCACGTGATATACGAAACGATAACTTTTGTTCATAAAACTATTTTTGTTTTATTGTAATTTGATTCGTGACAATATAAAATAAAAATTTGTTCGTTTCTACCTGGTAATTTTCCCAACTATAAAATACAAAGAAAATAATAATTTATCAACGAATTGACACATTTTTCAATAAACTTCAAAATCAAATAAAAAAACAAGAAATCCAACTATATTCGAGAAAAAAACATCTTGTACTAGGCGAAGCGATGGTGACCTTTTTTCTCAAGTATCTACATAAGGCAAATTAATATTAAAAAACCTGTAGGTAGGTTTAAAAATTTAAGAATATGTAAGTCTGGCAGCCTTTCTTCGTTGCGTTTTCGGGGACAGGTAGAAATTAGACAGGTAAAATATGAGTTTTACATGCATCCAATAATGTAACACTTCTTTTTATTTTATTCTGTATTAATAAGTAATAATTTAGAATACATAAAATAACATTGCCTGCTAGATTGGTTATTCTTGCGTTAAGGTACGTGCAGTACGCAGCTGGGATTCTAGATGGTAGCATGTATGGTAGATGGTGGCTGAAATTATAAGCGCTTATAGGTTTGCATAACGAAGCTTTGATACTAGCATTAATACAGGCTTAAATCGCGTTTGAAATGTCAGATAGCGAAGACGAATATTTGTGTTCTTCTTCTACAAAGTGGTATATTTTAAATATAAATTTGGGTAGGAGCTATCATGTCCACTCTATTAATAGAAAACGATCATTTATACCAAGAATTAAAATTTTACCCAAACCGCTTTTTTGAATATTTACTTATGGAACCTAACACTTTTAAATACGTCTTAGAAAAAACTCAAAATAAATTAAATAAAAACTGGCAAAATTTCATTTATTAAACTAGTCACATCCATTGCGAAACTTGTAATGGCCATTTGACAGTTGTCACACGTTGATTGTTTTTTTCATGTATCTACGTAACGTCTGGCAAATTTTTTTTTACATAAAGGGTGACATATACAGGGTGCTGAATTTCTTTGCGGGTAATAAGAATTTAACCCGTAAAATCTAAATCATTAAACAAAATTAATTTTGCATGCTTTGTAACGGCAGAAATTTGATATGAAAATGTCAAAATTACCTCAAAAACAGATAGCGATAGCCATGAAACTTGAACAAAATGATGACGTTTTAGCTGTCAGAATAATTTCTAATCATTTTGTTCAAGTATCATGGCTATCGCTATCTGTTTTTGAGGTAATTTTGACATTTTCATATCAAATTTCTGCCGTCACAAAGCATGCAAAATCAATTTCCAAAAAGTGGAATATTTTATTTAAAAAAATGTTTTGCTATAGGCAATTGTTTTTTTAACTTTAGCTCACTTTAAATATCAAAGTTATCAAATCCAGTTCATTCGAGAACTGGATTTTATTGACCAAAATTGATTGACAGAAATATATTAATTTGTTAATCGTGTCACTGTTGAGTAACTGATAACTCATGCGCCGCGATAGTGGAAGACTCGGATTTGAGTCCAGACGGTGGCATAGATTGATAAAAATGATTTTTTCTAATAATACAATAGTAGATTGTATTTCTAGTGTCGTAATGGGGTTTATTCCCATTGGAAGTTATTGTAATGGGTCCGAAAATCGAAATCAAAATGTATCTATAACAAATTTTTATGTTTCAAGGTTACTACACTATTTTTACACTATTTTTAGAAAGATGTCTGTGTGTGTGTGTGTGTGTACGGATGTACGCACGTACGTACCTACGTATGTGTCCATTTCAAGACGAAATCTCGAGAATGAAAAATGATATCGACTACGTTAGGGTGCCAATCGACGCGTATTAACGTAAATATGATCTGAAAGAAATTTTTTCAAAATCGGGTCAGCCGTTCTTTTTTCTTAACCAAATAGACTCTAAAAAGTAGATTTTACACAATATCTCGCGAATAAAAAATTATATCGACTTCGTAAGGGTGTCAATCGAGGCGTGTTAACGTCATTTTGATCCGACATAAATTTTATAAAAATCGGTTCAGCCGTTTTTTTTAAATTATTGTTAAAAATAAATAATAATTATGTTTTAATGATTAAAATGATAACTTTTCTGTGTAATATTTAATTTAATTATTATTATTAAATATTTATCAAACTGGGAAATTCGTCGTGTGGACCTCAAGGGTCGCACTTTAGTCCTAATAAACGACCCACCTCACGGCTTGTTACTGAATGTAACTGTTCCACGTACGCACTGTATAAACGATTATTTAATTGAGTTATTTTTTTAATTTGTCCATTCACATAAGTACATAAAATAATGCAGGTCTCTGTTGTTACTAGGCAGGTATCAGATTGCATCACGAAGTAGCACGTGCTCAAGTATCCACTTTCGGTTATCAAACGACCACCTACTTAAAATCCGCTATCTCACTTCTGAAAGCACGCATTTCAAACTCAGGAAATTTATCGACAATTTGCCAATTTTAATTTTACTTTAGTTTATGAAATTACTAACTTTCTGACGCGGTTCGCCCAGGTAGATTTTAAATACATATAATTCGAAATTAAAAGCGATTGTAGATATCAGCACTTCAGACGTTTATGTGGGGTTTAATCGGTCGTATTACAAAGCGAATGTATAGATGTCAGCACTTCGGACGTCTATGTGTGGTTTAATCGGTCGTATCATACAAAACAACTGTAGATGTCAGCACTTCAGACGTCTATATGGGATTTAATCGGTCGTATCACAAGGCGAATGTATAGATGTCAGCACTTCGGACGGCTATGTGGGGTTTAATCGTACGTATTTTGCAAATTTGAACACCCTATATCTGGAAAACGGAGCCGTTGCGGACCCATACTTATATGAAGGTTTTGTCTTAAAGTCAATCATAGATTAATTCCTTAAAATTTGTGCACATACTTAATTAACGCCCTGCATATCGTCCCTTAGCTCACGAGAAGATGTATCTGCCATTTTCACCACCACAGTTACTTCACTTTGAGAGAAGAAAGTCAAGCTTAAGGGCGATTGTTCGGTGGCGGATCTCACTTTTTAAATTTTTGTCAGTTACGTCTTTGCATGAGATGGAGGACGATATGTGTGAAATGTGCAAAGTTGCTCAAAATTTAATCCTATAACTAACATACTAACAAGTGATGTTACTAAAAAGCTTACCGAAGTACTGAATAATTAAAACTCTTTTTTCGAAGTAGTGATGCGCGAACGAGATGTTGTCTCGATTGTTCAAACATCTCGATGACTTGTTATCACTTGGATTCGATTGTTGTTGTTTCATACTTCACCGAGACCGAGTCGCATAGTACTGAATCGTACACTGTCGAGAGCCACATAATATACAATCGTTCATCACTCAACAACTGTGGTCGAGTCGATGGTCGATTGTGCAGTAATCGCGTAATACGCATTCAATAGTGAAGAGATCACAGAGTAGTGAGTACCGACTGAACAGTGTGAACAGTGAACAATCATCGAGTTGCGTGAACGTCAGTCGACTAGCATATAAACTTGAATCGCGATTATATGTATTCTCATTCGCTGCTATTGTTATAACCTATGTGGCAAATAATCGACTTGAACAATCGAACATTTCGATTGTAAAATCAAACTCCGAGTCGATTGTGGACTCGATTGTTATTAAGAACGATTACAATTGGGTTTTTGAATTATTTTTTTTTACTTAAATGAAAAGACCACATACAAGTTTTATAGCAAAACTGTTTTTATTTGATTTTTTTGCTTACTAATTAAAAAGTTATTTAAATAAAAATTAATTTTTAAACTCAGTTCCGATGCCGCGCCGAAAGAATCCGAACGCGTGTGACGTCATTATGTTATCTATGGTCTTTGTATCCATGGTTACCAAATTAAAAATTTATTATTTGCACACCAATTTTAACATAACGACGTCACAAACATTCCTGGCGCGTTTTGAAGTCACGTGATATTTTTTAAATTTTTATACATTTTAATTAATGTTTAGTAATTTATCTATGGCTTTAAAAAATTTTCTTTTCGTTTTTCAATATTATTTATGTTAAATTATTAGAAAATTTAAAATATTAGACATTTTTTTTTAAATTTTAATACCTAATTGTTTCGATTGTAAAAACATCTCGTATCGCCCATCACTATTTCGAAGTTGGTTAATTTTTTTGTTTTAAAATTTTTATTAGACAGCATAGTTTAAATTATACAGTGCATATAATAATATAACATAGCGTGCAAATCAAACATGTGCACTGTGCAGTGTGTATTTTTTTCGCGGAAGTTCTTTATTGTTATGTTGTGTTGTGAGTTGTGACTCATATGTCAGTCGTTAAAACACCCCTCGCTGTCAATGCTTTATTTGTCGTGATTAACTGCGATTTAATAAATGTATATTTTTTTATGTATTTTAGTTCACTGAATTTTAGTTTAATAACTGATGATGATGACGCATTGAGGGGAAGGATATGTCGATACTAAGATATCTATTCTGAAGTTGTATTTTTAATAGGTGATTGTTGGAGGAGGACAGTGAGGTCCAGGAGTTAGCGTAACCCCCAAACGTCCACCAGAAACCCCCAAAAGTCCACCAGAAACCCCCAAAAGTCCACCAGAAACCCCCAAAAAGTCCACCAGAAACCCCCAAAAAGTCCACCAGAAACCCCCAAAAGTCCACCAGAACCCCCCAAAAGTCCACCAGAAACCCCCAAAAGTTCATCAGAAACCCCCAAAAGTCCACCAGAAACCCCCAAAAGTCCAACTGTCGTGGGTTCGAATCCCGCCTCCGATCATGTATGTTTGGGATGTCATTTAGTTTTAAGTGTGTTGTTATTTAATGTAATCAAGACGTTAATGACCCAAGTTATCGACGCGTCTATAATTTACAATAAAATAAAAAATAGATTGTTGGAGAGCAGTGTAGCCTAGTGAATAGAGTACTTGGCACCAACATCTAGACTAGACTAGACTGTCGTAGGTTCGAATCCCACCTGCGCTCATGGATGTTTTGTGATGTTATTTAGTTTTAAGTTAGCTGTTATTTAATGGAATTTAAGACGCTAATGACCTAAGTTGTCGACGCGTCTATAATCTACAATAAATAAAATAAGATGATTGTTTAGTCAGACTGTGAAAAACGCTCTCAGCAAATTGCGAACTGTGGTTGCAATAGGCATTTTATTACGGTTTTTATTAGCTACAATTAAGCATTAAGCTTAACACTAAAAACATTTAAAAATATATTTATTCAACACATGCAAGCTTTTAGCTAGTTTCGTGTCTGTAAAGAGAACTTTAAATTGCCGTTTATTGACTGGTGACGTAGAGTGCCGCGGTGAGAGATGAAGCCAGGCACGTTATCAATAATATGATAGTGAACGCCTGCTTGCCCGCAGACAGTGCAGTGTACACAAAACTGCCCATTGGGTTTTATGACGTTAGATACAATTTTGGCAAACCGCTCATGAAAAACAGCCAATAGCAAGCTAGAAGGCGGGCGCAATGCATTCACGTTACTATGACGCGGTGGCTTCATCTTTCGCCGCGCGAGGTCTACCATGATCTATTGTGTGTGTGTTTTAAAGACCACCAACAGCTAAGGTTATTTGGGCCTAGCACCAATTCATATTTTCAATTCATTATTTTTTTTTTTTTTAATAATAAATTGAAAATCCAATTCACACTTTTACCAGCTCTCGGGCTAGAACCCGAGAACTGGGGACTTGTAATAGAGGAACCATAGCAACGCCATGTAACTCTTTTCAGTGCTATAATGAAAAACAGTTACATAATGGACCATAATGTAACTAGACATTAATTTAATTAATGTCTAAAACCATATGCATGTGTTCAATAAAGTATAGTGTGCAACGCGTGTGTTAAATCTTTATGCGTCAGGCGCGATGTTTTCAGCACTCGTATATGTGGCTCGCGATGCACACTTGCCAAGATTCGTGTGAGTTCGCCTACTACGCGTGCTGAAAACATCGCGCCTGACTTATAAAAATATATTTAGCTCACTAGTTACACAATATTCTATTTTGTTCTAAAAATTGTAACAAAAAAACGTGATATTTGTCAATATTTCTTTACAGCACGACATGAGATTTCGAATTACGAGAAATCAAATTGACATTTTATGGTTTTTTTTCACAACTGCATGTTAAAAATAGTTGGTAGAACCAAAAGTGAACATCCCGCTAAGTTTTTCATTGTATGATAAAAATTGAAAAAAAAATAAGTATTAAAATTTCAATGTAATAATGTATGGATTCATGGAAGATTTGTTGGGTATTATAATATTACATTCTATAAGAAATGTCTATTTTTAACAGGTAATCTACAAACTCGGGCGAAACCGGACCAGCCTGCTAGTTCTTAAAATTGGTTTATATAATAAA
The DNA here is from genome assembly GCA_039654895.1 of Mongoloraphidia duomilia. Lineage (NCBI taxonomy): Eukaryota > Metazoa > Arthropoda > Insecta > Raphidioptera > Raphidiidae > Mongoloraphidia > Mongoloraphidia duomilia. The sequence continues at coordinate 46,431,038 of CM077522.1, read as the reverse complement.
TATTAGTAAAAAAAACTTTTTAGAGACAAGCTTTTATTTAAATGCACTAAAAAGGAAAAAATAATTTTTAATAATTTACGTTCATAATTATAAAAGCGTGAATCGTGACTAATAAACTATCATAAAGTTCACGACCCACGCTTTTATAATTATGACCCTAAATTATTAAAAATTATTTTCTCCTTTTTAGTGCATTTAAATAAAAGCTTTTACTGATATTTATTTTGTTCATTTTAGTCTTTCAAAATTTTACCCCCTTTTGACACCCGTAGGGGTTGAATTTCGAAAAATTCTTTCTTAGTGGATGATTACGTCAGAAAAGAAACCCACTGTCCAAATTTCAAGTTTCTAGCTTTAACAATTTGACCTGGGCGTTGAGTAGTCAAAAAAACCCTACAGCCCCGTTTGAACCCCTTAGGGGTTAAATTTATTTCTAAAAACGATTTATTCATGCATTGTCATCGGGAATACATATGTGTACAAAATTTCAAATCGATCGGTTACGTGGAAGTCGTTCAAAATTGACTTGCAAGTTTTGACCTAAACAAACACACAAACTAATTAACTAACATACATTGCAAGTTAAAAAAATAATAAAAGCATGTAAAAACAATCTACTAACAAAATATTTTTTTCGTTTAATAAAAAAAATCGACGCATAGTGTTTTGTATCTTTTCTACGTGATGTCGCATTCTAAGCACTTATATTCCGAAACGCGTTCCATTTAAAAGAAATTGAAATAAAATAAATATAGAGAAAATAGTGTGAAGACATGATAAAGACAACAGATTATTTTGTTGAACAGAATTTAATATAATCAAAGTTTAAGTTTTAACTAGATCTTAAACCTTAAAAATAAAGAGAGAAAATAAAATTTTCACGTCGTTATAGTTGACAACAGCAGGCACTGTTCCGACTTCTTTCAAGCAAGCTGGCTAGTATTTGTAGTTTCACTTTTTTCTTTTAACTTCTTTTGCAATACACTGTACTCATTCCACTCGTTTTGTAAACACGACCAAAGTCACCCCGTCGAATCGTTTCTTTATAATATACAGAGCAGAGTTAGGCAATGCTGAGGTCTTAGTGCTTGCAATTTAAACATTTATAATGCTTAAAGCACTTTGTAAATCAGATGCTCGATGTTTGATGCTTGCAGCACTTGCATAAATTGATTTGCTTCTATATTAAGCACGTAAGCATTATAAATTGCTTAATAAGTATTCAACAAGCTTATTAATAGATTTTTTCGTTGAAGAGCAGCCAATTATATAATTGTTTCGAAACATATAGGAAAAAACCATTTTACCAACCATCGTCATAGTCAGGATTCTAACCTGAACCTTTCCAATTTCGCGTCGGAATGAGTTTACAATACTCAACTGTGACATGATTGCTAAATTAATATTCTCCTTATATGCTTCAGAATCAATAGATTTTCACTACATGCGAGTGTCAATTCATATCTGCTAATTCAATAGCTATGATATGAAGTGAATCCTCGTACCAGCGAGAGCCCAACATGAAAGTGAAAATTATTTCGAATACCCATTAATGGGATACATTAATAAATACATATCTAGATATATCAATGCAATCAATCCTGACTGTGACCACTGGTTGGTAAAATGATTTTTTCCTATATGTTTCGAAACAATTATATAATTGGCTGCTCTCCAACGAAAAAATCTTTCAATTGCATACAGCCGTATAAAAAAAACTATTATTATCATAAGCTTATTAATGTTACGGATCATCCTGTATATAAACGCCAGGCAAGAATTCTGAGAAGCGGTGTCTGCTTGCTGAACATACTGGTGCCTACGCGAAGATTCTAGACACCGCTAGAGAATACGAGGACGCACTGAGCGTACACCGCGCGCCCTATATAAGCAGCGAGTCGACGGGAATCGGGCAGTCAATGGTGAGTTGTGCAATCAAGTGGATCAGTGATATAAATATTAATCAGTCAGTCAGTCAACGGTCGAATCAATCAGTGAACAGTAAGTCGCGCAATCAGTCAGTGTAGATTATACTGTGACAGTGTTGAACAGCGAATATATTGCGAAATAAATCTGATATAAATAGTTCAGTGATATAAATAGTTCCGTGATATAAATACACCTGATAAAATAAATATTAGTGTAGTTAATTGTATATAGTTAGTAATTACGAATTATTGTATATAGTCGTTTCATTTTATTATTTGTTTAAACAATCAAAGTACTTAAACGTTACGATCTATAAAAAATTCCGACAAAAATTTATCTGATTCCAATACTTTCCCACTACCTATAGAGGTGGGAAGTAAAAATCATAAAGGAGGCAACCGTGAGCTGGTGTTGTCCTGATTCGGGTCTATAGGCCGTCGTTGGTTGGAATTGCTTCCTAACGTTTCGCTAGCACGAGTGGCGAGCTTCTTCAGAGATCCTTCCATCTCGGATGCTGGATCTACATGCTAGCGAAACGTTAGGAAGCAATTCCAACCAACGACGGCCTATAGAATTGAATTGTAGATTATAGACGCTCGACAACAGAGGTCATTAGCCTATAGACCCGAATCAGGACAACACCAGCTCATCAACTGGCCGCGAAAGCCTCAACCAATTTGTCGGAGGCAACCGTTTTTTTCCTCGAGACGCCCTAAATTCGACTCTGAAAGGACAGTTTCACTTTAAGTGAGAATCATCCTTTTAGATTTATAGGTAATAAGCTAACAAACGGGTAAATCTGCGCTATATATGTATAGGTATGTTCACTGTTCAGCGTTATGTACTTTCGATCAGGTAGTTTGGTAGTGCGTATACAACTATCAACACACAAAATATCTATATACCTATATGTGTTTTGCCCAGCACCCAACTAAACATTCACCAACCCAACTGGATGCGTAGAATAGTATTAAAATTGGAAGAGGCCATTGGAAGGCATGTCTTCGTCTGCAGAAAAAAACTAATGGTATTGTTACAAAACTGTTTTCTGAGTTGGCGGAATAAATATTTATTTACAATAATTATTAATACAATAGCAATAAATGCAGCAACGAAAAGTTAGTTCTAACAATTAACACAAGTAACAATAACTAAACAGTGATTTACACTTAACTATATACAGTTGACTATATATACAAGGATTATTTATTTGTAATTATTTATTTCACTGTATTTATATCAGATTTATTTCGCTGTTCAACACTGTCACAGTACAATCTACACTGACTGATTCCCGTTGACTGATCAATATTTATTTCACTGTACTGACTGATGGATCTCCGTTGAACTGATTACTTGCGTGACTCACCGTAAACTGATTTATTCAACACGACACACTCGCTGGTTATATACCTGCGTTGCCTACTGTTTGTTTCATAAATTATCTTCACCCTGTACCAAATTTCAGTTTTACAAAACACTAGTTTATTTTCACCTTTTAAAGCACCCCGATCGCTGAATTGCTGACGGTAGTATAATTTTATTTACACCCTAAATACTATCTAATCTCAAAATATTAACCTTTACAAAATTCTTGAAATTTTTGATTAAGAGCTCTTGGACTATTGGTGACTCCAGCCTAGGGTTACCATCTGACAGGCGTTTGCCGCATTTGACAGGCATTTTAAGGTCTAGAAAGGCGCGCGGCCGGCGCTGGTCAGAGACAGGCATTTTAAAATTTCACGCCCTTTCATATCTTTTACTTATTATTTTATTACCTCCCTACAGCTTTTGATTTTAGACAGGTATTTTTCTGAAAAATCAGGCATTTCGGGCATCCTAGACAGGCATCCCTCCGCTTATGTATGGTAACCCTACTCCAGCCACGCCTTGACTTCTTCCAATATGTCTTCGCATACAGTTCCGAGTTCCCGTCGAGCCGGCAGATCTTGTTACTCCATACACAGAGTTCAAATATTAACCTTTACAAAATTCTTGATCAAGAGTTCTTGGACTATTGGTGACTCCAGCCACGCCTTGACTTCTTCCAATGCGCTTTTGCACACAGTTCCGAGTTCCCGTCGAGCCGGCAGACCTTGTTACTCCATACACAGAGTTCAACTAAGTAGAAAGTTTTAAAGTCATGTACTTACGAATTTTTATCAACTTCACTCAAAGTAAATTATTGTTAGCGTAGCAGTTTTATGCGTTTCATCTATTTCGTGCGATATCAGTTGAAATGAAGTTGTAAAGTTTCTTTTTTAAAAAAAAAAGTAGCTACGTGTTACTCGTACATGATGACAAAATTACTTTTCTTACTAAAAAATTTCTCTCTTTTTGAAACACGGATATAAATTATTCAGTTGAAAAGAAATGTCACATTTTTATTGAAAACTAGTCGATGACAGAATCATCGCGAACTTTGTAATCTGTTTCTACGTAGGTATAACATATATTTTTATTTATATCTGTGAATTGAATATAAAATTTGTTCCGTTTTAAATATGAATATTGCAACAAGAACTTCAAACTCGATATTTTGAATATGAATTGCAATAATGGTAGAGGGGCCACACATCAGGTTGATAATACGCAGGGGTCGGCAACCTGCGGCTCGCGAGCCACATGCGGCTCTTATGACATCAAGATACGGCTCTCCAGTTCCATGCGCAAATATTAATAATTATATTATTTTATTTTCAACTCATAAAAAATATTATACTGCAAAAAAAACTTTAAACAGGATAAAAACACTCAACAGAGAACAGTGAGAATAGATGGAATAGAGAGAGAACACTGTTCTGTTTGTTTAGTTATGATCCTAATCAAATACCATAATATTGAAATAAAAATGTTAGTGGCTCTTAAAAAAACTGGGAAATTTTTTAAATTGTAACTTTTGGTTCTTCCGTCTCAAAAGGTTGCCGACCCCTGCCCTAGCGCATAGAGATACCGTTTTTCGTCATGGCTTGTCTATTACAATCATTTATCCAATATTTTTGAAGTGAAAACATCTTTAGGCACACTTTGCGTTCTTTCTAAATAGTGAACGAAAGTGAACTGTCACGCTCGGGCTGGTGACGCTGAATCGAGTTTACTCGGCTCCACTCGCTCCAGTCGTCATCAGCCACGTTTACTGTCTAACAATGAGTGCATCGTTTCAAGAATTACGTTTTTATTATTACTTATTATAATAATAAAAATAATCTCGGGTGAGTGACACTGAATCGTGTATACTCGGCTCTAGTCGTCATCAGCCACGTTTACTGTCTAACAAGGAGTGCATCGTTTCAAGAATTACGTTTTTATTATTACGTATTATTATAATATTATATGTATTTTTTGCATGTAATCAAGTTTTCACTTCTGTCGTGTGGTCATAAACACCCACTTTTTTTTATTTAAGATGACGCGCGTGCTACTAGGTTATGTGCATCGTTCATCCAATATTCAGAGACAGACTATATAAATTTCTCCATATCAAACATTTTACCCAGACCGTAAATCCGTTGGTGATCCGTCGCCTCGTCTAGTTTGCCCCGCACTAAACAATGTTTTTCGTTGGTAAATTTTTAAAGAATAGAAGGAAAAAACGACGTTGGTAGATTCATCCAAAATTCAGAGCCAGACTATATAAATTTCTCCGTATCAAACATTTTACCCAGACCGTATATCCGTCGGTGATCCGTCGCCTCGTCTAGTTTGCCCCGCACTAAACAATGTTTTTCGTTTCAAGCGTGTTGTGGCGGTGACATTATCAATGCAATCGGAAGCGTTGAATACGCCCACGCCGACGGAATTTAAAAAAAAATGCGATGTATATTCCGTTCGTTAGTTTCACTCGCTTGTATAGGCACAGTTTCGATTAGGACGTGCAATCCACTGCGTTAAAAACGCCGCGAAAAATCCGCCCGTGTACACTGTAAAAAATGGATGTAAAAATACTTTGAAAGTTAAGGTAGAATTCGCTCGATTTTCTAAGTGATTTTACATTATTATTTATTTTTACACAGAGAACTTCATAAAAACTTGGGCTTTTACTGTAAAGTTAAACAAATTTGTGATTTTTACATAAAGTAGATTAAAATTACAAAATAAAATGTATAGTTACATATATAAAATGGATGAATACAAAACAAATTAATGTAAAATTAGTAACCACGCATGCACAATGTGTTTTATGGAATCTACGCGATGTGCAGGCGATACCTGTTTGCAACGCCATTGTCTCTTTGTGTGCCTATTACCAGATTAATCGCTGGCTACAAATGGACCATCGATAATCTATGTAATTGGCTTTCTCATTTCTTACAGTGTAGTTTCGCTCTTAATCTTACTTTATAATAACTCCACATAAACGGTTTTGTCTTTTGACGATAGATGGACATCAATCAGACGCGGATCCAGGTTTTCGATCTGCAGCGGGGGGTGGGCAATTGTTATCTTGCAGGAGATTCGTTCTGATTTTGTGTGTACGAAACCAAAAATTGGGTTAAATATTATTATTTAACTATAGTCTATATATATAGTCAAGGTTCAGGGGGGGATTGCTCCCATTGCACCCCCCTCTCTTTTGGATTCGCGCCTGACATCAATACGACTATCGCAGCTAACAATAAGTAAAATTCGTCTCCTGTACCAATAAAAATCGACGACTGCTCGCGTGTATCATCCAGTTGAACTCTTGTTTTGAGTACTTCTTTTATATACTTGTAATACATAATAATATAAGATACGATCTAACTCAATGTTGATAGTCGGTTTTATTGTTATTTTATATGATGTATCTCTATACATAGTTATGACGTGTCATATACAAGATAGTATACCGTGTATATTATACCTACGTCTCAGCAAATTCGCTTGTCTAAATTTCTATTGAACTGACTCATTTATAATGGATTTAAATTAGAGAACATATAGTGAGGACAGTGTGGTCCAGTGGTTAGTGTCGCGGCCTCTGGATCAGACTGTCGTGGGTTTGAATCCCGCCTCCGCTCATGGATGTTTTGTAATATCTTCAAAATTCCCACCAAAAATGGATATTGATTCATCTATAGAGTACAATGATATCCGTAAAAAAACACCCACTTTCAAAATAGTTGACCAATCTCATTGTGTCTGTAATTTTATTTACTGTCAATAAAAATAAATTATTTAAAAAAATAAAAAATCTGACTGCGTAAAAATCGAACTTAAAAAATGGATACAAGATCAAATGATAACATGCAGTCGGAGGTATCAGATATTTTCTTTTAACTTGTTACTACATGTAGGTATACCTTCGACTGCATGTTAACATTTGATCTTGTTTACATCTTTTAAGTTCGCTTTTTATGCAATCGGGTTTTTCGTTCTTTTAAATAATTTATTTTTATTTCCTTCCTTTTAGTTGAATCTACTCATCAAGCCCATATTCATATGATACCCCACACAAAAGTTTCAATCGATTTTTTGCGTATTGACAAACTGGCGTCTAGCCCTAGGGTCCGCCATATTGAATTTTCCGTGACGTCTTATACCCAGTAGCACTCATCATTTTTCAAAATCCGTTAAGCCGTTTAGGTTACAGAAGGCGCCAAAGAAAATGCAAAGATACTTACAAACATAATTAATGTCATCACTCATATTATGTGTTCCCTCGCGTAATTCCTATATAGCTTTCCCTTATAAGAGAAAATGCTCTGGATTTTTTTTGTTATTTAACCTATTTTTTATCGTTTAAAACAAGTTAAAAGTACGTACCTAAATGTTGCTTCCTAAATGTTAAGTAATAATTGCTAATAATGAGGCTCTACATTATTAGCAATTATTACTTAACATTTAGGAAGCAACATTTAGGTTAGTGATGGGCGATACGAGATGTTTTTACAATCGAAAAAATTGTAATCGTTCATAATAACAATCGAGTCCACAATCGACTTTAAGTTTGATTTTACAATCGAAATGTTCGATTGTTCATGTCGATTATTTGCCACATAGATTATAGCAATAGCAGCAAATGAGAATAGATATAATCGCGATTCAAGGTTATCTGCTAGTCGACTGACGTTCACGTCACTCGTTGATTGTTCACTGTTCACACTGGTTAGTCGGTACTCACTATTCTGTGATCTCTTCACTATTGAATTCGTATTACGCGATTACTGCACAATCGACCATCGACCTGACCACGCAGTTGTTGAGTGATGAACGATTGTATAATATTATGTGGCTCTCGACAGTGTACGATTCAGTACTGTTACGGATCACCCTGTATATAACCGGCAGGCAAGAGTTCTGAGAAACGGGGGCTCCGCTTACTGTAACAATTGGTAACTGCACGAACATTCTGGAAAACGCTAGAACGCGCTGTGCTTAAGCCACGCAGGTATATAAACAGCGAGTGTGTCGTGTTGAAGCAGTCAGTGAATGGTGAGTCGCGCCATCAAGTGGATCAGTGATATAAATATTGATCAGTCAACGGGAATCAGTGAATCAGTGAAGTACTGGGCGTTTACAAGTACAGGCAATAATAATAGTGCGAAAATAAATAAGTTGACATAAATATAGAAATAAATAAACAGTATTTTGTGAAATATAAATAGACATACTTGGAAATAAATAGTCATTATATATAGCAAGTGTTATAATTAAATATTAATAATAGTGTCGATTGTTAAGTTCATATAGTTGTTAAGCGTTATCTATTTAAGTGGCTCGTTTAGTTCAATAATTACCGTTTAAGTTTTTTTATTGTTAAAATTGACTTTACGTTGTTGCATTTATTGTTATTGTGTTATTAAATATTGTAAATAAATATTTATTCCGCCAACTCAGAAAACAGTTTTGTAACAGTACTATATGCGACTAGGTCTCGGTGAACTCTGAAACAACAACAATCGAGTCCAAGTGACAACCATCGAGAGTCATCGAGATGTTTGAACAATCGAGACAATCGACTAAAATATCTCGTAATCGCGCATCACTAATTTAGGTATAGTAATATGAATATAGCAATTGTCACGTGAATATACCAAGGCTGTAGAGATTATATGTTTAAATTAGTTTCTTATTAATATTCAAGACTGGTCGGATGGTGGGTAGAAAGAGGAACAACTGATACACCGCGAACGACGGCGGTTCCTCTTTGCTACTCGCTACTCATAATATCCCCAACTCTAGTGACTGTTCTACCAACTGAGAAAATTATTCGGCGAAAATCAACCTTAGGCCTGGTGCACACATCCGAAAATTTCAACTAGCTAAGTCTTAAGGTACGTGCAGTATGGAGCTGGGATTCTAGATGGTAGCGTAGATCATAGCAGGGCTTGCTTAAATTAATGCATTGTTATATGTGCGAGCGTACACAAAGAAGCAATGAGTGTAGCAAGTATAAGCGCTGTTACAAGAACTGCTAGATACAAGAATGTATCTCACCATTCTTTCAGCGCGCTGACTACTACAATCAACGTGTGACAACTGTCAAATTGCCGTTACAAGTTTCGCAATGGATGTGACTAGTTTAATAAGTGAAATTTTGCCAGTTTTTATTTAATTTGTTTTGAGTTTTTTCTAAGACGTATTTAAAAGTGTTAGGTTCCATACGTAAATATTCAAAAAACCGGTTTGGGCAAAATTTTAATTCTTGGTATAAATGATGAAATTCACCATGTTTAGATCGTTTTCTATTAACAAGGTGGACATGGTAGCTCCTACCTAAATTTGTATTTAAAATATACCACTTTGTAGCAGAAGAACACAAATATTCATCTTCGCTATCTGACATTTCAAACGCGATTTAAGCTTGTATCAAAGCTTCGTTGTGCAAACCTATAAGCGCTTATAATTTCAGCCACCATCTACCATACATGATACCATCTAGAATCCCAGCTGCGTACTGCACGTACCATTACTGTTTGTGAAATAGAGCCTTGTGACAGACGGACGGACAGATATAGTAGGTTCAGTAATACGGTTCCGTTCGGAGCTACGGAACCCTATTACTGAGCCTACTATATCTGTCTGTCCGTCTGTCACAAGGCTCTATCTCACAAACGGTAAGAGGTAGGCTAGTTGAAATTTTCACAGAGTGTACTACTGCGTTGTTGTGGCATGAATCCTGGAAAATAATAATTAGGATTAAATAATAAGTTAATGCTTTTTATTTTACTACAACTTTGTTCCAGTCGTATTTCTATACTGTACTATAGAGCGTCTAACATCATCGGCTCAGTTGGTAGAGCGTTCGACTGAAGATTGAACAATGTCTCTGGTTCGATCCCGGTTTCGGAAGACAATATTTTTATTTTTTTTATTCATCAAATATTCTGAAAATATAATTTTTTTAATTTGAAAGTCAATTTAATTAAATTTGATACTGAAAACTTTAATAGGTTCTTTTTTAAATATGGTGGAAGTTCCGGTATTGGTGGTGGAAGAACATGTCTGTAACCGTTCTTACAAACTTTTTGTGCAGCTTTACATGTTTGTTTATTTGTTTGTCAGTTTAGGTCAAATCTTACAAGTAAATTTTGAACGACTATCCACATATCCGATCTATTTGAAATTTTGTACACATATGTATTCCCGATGACAAAACATGAATCAATCGTTTTTAGAATTTTAATTTTAATAAAAAACATCTGTGAATCGTGTCCATGACTTACAATAATACGTTGATACTATATGAGGAATTTGGATTGATGAAGTCAAAATGTAATTGACGAAACGTCCAAAAAAAAAAAATAATTGTCAAATTCCTGAGAGTATCAACATATCATTTAAAAATAACTTTCATTAAATTAGAATTTGTTGTATTGGGTCCGATTTTGCAAATCAAAATTTGGACATAACTGCACGTTTTGAGGTCTCTAGAGTCCGAATCTACTGTTTTTAGAGAGATCTCTCTATGTGTGTGTACATTAGGGTGGGTCAAAAAAATCAAATTTTTTTTTTACAAGTGACACGGAAAAATGGGTTGCTAGACACCTTAAAAAAATTCTCACCAAATATGAGCTCTTAATTTTAATAGAAAGATCCTCCGCATCACAGTTTTTTATTTTTTTCTCAGTCCAATAGAAAAAAATTCATACCTCATCATTAATTGATTGTACAGAAAAAAGTTTTAAGAGAATTTTGTAGGAAATTTAATGCTCTACAAAAAAGGTATCTTATATTTTTTTCGCAAACCTCACCATTTGAAAGATATTGAAGATTTATAATAGTCATTTATTGTCGAGTTATAAAATTCATAAACAAAAATGAAATTTGTCTTAAAATAATCAAACTTAAATCTTCAATATCTTTCAAATGGTGAGGTTTGCGGAAAAAATATAAGATACCTTTTTTATAGAGCATTAAATTTTCTACAAAATTCTCATAAAACATTTTTCTGTACAATCAATTAATGATCAGGTATGAATTTTTTTCTATTGGATTGAGAAAAAAATAAAAAACTGTGATGCGGAGGATCTTTCTATTAAAATTAAGAGCTCATATTTGGTGAGAATTTTTTTAAGGTGTCTAGCAACCTATTTTTCCGTGTCACTTGTAAAAAAAAAATAATTGATGTTTTTGACCCACCCTAGTGTACGTAAGTACGTTCGTTCGTACGTTGGTAAACTTTTTTTCCGCTCGCATATCTCAAGAACAAATAATGATATCGAGTCCGGACCAATTTCATTCGACACTTAATTAAATAATGAACACCTGATTAGGTTTGCAGAAAATTTCAATTAGCGGTTTTTTTTATAACAAAAAAACCACTGTAAAATGGTTGTAAAATATTACCCTGTATTGCGAATAGTTTCTCTACGGTAGACTGGTCTCTAATCTCTAAGGGCACCCAATGCGAAGTTAGCAGTGTGGTTTTATCCACACACCAAACCTCTTTTTTTCAAACTTTTATTTAACTTGCAATGTTTGTATGTTAGTTTGTTTGTTTAGGTCAAATCTTGCAAGTCAATTTTGAACGACTTCCAAGTATCCGACCGATTTAAAATTTGGTACACATATGCATTCCCGATGACAATACATGAATCAATCGTTTTTAGAATTAAATTCAATCCTTAAGGGGGCCAAACGAGGGAGTAGGGTTTTTTGACCATTCAACGCCTAGGCCAAACCGCTAAAGCTAGAAACTTGGAATTTGGACAGTAAGTTTCTTTTGTGACGTTATAAGCACCCACTATATGAAGAGATTTTTCGAAATTCACTCCCTAAGTAAGTCAAAAGGGGATAAACTTTTGAACGACTAAAAGAAACAAAATAAAATATTAGTAAAAAAACTTTTTAAAGACACGCTTTTATTTAAATGTACTAAAAAGGAAAAAAATAAGTTTTAATAATTTAGTTTCATAATTATAAAAGCGTAGGTCGTGACTAATAAATTATCGTAGAGTTTACAACCCACGCTTTTATAATTATGAAACTAATAAAATTAAGAAAAATCGCAGGATAGTGGACAAAATATTTCATTTATTAAATGTACAACGTTTCGTCTATAGATTTAGACTTTTTCAAGTACATAAGTAAAAAAAAAAGTCTAAATCTATAGACGAAACTTTGTACATTTAATAAATCAAATATTTTGTCCACTGTACTGCGATTTTTCTTAATTTTATTATAATCACGATGGACACGATTTCTAATATAAATTATGAAACTAAATTATTAAACTTATTTTTTTCCTTTTTAGTTCATTTAAATAAAAGCGTGTCTTTAAAAAGTTTTTTTTACTAATATTTTATTTATTTTTGGATTGCTAAGTACATTAAAACGAACCATTTGAAAGCAATACTTCTATATTTATGTATACAGACGGTGGGTACAGTGGGTGAAGTCCCGGCATCAGCAACGCCAGCGCCCGATGCCGACAAACTTTGTTGTCGAACTTGTACGGAACTATTCAGAGATAATTTGCCAAATCTGTGGTATAATTTAGTAACTCTATAGGCACCTATGTCTAATATTCAGCACGAGCTTTTGCGGTATAACTGGCCAAAGGATGGGAACATATTTCCGATAACAGTGAATTTGCATGATTTAAAAAAGTTTTTTAGATCACTACAAATTCTTTCTTGATATTTGATTACTAAATTATAGGTGGAAAACTACTTAACCGATTTAAGTTAATATACACTGTAAAAAATTGATGTAAAAATACTTTGAACGTTAAGGTAGAATTCGCTCGATTTTCTAAGTGATTTTACATTATTATTTATTTTTACACAGAAAACTTCATAAAAACTTGGACTTTTACTGTAAAGTTAAACAAATTTGTGATTTTTACATAAAGTAAATTAAAAATACATAATTTGTGTAATATTCCAATAAAGTGTGTAAAAATTACAAAATAAAATATATAGTTACATATATAAAATGGATGAATACAAAACAAATTAATGTAAAATTAGTAACCACGCATGCGCAATGTGTTTTTACGGAATCTACGCGATGTGGCGAGACCTGTTTGCGACGCCATTGTCTCTTTGTGTGCCTATTACCAAATTAATCGCTGGCTACAAATGGACCATCGATAATCTATGTAATCGGCCTTCTCATTTCTTACAGTGTATACTTAATAGTATGTAGTAGGTAATATAAACGTCCGTCCTCCATAATTACATAAAATTATGACGTCACGACTCGATACGAGCAAAAACGCTTTTTATCGGGAATTACATCACAAACAAAAAAGATCCATGGGCGGAGTTCGGATTCGAACCCACAACAGTTTAAAAAATCTTCATAGTTTCTGAGCTTGTAGGCCGTTGTAAGATGGTGGCGGCGGTCGACCACTGCCATATCGCCTTTGAAGATGTCTACTGCAGTTAAAGACGAAACGTCAGGAAGAAATATCATCGGATCACGGCTTACAAACCCGGAAACTATGAAGATTTGGAACAACGCCAGCCGTGAAAGCTTGCACAATACAACAATTTGATGCAAAAGCCAGCACGCTACCCGCATTACATTTTTATTTAATATAGATTATAGACGCGTCGACAACTTAGGTCTTAAGCGTTTATTAGGACTAAAGTGCGACCCTTGAGGTCCACACAACGAACCTCCCAGTTTGATAAATATTTAATAATAATAATTAAATTAGACATTAGAAAAGCAATCATTTTAATCATTAAAACATAATTATCGGCTGAACCGATTTTTATAAAATTTATGTCGGATCAAAATGACGTTAACACGCCTCGATTGACATCTTTACGAAGTCGATATAATTTTTTATTCGCGAGATATTGTGTAAAATCTGCTTTTTTGGAGTCTATTTGGTTTTTGAAAAAATTTCTTTCAGATCATATTTACGTTAATACGCGTCGATTGGCAGCCTAACGTAGTCGATATCATTTTTCATTCTCTAGATTTCGTCTTAGAAAGAAATGGACACATACGTACGTACGTATATGCGTACACACACACACAGACATCTTTCTAAAAATAGTGTAAAAATAGTGTAGTGACCTTGAAACATAAAAATGTGTTATACATTTTGATTTCGATTTTCGGACCCTTTACAATATAACTTCCAATGGGAAGTTAACAATTCTCTTAAAACGAAATGACATCACAAAACATCCATGAGCGGAGGTGGGATTCGAACCCACGACAGTGTAATCCAAAGGCCGCTACGCTAACTGTTACACCACACTGTCCTCGCTAACCATTACAATATTACAACGTTATGACGTATCATCCTTAATCTGTATATACATGTTGGAGTATAGCTTCTATATAGCGGCTTGTTCCGGTCTTGGGCAAGGGATGATATTAAATCTTATTACAAAACTAGTTGACGCTTTTCTTGCTATCTCTTTCTCTGTCTTTGTTAAAATATTGGTTCAGTTCGCATGTTCAACAGTCTGTATAGCTATGCTATTTCCATGTCATTATATTATAATATAATATCTTTGACCACAAAACAGCAGCGCTTATGTCGAATTTTCGGCAATTTTTGAAGTGAAAACTTCCTTAGGCACACTTTGCCTGAGTAGTGACCGAAAGTGAACCGTCACGCTTCGGGTCGGTGACGCTGAATCGGGTTTACTCGGCTCAAACACGAAAATGCATTTGTAATACGCTGGTAATAAGTTTTTTGTAGTTCATTGGTACGCGAATAGATGACACTAAAACTTAATTGAAAATGTGTTTGTAGTGTCTTGGTACATAATAAGTTATTTGTAGTTCATAGGTGCGCTAATAGATGCCACTAAAACTTAATTGAAAATGTTTTTGTAGTGTCTTGGTACATAATAAGTTATTTGTAGTTCATAGGTGCGCTAATAAATGACACTAAAACTTAATTGAAAAGGTTTTTGTAGTGTGTTGGTAATAAGTTATTTGTAGTTCATAGGTGCGCTAATAGATTACACTAAAACATATATATATATTTATATTAGAAATCGTGTCCATCGTGATTATAACAAAATTAAGAAAAATCGCAGGATAGTGGACAAAATATTTTATTTATTAAATTAAATGTACAAAATATATAAACGAAACGACGTACATTTAATTTAATAAATAAAATATTTTGTCCACTATCCTGCGATTTTTCTTAATTTTGATATATATATATATATTATATATATATTTTAAAATTAGAAAATCAGAAGTTTTCACTTCTGTCGTGTGGTCATAAGCACACATCCACTTTCTTTACGTGAATAACGTCTAACGGAAACAGTCAGAAGTGGTTGACATGTGAAACAAAAAGCATGAGTCTCAGATACAGTAAGTTAGGTGGCCTTGCGGTAAAGTACGAGTCTACCGACAGCTACAGAGGCCAAATCCATCAGGCTCGAATCCCGAAAGCTTTTAATATATTTTTTTTATAATTAAAATATATAGATATATTAAATAATAATTTAAAATATAAAAAAATAAAATTACAAATATTTTATTTATTATATTTTACGGACATTTGATATACCTGACAACGAATACAATTATTTGTGTTTAACGGTATTCACGTCATCTGTCTGTACCCGCGATACAGACACCCGTTTTTATACTATGTATAAGGATTTGACAAAAACCTGACATTAGCCAGTCTCCCTTGTGATCATATAATATTATGTAACAGAGAGATATATTTTGTAGATATGACAACGGTATTTAATTATCAAATTTAATAAACACTACATTATCTTTGTTTTCAGTGTATTTCTCTCTTTCAAACATTGGTACGAAAGTACAATATACCGGGTATAAACGATTTTATCGAACATAGAGCAAATAACATTGAAAACAATCACATTTTTGTAGTAGGCTATCGCTATTAGATCGAGAGCTAGTGAAAATTTTTTGGTGTTATTTATTCAAGGCCTTATTTTTGTGAAGATGTTGAGAGAGGCATATTAAAGTGCCCTGAGTAAGGGATTTTGCTAGATAGTAGTATGGGAGGGATGCAGACCGCCCCCAACATGTACCAAAAAAAAGGTTACAATTATTATTGCTTCAAGGCTGAAATTGTTTGTATAGCTTGTCGGTGACCCAATAATGCCATTATAATATTTGCAGATCGATTGGTCAGTATTGAAGGGGTGGCAGATCACCCTAAACGTGTCATGTACCCGACGAAATTTATATTATTAGTTCAAGTTTCAAATTTTAAAATGTTGTTACGGCAATTGTTTTAAGCATATATTTAAATTTGCAGAACAATGCTTAAAATAGTCGCCGTAACAACATATTAAAATTTGAACCTTGAACTAATAATATAAATTTCGTCGGGTACATGACACGTTTAGGGTGATCTGCCACCCCTTCAATACTGACCAATCGATCAGCAAATATTATAATAGCATTATTGGGTCACCGACAAGCTATACAAACAATTTCAGCCTTGAAGCAATAATAATATGTAACCAATTTTTTTTTGTACATGTTGGGGGCGGTCTGCATCCCTCGCCATTCACAATCCACCTATCAGAGATGTCTAATATTTTATAAATTTCAAGTTTCAATACAGTTGAGTTGACTACAAATAATTTAAAATAAGATATTTTTTTAATTTCCTTTTAGATGTTTGAACGCGTTCAACCGTTTTAACTCGTTTCTATAAATGTATGGAAACTTATTGGGTGACTTTTTTACAGACAAGCAGATCTGCTTTGTTTAAAAATCAATTTGATTCTATATTTGCTTGACTACCTACTGATAATATATTATACAGGGTGTTAATTAAGTATGTGCACAAACTTTAAGGAATTAATCTATGACTGATTAGAGATTTCAAGACAAAAGCTCTGTTTTCCAGATACAGGGTGTTAAAATTAGAAAAAGTAAGATTTTTTAATTCATTTTTTGAATAGTGCCAGCTACTTAATTAAAACTATGCACATACTAATAGATAGTCAGAGAATACAATTCCAACAAAAAAGTAACCTCGTTGTATTTAACAATCAAAAGTTACACGTGATTGAAGTTAGGTAAAAGAAGTACACTATTTTGAACACCCTGTATAATAAATTCATTTTTTTAGGACAGACATTGATTTGTCCGTCCATTATCTAGTGATCCTCAAAATTTTAGTTTGATAAGGGTTTCTGTTTTGGCTATCTCGAATTTTAGGTAAAGGTCTGCACGTGTTAAAAATTTCTAAAAAACTTGAATAACTCAAAAATTACTGAATTTTCGTGCATGGCTTCCCTTATTCACATTTAGGTGCAGAATTGAAAAAACAAATAAAAACAGGGTGCTAGGTTAAAAAAAACATAACTTTGATCTGTCACGCTTAAATGGAACAGACTGTTCAAGGTAAAAGAAGTACACTATTTTGAACACCCTGTATAATGAATTCATTTTTTTAGGACAGACATTGATTTGTCCGTCTATTATCTAGTGATCCTCAAAATTTTAGTTTGATAAGGGTTTCTGTTTTGGCTATGTCGAATTTTAGGTAAAGGTCTGCACGTGTTAAAAATTTCTAAAAAACTTGAATAAATCAAAAATTACTGAATTTTTGAGCATGGCTTCCCTTACAATTTCTATTCACATTTAGATGCAGAATTGAAAAAACAAATAAAAACAGGGTGCTAGGTTAAAAAAAACATAACTTTGATCTGCCACGCTTAAATGGGACAGACTGTATAATTGAAAGTATTTTTAGGTTATACATAAAGTGACCAAATCTTAAATATCAAAAAGCGGGACAAGGTCTATAAAAATCCGGCGCAAGAAACCGTTGGGTTCCACGCCCAAAAAAGCCTTAAACGCGCTAGAAACCCCCCAAAAACTCGCTAGAAACCTCCAACAACTCGTTAAAAACCCCTAAAAACTCGCTAAAACCCCCCAAAAACTCGCTAGAAATCCCCAAAAACTCGCTAGAAACCCCCAAAAACTCACTAGAAATCCCCAAATACTCGCTAAAACCCCCCAAAAACTCGCTAAAAACCCCCAAAAACTCGCTAGAAACCCCCAAAAACTCGCTAGAAATCCCCAAAAACTCGCTAGAAACCCCCAAAAACTCACTAGAAATCCCCAAAAACTCGTTAATATTTTTATTTTAAATGTTATTTATTTTTTAAGGTAGGTATCAATTATATAATTATTGATAAATAAAATACTTTGAGTGGGTAAAAATATCTAATGACAAAAAATAAACATTCTTAATGCACGTGATTTAACGAAAACGGGACAGAAGCGGGACGCTTGTTGAATCGGGACTCGTGGCTCAAAATCGGGACTGTCCCGCCTAAATCGGGACGGATGGTCACTTTAGTTATACACCATTAAAATTGGTACAACTTTTGTATTTAAACTTCTTTTCTATCTTCACCCAAAATCAATATATCGGCCGACAACGCAAGTCTTGGACACCCTGTGTAAGCAGGCACTGGCGGGCCTACCGTCTATACTCTATCTATAGTATCTCTACCTTAGGGGGATGACGTCGATGTGAACGGTCAGGCCGACTTGACACATCAGGCCACATTACGGCAGACAAACTTATGCGGAATGGGTTCGCGTCACGACGCTCTATATTATATGGGAGCCAGCTCGTAAATTTGTCCTCGTCCTCGGCCCTATATACCTATAGTACCCACATATACACATATACAGACAGACTGACAGAAAGACACCGATGATATATAGCAATAGGCAGAATTCCAGTTTCTGATCGAATATAGTCATCCAAATTTTACAATAGTACTTACACTTTTAAATGCTCTTAAATGGAGCAAATTCCCCCCCCCCTTGTATTCAATTAATTTACTGTTTAATTTGATAACTATAAATGTGAACTGTCATTATTTTCACATTATACCAATTGTTTGTTGTTTTTTTCCAAATCCTGCCTATAGTAGTATACATAAAGTGACCATCCGTCCCGATTTAGGCGGGACAGTCCCAATTTTGAGCCACGAGTCCCGATTCAACAAGCGTCCCGCTTTTGTCCCGTTTTCATTAAATCACATGCATTAAGAATGTTTATTTTTTGTCATTAGATATTTTTACCCACTCAAAGTATTTTATTTATCAATAATAATATAAGTAATTGATACCTACCTTAAAAAATAAATAATATTTAAAATAAAAATATTAGCGAGTTTTTGGGGGTTTCTGGCGAGTTTATGGGGGTTTCTAGGGAGTTTTTGGGGGTTTCTAGCGAGTTTTTGGGGATTTCTAGCAAGTTTTTGGGGGTTTCTAGCGAGTTTTTGGGGGTTTCTGGAGCGTTTTTGGGGATTTCTGGCGAGTTTTTAGGGGTTTCTAGCGAGTTTTTGGGGATTTCTAGCAAGTTTTTGGGGGTTTCTAGCGAGTTTTTGGGGGTTTCTGGAGCGTTTTTGTGGGTT
This sequence comes from Mongoloraphidia duomilia, assembly GCA_039654895.1. Classification (NCBI taxonomy): domain Eukaryota; kingdom Metazoa; phylum Arthropoda; class Insecta; order Raphidioptera; family Raphidiidae; genus Mongoloraphidia; species Mongoloraphidia duomilia. The sequence continues at coordinate 46,411,317 of CM077522.1, read as the reverse complement.
TTTGGCGAGTTTTCGGGGATATCTGGCGAGTTTTTGGGGGTGTCTAGGGAGTTTTTGGGGGTTTCTAGCAAGTTTTTGGGGGTTTCTAGGGAGTTTTGTTGGTTTCTAGCGAGTTTTTGGGAGTTTCTGGCGAGTTTTTGGAGGTTTCTAGCGAGTTTAAGGCTTTTTTGAACGTGGAACCCAACGGTTGCCTGCGCCGGGTTTTTATAGATCTTGTCCCGCTTTTTGATATTCAGGATTTGGTCACTTTAAGTATACATCATCTATTTGGTAAGGTTAAAAATCGATTTTTTAAAATTGAATTTTAACCCATAACATCCACTTACCGCCATTCAGAGACCGTTTTGCTCATCTGCACCGCGAGCCCTTTCAAATGACACCTCGATCGCCAAAATTGGTCCAGTAGTTTAGGAGGAGTTAGCCGTACAGAAAAATGCATGGCCTATTTATATACAGGATGGCACATCTTAAACAATGCAGTGAAATATCTCGTAAACTGTACAAACCATAAAAAATGTTTTATACAAAAGTTATAGAGTGTCAAAGGGGACAGAAGACTGTGATATCAGATTTAACATAGGTGGTGCTGTGAAGGTCAGGCGAACGTCAGCTTCGATTTTTTTAATTGAAACAGTGCATTTTTATTCCAGAATACGATACAGTATTTAATAGTGAACAGTAAATTATTAAGGTACATATCAGCTAAAGTTAATAAATATTGAGATATTTAGAAATTAAATAACGGCCAAAATGAACGACAATTAGATAAATTATGGCATAGCAGATAGCCATGATATTACGCAGCGGCCTTCTTGGCTTGAATTCAATTCATAAAAGAACCAAATTGACAAATTAAATTTGCTATTTAATTTGTAAATATCTCAATATTTATTAACTTTCACTCACATGTACCTTAATAATTTACTGTTCACTATTAAATACTGTATCGTATTCTGGAATAAAAATTCACAGTTACAATTAAAAAAATCGAAGCTGATCTTCGCCTGACCTTCACAGCACCACCTATGTTAAATCTAAAATCACAGTCTTCTGTCCCCTTGACACTATATAACTTTTGAATATAACATTTTTTATGGTTTGTACCGTTTACGAGATATTTCACTGCATTGTTTAAGATGTGCCACCCTGTATAAGTTTAAAAAATGTAGATCAAATCCAAAAATTAATAAATGTTTATTTTATTTATTTAGACGATCGTTTCGATTATTGTTTTTTGCAAGACCAAGACCAAGTTCAATTTTGCTCATCACTTATAGAATTTTGTAGGCGGGTCTTAACTACTATACGAATGAAATGAAGGTCAAAACGATATATACATATTGTATCAAATTAAACCTGTGCATGGAGCATTCTGTGTGTAAGACAGAGATTGATACATAAAGCAATAAGTAAGAATGAGATAAATGATAGCTAATAGAATATTACGTGGTTACTGTAAATTAAACTGATAAAAGATTTACATTTTTACAGCATAGAAGGAGCAAAAAAACAAAGATGACGCTATTAGGTAGTATACATATTATTTATTTACAGTAACCACGTAACATCCTAGCGATCATTTATCTCATTCTTACTTATTGCTTTATGTACCGATCTCTGTCTTACACACAGAATGCCCTATGCACAGGTTTAATTTAATACAATCTGTATACAAATAATGCAATAAATTTAATTTGTCTTGATAGCGCATATTTTGCAGTTGGTAATTCGCTCCGTTTCCTTGTCAAGGATCTATAATCTGCAATCTAACCTTAGTTTATTTCAGTTCGCGGTCTGTATGGACGGATTTAGGTCTTTAATTACGCAAATGTTCGGTTGGCCGATCGACGGTCAGCGGTTACAGACCCGATCAAAAATTATTTAATCGGTCGATTTAACAATTTCAAGTGCATGCTCACTTGGTAGTTGTTGCAACTAATAAACAGTCGGCCGACTAAAAATTTCCGATCGCCTGTATAATAATATAAACATAAGGACACATACACATGTATGGACTGTCCCTGCTTTACTGTATGTACCTACATTGTACAAGTAGGTAGGCACATAGAAGAAGAGGGTAGGTAAGAGCATGTATGGTTAGTACTTGCACACCGCACAGTGTTTCTTCGCTTCGTCTTTATATCAAGTCTTGTACATTCGCTTTCTTACATAATATAATGTTGTCGACAGCGTCGACTCGTCAGCATTCCCAAAATACTTCAATTTACATATAAAATACGGTCAAAAAGTCCAGGGCGCCTATGGATCTGTAAAACGCATGTCTGTACAATCTCAAACGTCACTTTAAATCCAGAAGACTTTTATTAAAAAAATTCGACTGATGACCAGTCCTATACTTCCCACCTAGTAAATATTTGCAAAAAATAAACACTCTTTTTTATTCTTTGAAAAAAAGCATGGCCCTCTTTTTTGTTTGATGATCTACTGATGGCTAGCTTAATATAGCAAAAATCATGGTTACCTTGATTTACGTACAATTTTTATTTTTTTTAGTAAAATTTTTTTTTCTCAAAAACTGTACATTTTAGAGAAAAAAATATTTACATTTTTTTCATATTATAACATCTAAAATTCATTTATATTTTTTTTTTACCTATGTTAATACGTGACATTGAGAACGTTTTTTTTTTAATATTTCAGGATCCACTGAACCGATTTGACTCAAAATCCAATCAGATCTAAGTTAAAGACTGATTAACATAATATAACAATCGACATGGCCGTATGTTGTTTCGTTTTTACGATATCGAAGGCGAAAAATTGACCACCCACACACACACACACACACACACATAGTCAGTCAGAAAATGATCTTAAACGATTGCTAGGGTCTCAAAACGTGAAGATCTGTTAAAATCTCGAAACATTTTTGTCGGACTAAATCCATTACGTCCCTACCATAGTAGAGGTGGGAAGTAAAAATATATTAACTGAATATTTGATGAATAAAAAAAAATATTGTTATCCAAAACCCAGGATCGAACCAGGGACCTTTCGTTCTTCAGTGTAACGCTATTACCATTAAGCTAGCCGGGTTATTTCACTACGCGCGCCTAACGAATGTATAAAGTGTACACAGTACAGTGCAGACCGCAGTCATAGTAGGTAGAGAGTTACTAATAATATTTTCTATACTCTGAAAGTACTACGTGAACGTGTAACAACATTAATTGATTAAAATTAATTGATTATTTATTTAATTATAATTATTATTTGCCTGAATTCATGCCAAAACACCACACAATGTGTAAAAATTTCAACTAGCTACCTCTTACTGTTTGTGAGATGGAGCCCTGTGACAGACGAACGGACACACGGACGGATGGACGTAGGCAGGGCAATAGGGTTCCATACTGAGGTACGGAATCCTAAAAACGTGAATTTTAATTTAGCGGGCCGGGCCCCCACTGTTATTTCGTCCAATCGCCAATGTAATGTGCGTCCGTACACCTCTGAGGGCAACACTGTAGAGGGCGGTGTGTGGCGGTGCGGTGATGTAGTGGCCCATCCTAATTCCTCCCATGTGACGCGACAGCGTGTGCTTTATGTCCTTGCGTGCTGTCAGCTCTGAGTGCACGGTCGTACATCCATCCGCTACCAACTTGCGACACCGATGTTGCCAACCTACGAACTCTACATACACATACCTATGCAACAACGGTTTTACAGAAATGTCTAGGGATCAAACCATGAGGAGCCCCGAACATGCCCGAAGTACCTATTGCATAACAGTAAGTACTGCTTACAACTTAATATTATACAGCTCGTTATACTATAGAAAAACTTTTTAACAAAAAAAAAATGTGTGTGTGTGCTTATGACCACACGACAGAAGTGAAAACTTCAGATTTTCTAATTTTTGGTGTCATCTATTATAACGCATTTATGAACTAAAAATAATTTATTACTAAAATACTAAAATTGTATTTTTAATTGATTCCACCTTGGTTTCAAAAAAAGTATAATTATTGTCAAAGAAAGAATATAATGTTACGGATCACCTTGTATATAAACGACAGGCGGGAGTTCTGAGAAGCGGTATCTACTTGCTGTAACAACTGGTACCTGCACGAAAGTTCTAGAGAACGCTAGAACGCGCTAGGTTTGAGCCGCGCAGCATATATAAGAGGCCAGTACGAGTGCGAGGGGATCAGTCAGTCAGTCAGTCAACGGTCGAATCAATCAGTGAACAGTGAGTCGCGCATTCAAGCCTACGGTGAATCAGGCAGTGTAGGTTATACTGTGACAGTGTTGAACAGCGAATATAGTGCGAAATAAATCTGATATAAATCCTGTAAATATAAATATTAAAATATAAATAATTAGAAATAAATAATCTTTGTACATATAGTTATTTGTTAAATGCTATTTACTGTTTAGTTATTGTTGTTGTGTTTTTAATTATTGTAAATAAATATTTATTCGCTTCACATTTTTTCAGTAACCAGGCAAAGAGTGCCTAACGCGCCTAAAGAAGTTTTCACTTCAAAAACCTCTTTTTAAAAGCCACTAAAAAGAAGAAAATAATAAAATTTTGACGTCGGCGCCAATTTAATAAAATATGAAGTCGGTTGAAAAGTGACATTTTAATTAATATCTACTTTTAACTGACTTCATATTTTATTACCTCAAAATTTTATTATTTCCCTCTTTTTATTTTTTACTTTTTAGTGACTTTACAATATCTATGTAACTTTTATTTTTTGCACGTTATTAACCAACTTCTGTCTTAAGATATTTGATCAAAACTGGCATTTACCTTAACGATATTACAGTCCGTTACTCACTTTTTATTAAAATTAGTCGAACTACTGAACCGATTTAAGTACAATTTATAAGGGACCACCCCGAAGGTATGCGCTATTAAATAAAACAATAATCATCAAAATCGGTTCACAAATACAGAAGAAATCGGTGAACATACATTAATTCATCCATACATAAAAAAAATCATAGGTCCCGAATGTAGTTTTGTTTTGATATAATTTATAATAAATAATTATCTTTCTATTTTATTTTTAATTAAACTTTTATAATTCCATTTTTTATGTGAACATTTTTTTATCAAAATTTTTAAAACTAAACAACTACTTTTTTGTTTTGTTTATTTTGTCGTCAAGTAAAGATGTGTTATGTAAAATATATGATCATATTTCTCAACATGTAAGTAAAACCTCCTCCTTTTTTTGAAGTCGTTTAACAATAGCACTCTATCAAACACCTTCGATGGCCAACATGCTATAGCGTATCTGCTTCGTACGGAGAAGGTTTGATTCCTGTCGGTACTATTGATAATTTTTATATTTTTCACAACTATTTATTTTATTTATTGTAAATTATAGACGCGTCGACAACTTAGGTCATTAACGTCTTGATTACATTAAATAACAACACACTTAAAACTAAAATGACATCACAAAACATCCATGAGCGGAGGTGGGATTCGAAACCACGACAGTCTGATCCAGAGGCCGCGACCACACTAAGTATTTCATATGCCATTTGATATTGATTTAATTATTTATATTGCCTTTATTTATTTATTTTTTTATTATAGGTAAAATCAAACTTAGTGCGGGGGGATGTTGGTGCGATGTGTCGTTTTTTTCGGGGTGTAGGGGGGTTCCAAAAAACGTGCGCGGGGTGAAGATCCAGTGAATTATTCCAAAACACCATCGTACGAGCAATCGTGCATCTTCGGACTCCTCATGGTTTGATTTTTAGACTCTTGTAAAGTTTTACTATATGCCACATACACATGTACTGTGTTTACCCGTCGCGTCGGTGCTGGGTATTTCCCCGAAACCTCTTCTTCTGATGACAACCTGAATCGTATCTACTCTTAACCGGTGTGGTATGATGTAACTTGAGAATTTAGAGACGAAATAGTAGATTGTATTTCTAGTGTCGTAATGAGGTATATTATTGACGAGTAGTGACAGTATGTTAAAACGAGCGATTTAGAGAGTTTTAACAGTCACACGAACGAGTCATAATATCATTACGCACCAGAAATAAATGGTATTTTGCCATGTTTTATAATAAGTGATAATATTATGTATTATGATTTTGTGTTAATCGAAGGCATGTATTTTAGCCATCAGTGAGAGAGCCGTCAAAATACTCAAGGACTTTTGCGACACCTTTTAATATACACAAGCATAGTTGCTTCACACACACATACAGTGTATAGAGTATAGACTAGTGATGCGCGATACGAGATGTTTTAGTCGATTGTCTCGACTCTCGATTGCTCAAACATTTCGATGACGCTCGATGGTTGTCACTTGGACTCGATTGTTATTGTTTCATAGTTCACCGAAACCGAGTCGCACAGTACTGAATCGTACACTGTCGAGAGCCACATAATATACAATCGTTCATCACTCAATAACTGTGGTCGAGTCGATGGTCGATTGTGCAGTAATAGCGTAATAGTGAAGAGATCACAGAGTACCGACTGAACAGTTAACAATCAACGAGTCGCGTGAACGTCAGTCGACTAGCATATAACCTTGAATCGCGATTATATGTATTCTCATTCACCTCTATTGCTATAACCGATATGTGGCAAATATAACCGACTTGAACAATCGAACATTTCGCAAAAATGCCACGTCAATTCAGGAACCTATTTGCATATACAGTATGTAAACAGGTAAGCTGCACATAGGGAAATTAGCATTGGGAAAAAATGAATGGATCAGAGTGAACCCTGGCTCACTCTGATCCATTTATTTTTCCCAATGCTAATTTCCCTATGTGCAGCTTACCTGTTTACATACTGTATGTTGCTCAACTGAGAAATGGCCGATCCACTTGTTTTGTTCAGAGCGCTTTTTAACAGACTGTCCGAAGATTACATGGCGGGGGAGGGTTTGACGACGCGGATCGCCGTAGAATTCGTACTAGATGACATCGAAATAACATTGGTCAGGAACGACACTGCAAGCGTATGACCTCAATACAGAGAGGTCGGTTGATTTGACGGCGGACGAACAGATTTTGGTCGAAATGAACGCGGTTCGCGACAATTATTTGATGCGACGACTGCTTGATGATCCAGAACGTGTAGGCAACTCCGAGTCGATTGTGGACTAGTTTGTTATTATGAACGATTACAATATTGTTTCGATTGTAAAAATATCTCGTATCGCCCATCACTAGTATAGACATGCACGTTATTCTACGTTAGACTACCTTACGATCAACGTAACGACGTTAACTTACACTGCTGCACATTGGTATAATGTTTATAACGCTCACAAAACAACAAATTTATTGTTTGAAATTTTATTATTTATTAGGTCTCTCTATGTACTTAATGTCACTAAATTATTTCTACGTCGCATATTTTCAGAGATGTTTGTAGGCTTTGATAAAAATAAACTATAAATATAACAAAAAATATCTAGATATATTGTGTTTATGTCGATATGTTTATAGGTTTCCTTAATATGGAACGTTGAAAATTCAAATAAAAATATCATAAAACGTTTTGCACTAAATTTCGATTTTTAAGAGTTCTGTTGCATTTTTTTTTTTTTATTTTATTAGGAAAAAAAACGAAAAGAAAACAATATATTGTGCTTCAATCATGCGATTATTAGCACTACAATATAATAATTATACATAATGGTATGGTAAGTATTTAAATTTTGTTTATTATTTCAGTTATTTGGAGAAATTCAATTATTTTTTTCATATTATAGGGATTGCTGTAAAGTTCTTCGATTTCCGAAGGCAGGTTTACTTGAAGGCGATGCATTTGATATTTTGGGCATTGAAGAAGCAGATGTTCTATGGTGATTTTTGAGTTGCAGGACTGGCTCAACGGCGGATCGGTTTTGTTCATGAGGTATGTATGTGTTAGAGCTGTATGGCCAATTTTTGTACGGGTTAAGACGATTTGTTCTTTCCTGGTGAAATCACTGTAGTTATTTTCAGTTTTGATTGAGTTCTTATGTTTTCTAAGTTTATTATTTTCTGTATTTTGCCATGTTTGTTCCCATTTGTTTTGTATACTTTCTGTAAGATATTTTTTGTATTCATTTTTGGTAATCGTGCTTTCATTTAATATTATGCCAGTAGTGATTGCTTCTTTAGCATTTATATCTGCGATGTCATTTCCTGGTATTCCTATATGCGACGGAATCCAAATGAAGATAGCTTTTCTATTCTGTATATTATATTGTTCAAGACATTTTTGTATTTTTATTACGTATGGATGGTTGTTATTTATATTAGATAAGGACTCTAAAGCAGATAATGAGTCGGTAATTATTAATATATTATCGGTTTCATGTGTAAGGTAGTCTTCAAGAGCGGACCAGATTGCTATTATTTCAGCTGTGTATATATCATTGATTTTATCTAATTTGATTTTTTTTGGTATGATGAGGGGACGTATACGCACATCCTGTTCCGTTGCTGGTTTTGGATCCATCTGCAGTATATATTATTGTATACTCTTTGTATCTATCAATTAATTCAGTTAAATTTTTTTTTGTACCATGATCCTGGGGTTTCACTTTTTTTTTTGTTGCATTTTCTTTTTGCTTAAAGAGAGAGAGAAGAGAGATATTTTTGGAATCTTGCTCATAATATTCTCGAGTTGAAGTTTCGACCATACTAGACTTACCCAGTCAAAATTCGATGGAATTAAGGTATTTGGAAAAGTAACATGGAAATTAATTAATTAATTATGTATGTAATTATGTGTCGACTGAAATTGGTTCGGAGTCGATATCATTATTTGTTCTTAAGATATGTGAGCAGAAAAAAGTTCACACAGAGAAATCTCTCTAAAAACAATAGATTCGGACTCTAAGTCGAGACCTCAAACCATAGAGATATAGGTATCCAAATTTTTCATTCGCAAAATCGAACTATCGGTCTAGCTGCTAGACCGATTTTAGACTTGTCTCGCTATAATTGTTTCATTTAAAATAACAATAGACAAAAAATAACCTCACTTTAAAATTTAACTTTTTTCTTAGTTGTTGGATATTAACAAAATACTTTTTAAATACAATAGAAATGAGTTCAATTTATTATTTAAGTAATTATATTTATTATAATTATTATTTATTTTCAAAGTCGACTGCGAGAGAAAACCATCGAGAACAATCGAGATGTTTGAACAATCGAAACAGTCGACATAAACATATCTGACTCGCCCAATACTACTTTCAATGGGAAGTTAAAAATAGTGATGACACATCTGTAGACAAAAATCTTCACTAAAAAACTGCTTGTTTTAAATATATTATACCTATAAGTAATAAAAAAAATTCGACTGATGACCAGTCCTATACTTCCCACCTAGTAAATATTTGCAAAAAATAAACACTCTTTTTTTTTTATTCTTTGACTAGGCCCAAATAACCTTAGCTGTTGGTGGTCTTTAAAACACAATTTAATTTTTATTCTTTGAAAAAAGCATGGCCCTCTTTTTTGTTTGGTGGTCTACTGATGGCTAGCTTAATATAGCAAAAATCATGGTTACCTTGATTTACGTACAATTTTTATTTTTTTTAGTAAAATATTTTTTTTCTCGAAAACTATACATTTTAGAGAAAAAAAATATTTACATTTTTTTCATATTATAACATCTAGAATTCATTTATATATTTTTTTACCTATGTTAATACGTGACATTGAGGACGTTTTTTTGAATATCTCAGGATCCACTGAACCGATTTGACTCAAAATCTAATCAGATCTAAGTTAAAGGCTGATAAACACAATAGAACAATCGGCATGCCCGTATGTTGTTCCGTTCTTAAGATATCGAAGGCGAAAAATTGACCACATACACACACACACACATACACACATACACACATACACACATACACACACACATACAGACATCAGTCAGAAAATGATCTTAAACGATTGCTAGGGTCTCAAAACGTGAAAATCTGTTAAAATCTCGAAATATTGTTTTCGGACTGAATCCATTACTTCCCTACCATAGTAGAGGTGGGAAGTAAAAATTCGACTGATGACCGGTCCTATACTTCCCACCTAGTAAATATTTGCAAAAAATAAACACTCTTTTTTTTTTATTCTTTGACTAGGCCCAAATAACCTTAGCTGTTGGTGGTCTTTAAAACACAATTTAATTTTTATTCTTTGAAAAAAGCGTGGCTCTCTTTTTACTTCCCACCTCTACTATGGTAGGGAAGTAATGGATTTAGTCCGAAAAAAATTTTTCGAGATTTTAACAGATCTTCACGTTTTGAGACCCTAGCAATCGTTTAAGATCATTTTCTGACTGATGTCTGTATGTGTGTGTGTGTGTATGTGTGTGTGTGTGTATGTGTGTGTGTGTATGTGTGTGTGTGTATGTGTGTGTGTGTATGTGTGTGTGTATGTGTGTGGTCAATTTTTCGCCTTCGATATCTTAAGAACGGAACAACATACGGGCATGCCGATTGTTCTATTGTGTTTATCAGCCTTTAACTTAGATCTGATTAGATTTTGAGTCAAATCGGTTCAGTGGATCCTGAGATATTCAAAAAAACGTTCTCAATGCCACGTATTAACATAGGTAAAAAAAATGTAAATGAATTTTAGATGTTATAATATGAAAAAAATGTAAATATTTTTTTTCTCTAAAATGTACAGTTTTCGAGAAAAAAAATATTTTACTAAAAAAAATAAAAATTGCACGTAAATCAAGGTAACCATGATTTTTGCTATATTAAGTTAGCCATCAGTAGATCACCAAACAAAAAAGAGGGCCATGCTTTTTTCAAAGAATAAAAATTAAATTGTGTTTTAAAGACCACCAACAGCTAAGGTTATTTGGGCCTAGTCAAAGAATAAAAAAAAAAGTGTTTATTTTTTGCAAATATTTACTAGGTGGGAAGTATAGGACTGGTCATCAGTCGAATTTTTTGTTTGGTGATCTACTGATGGCTAACTTAATATAGCAAATATCATGGTTACCTTGATTTACGTACAAATTTAATTTTTGTAGTAAAATATTTTTTTTCTCGAAAACTATACATTTTAGAGAAAAAAAATATTTACATTTTTTTCATATTATAACATCTAGAATTCATTTATATTTTTTTTACCTATGTTAATACGTGGCATTGAGAACGTTTTTTTGAATATCTCAGGATCCACTGAACCGATTTGACTCAAAATCTAATCAGATCTAAGTTAAAGGCTGATAAATACAATAGAACAATCGGCATGCCCCTATGTTGTTCCGTTCTTAAAATATCGAAGGCGAAATATTGACCACATACACACACACACACACACACACATACAGACATCAGTCAGAAAATGATCTTAAACGATTGCTAGGGTCTCAAAACGTGAAATCTGTTAAAATCTCGAAATATTTTTTTCGGACTAAATTCATTACTTCCCTACCATAGTAGAGGTGGGAAGTAAAAATTAACGAATATCCGATATAACGATTCGTCCAAGCGTAACCCGTGTAACGATTACGGGACAACGATGACCTCATTTACAGTGTAACAGTATACGATCAAGGAGGCGAACTCTCGAGCAATATCATTGGAAATGCTCAATAATGCGTAAATTTGAGCTTGAGACAATAGAAGAGCATACTCTATATGAGTCTATTCGGCGATATTACAGACATTGAAAAGGTACTTGGTACTTGCATCGGGGTTACAACAGCTGCAATATTGCTCTATTCCTATTGCATTGCTTCACCCGTGCGCCACGCTATCCGCACGCCCGGGTGTTCTGCAAGAACTGAAATATACTTTTATCCAACTGATGCACGCCGCAAGGGTATTGTCCGGCTTCGCCCGAGTGCTAAAAATTTATGATTTATTACCCCCACCCCACGAGAAATTATCCCCCTGCGAATCGTATTAGTATATAATAGCTTCAGCGGTTTGTTGTCAAAAAATCCTACACCGCCATTTTACCCCCTTTGGGATTGAATTAAAAAAAAATGCTCGAATAATCCCCGCGAGAAATTCTCCCCCTGCGAAGCTTAATAATATAAGAGCTTCAGCGGTTTGTAGTCAAAAAATTCTGCACCCCCGTTTTACCCCCTTTGAGGTTGAATTTTAAAAAAATTCTCGAATATTACCCCTCCGCGAGAAATTCACCCCCTGCGAAGCGTATTAGTATAATAGCTTTAGCGGTTTGTAGTAAAAAAAATTTGCACTCTTGTTTTACCCCCTTTGGAGTTGAATCATGCTATGCTATAAAATTGTTTTTCTCCTGTAGTAGCAAAGATAATAGAGTAAATCAAAAAACAAAATGTTGTGAAAAGATAAGGCTACAGTTTGATTTCAATTTTTATTTGATATTGTAACTGTTGAACTTCACAGGTTGTTACGAATTTTATGAAAAAAACGCGTCATGATTGATACACCCGCTATTTATAAAAAATAGGTTTCTATGCGAATACAGTAGTACACTAACTTTCTGGAAGAGATAACCTGTCGTTCAAAAAAAAATCGTCCAAATCGAACCAGTAGTTTTGACGAAAAATTACTTTAAACTTTTGCTTACTTTTTAGTGGTGCGTTAATTTTTTGGAGTAATGTATTTGTTATAACTTGAATTCAAAGTAATTCAAATGGAGAAATTTAATTAATATGTAAAGTCAATATGTTGGTTGAAAGAAATACCCTGTATAGTGAGGTTATGTTGTAACATTTTGCTGAACATTCTGTATAAATATGTGTGGCCACTATAGAAATAACACGTCATATGGAATGTGTTTTGGTGAAGTTCAATTGAGACTTTAATATCGGCATATACGACTATCCACACTAGAAAGATCAATGACTTCTTTTTTATGTTTAGGAGATTGAACCGTTTAAATATGTATTTTCTAGAAAACTTTAAAACGCGGTAACTTCCAAACAGCTATAAGAAATACATTCATTTCGTTTCGGAGATATACGGATTTTAAAATTTATTTTATATCTAAACGGTTATAATTTCTAAATTAAAGGAGATACCGATCTGAGATTATGCCCTTTCGATTTTTTGATATTAAGAGCTTTCAGATACGTGTTTAATATATATCGTAATTATAGAAAAAAACACTGTCAAGTGCGAGTCGGACTCGCGCATCGAGGGTTCCGTATACAATAATACAACTCTATGATGCTTAATTTTTCGTTTTTTGTATGAGGACTCTCCTTAGTTTTTACTTTTTGTTTTTTTTTTTTATTATTCGTTAGGATATCCGCCATAATAACACATATTCTGTGAAAATTTCAACCGGCTACCTGTTACGGTTCAAAAAATACGGCCTTTTAAAGGTTTTTCCGTTTCTTGTATGGGGACCCCCCTTAATTTTTACTTTTTGTTTTTTTTATTTTTGTTAGGATATCCGCCATAATAACACATATTCTGTGAAAATTTCAGCCGGCTAACTGTTACGGTTCAAAAGATACAGCCTTTTAAAGGTAAGACACAGACAGACAGACAGACAGACAGAGACAGACAAACGGACAGACGGCGTAGGCTTAGTTATAGGGTTCCAGTACGGAACCCTAAAAATCATACGGAATCCATTGCGACCATCCGCAGCTCAGTGTCTCTTCTAATTTAAGCGTTTATTTTTTTTTTCTTGAAAAAATTTAAAACGCGATAACAAACTATAATAGATAGGTACAGACTTCGATTCAGGTGATTTTTCCAATAAAAAGAGGCTTGGTGTGTGGGTAAAACCACACTGCTAACTTTCCATTGGATGTCCTTAGTTTTTGTAATTAAAAAAAAAATGCAAATCTAATCAGGTGTTCATTATTATGTGTCGAATGAAATTGGTTTGACGTCTATATCATTAAGTTCTCGAGATATGTGAGCCGAAAATTAAAGTTAGCCAACGTACGAACGTACACACACACACACACACACACAGAGAGAGACAGACAGACAGACAGCTCTCTAAAAACAGTAGATTCGGACTCTAGGAACCTCAGAACGTCCAGATATGTCAAAATTTTTCATTCGCAAAATCGGACCCATTACAATAACTCTTAATGGAAAGTTAAAAATACTTCGTGTGGACCGCATACTAAAAAACAGGGGTTCCCAAAGTCGGGGTCGCGACCCCAAGTGGGGTCGCGATTTGATATTTTAGGGTCACGGCCTGTTTCCGTGATTATAGAATTTATAACTCTCGTGATTATATACCATTAAAATCGAATAATAGAAAAAAAAATACTAAATAAGAACACGAAATCAAATAAAAACGGAGTGAAGAGGCGGGGGGGGTCTCTGGGGTATACTTAAATTCTTGAACAAACGACTTCAATTTGAATTGCTGCATTTTTTTACTGAAAAATCTTTTTTATAGACAATTTTTTTACATTGTGGGGAAACATTTTTAAGGGTCGCGAAAGCTTTTGCAATTTTAAATTAGGGCCATGATCAAACAAGTTTGGGAACCCTTGCTGTTAGAGGTTTATATTAATGAAAATTTTTATGACGACCTGTCTGTCAGAAAAATTGAAAATTTTCGAAAATAAAATTTAAGCACTCCGTCTAGAAGTTACTATTATATTAATTTGTATTGATAAATGTATTTTGATTGTGTTTATTAGAGTGAGTCATGCAAATTGCCTATGTCAGTAATTATTTTTTCAAACAATTAGCAACTGATATTTCCTATCTTTACACATAAAAACGTATTCGCAAATTATATATCTGTATATGCGAGGTGGCTGATTTGACGGTACGTTTGCCGTCGGTGGAGGCGGCAATCGACCCGCCTGCTATCAGCTGTGGCTGGCGGCACAGCGGCGCCAACAAGCCGACGTCGCGGCGCCCGCCTGCCGACGTTATGTGCCTCCCGTACTCTACGCCTCTCGATCGTCCTCATTAGCCGGCCGCCCCACAACTGGTCAGCATATGTGTCTTCGACTAAGTCTGACGAACAATTCGAACGAAGGGCAAATATATGCAGTTAACACATCCTAAAAATACGCTTACAAGGTATTCTTCTTTAATCTTACTCTAATAACAACACTGTAAAAAATGGATGTAAAAATGCTTTGAAAGTTAAGGTAGAATTCGCTCGATTTTCTAAGTGATTTTACATTATTATTTATTTTTACACAGAAAACTTCATAAAAACTTGGACTTGGTACTGTAAACTTAAACAAATTTGTGATTTTTACATAAAGTAAATTAAAATTACATAATTTGTGTAATACCCAATAAAGTGTGTAAAAATTACAAAATAAAATGTATAGTTACATATATAAAATGGATGAATACAAAACAAATTAATGTAAAATTAGTACCAACGCATGCGCAATGTGTTTTTATGGAATCTACTCGATGTGCAGGCGATACCTGTTTGCGACGCCTTTGTCTCTCTGTGTGCCTATATTACCAGATTCATCGCTGGCTACAAATGGACCATCGATAATCTGTGTAATCGGCATTCTCATTTCTTACAGTATAGTATATCTATTTGCATAATGAGGCATATATTACTGACGAGTATAGTAACAGTAACAGTTTTAACCCTCACACGCGTCATAATATCTTTATTTATTTATTTATTGTAGATTATAGACGCATTGACAACTTAGGTCATTAGCGTCTGTCATAATATCATTACGCACGAGAAATATATAGTATTTTTTGCCATACCCACCATAAAGTAGCTGCTTTTCACTTCATATTCAGTATTTAAAAAAAAATGTGTCGCCAACTTCTCTTCTATAGTAGGCCGAGGCACGCACAGGAGTATGTAATAGCGAACAATTCAAGGTGAATGAACATAAATCACTATGGAAATGGTTTGCTTTACCACACTAGTGGGGGAAAGATATCCAAGTTTTAAACAATTTTGAAATAATATTGATTAAGATTTAAATCTACACTGGCGAAGGGCTTGAGAATGGCCGAGCGTGTAGCAGTGCTGTTGTTTACATGTAGGCGTTGCTATGGTTCATTTATTACAAGTCCCCAGTTCCCGGGTTCTAGCCCGAGAGCTGGTAAAAGTGTCAATTGGATTTTCATTTTATTATTAAAAAAAAATAATAATGAATTGGTGCTAGGCCCAAATAACCTTAGCTGTTGGTGGTCTTTAAAACACAATTTACACGGACGAAGGCGTACCAGACATCTAGTATAGAATATATACCTATACGTAAATCCTTTACTTGTTAATTTCTCGAGATAGTTTATATAAATGTTGAACACTCCTGTAAACAGCACACCCTTGTGGTTTTAATATATGCATAGCTAAGTAACTCTTCCGGAGTAATAAACAGAATAATTTTCGCGTTGTTTGCATCTCTCTCTATTTTGCCTCCATTTCCCTTGCACTATTTACGTTTTGAGAAAACAAACTTATTCGGTTCATATTAATGTACTCACTCCATGATTGCTTGAAATGCAAGGGGGGGGGGGCCTTGAGAATTATATCATTTTCAAAAACTAACTTGTCATTATTAGAAAAAATCAATGGTTTAATGAAACAGATGAATGAATCTAGTTTTCGGGTTCCATTACAGAGAGACGGTCTACGACCGAACAGAGAACACGCTGGTACTAGGCATAAAAGAAGGAAGGACACCAGTCACTGACACACTGACCTGTGAGCCGCCAAGGAGGACACTTCGACCGCTGCCACATTGCCTTTGAGAATGTCTACCGCAGTTGTAGACGAAACGTCAGGTAGAAATACCACCGGACCACGGCCTACAAGCCCGGAAACCATGAACACTTGGAACAATGCCGGCCGTGAAAGCTTGCACACCTGGAGACAAAAAAGTGTTTACGGTTTTATTATAATATTTATATAAATATGACTGAAAAGAACTCACTTTAAAGATACCTTACTAAATTTTTTAATGAGTTTTTATGGGTTGTTTTATAAAAAATCACCAAGAAAGGTATGTCTCCCTAACCTACCCTATATTTTAAATTTTGAAAAAAATCATGCTGGTAAAGATTATAGAAAAACTATCTATAGCGAAGGTCAAAGTTTCAATATCTTTTGAGATTTAGCGAAAATTATGTCATTTGGACGATGGAAGTGATTTGTCGTTCATTATTGATTCAACATGAACGTAACGTAAACGAGCAACTCCTTTTTAACACGCTTATATTAGCTTCACCTGTATGTTTGCGAGCTTGCGGGCTTGTGTGCGTGCTTGCTTGTTTGTCAGTTTGTAACCGACTTCTTTGAACTTGATTTTGACCAACTTTGCACGGTCAGATTTAGTTTAAACTTTGCACACTTATCAAGGACCGACGACAATACAATAATTCCATAAGTTTGTCCCATTATCCTGACCAGGATCTCCAGGACTAAAAAAAAAAAGCAAAAAACTTCAGATTGAACTGAAACTTTGCACACTTATCAAGGACCGATTACAATACAATAATTCCATAAGTTTGTCCCATTATCCTGACCAGAATCTCCAGGACTAAAAAGCAAAAATAAATTATAATTTAAAAAAACTAAAAAACACGCTTTAATGAACTAAAAAGTAAAAAATAATTAATTTTATTGTAAAAAAGCGTGGGGTATTTTGAAAATATGATACAAAGCACCCCACGCTTTTTTACAATAAAATTAATTATTTTTTACTTTTTAGTTCATTAAAGCGTGTTTTTTAGTTTTTTTAAATTATAATTTATTTAATGTTTTCCTGCGGATTAATCTTTTTTATTTATTTATTTATTTTATGCGTCAACTTTTCTTTTGAAGATGACACGGAACCCCTGGCGCATGAAGTACGTCTACCGTTTTTTAAATAGCTACAAAATTGCAGATATTTGGATTGTACAGTTTTTAATACCTTGTATAAATATACAAAAATTCTTTTGAACGCCTGTCATAAAAATTACTATAAATATTTCAATGCAAACTTTTTATTTATTTTTAATGTGGAATATGTATTCAACTTTTATGTTACATTTTATCGCTTTTTTATACAAATTGTAAACTATTGAGTTTAAAATTTTATCACATAAATGTACTTAACGTAAATATTTTATAAAAGTATATGACAGTACTTGAAATGTCCTGTTCAGGAATATCAACGCAGTCTTTGTATGTAATTTGGAAATTCATGCTAAGTATCGAAAGCTACGAAGAAACCAAATATTTTTCATTCATTGTGAACTTGTATTTTTTTGCCATACCCACCAAAAATAGCTGCTTTATATGCATGTAAGATTGCGATCTGGTGTCGGGGATTTGCGATTCTTAATAAAAGAAATTGCGGGTGATCGAAATCGATTCAGCTTGATTTTTTTCTATAAGAATATCTTCAGGTGCCAGTTATATTTAAACAGTATCTGAGAGATTTTGGTGGGTTATTAAAAATGACAAAAGTATGAAGACCCAAAAAATCGCAAAATTCTAGAAAAGTAAATTTATTTTGATCTGTTTGAAAAATCACGCTGAATTGATTGCGACCATTCACGCCCCTCTATCTCTTTTAGTTTAGGAGATATGAGCGTTTATATAAATTTTTATTGAAAAATTTAAAAAGATCCTAAAAAGATAACTATCTATACAGTGATGCCTGATTGATAGAATGTTCGATGACTCACCGCAGTACCGTAGCCAAAAATTAAAATATTAAAACTTTTTTAACTTCCCATTGGAAGTTATTGTAATAGGTCCGAAAATCGAAATCAAAATGTAAAACAAATTTTTATGTTTCAAGGTCACTACACTATTTTTAGAAAGATGTCTGTGTGTGTGTGTATGTATGTGTCCATTTCTTTCTAAGACGAAATCTCGAGAATGAAAAATGATATCGACTACGTTAGGGTGCCAATCGACGCACGTATTAACGTAAATATGATCTGAAAAAAATTTTTTCAAAATCGGTTCAGCCGTTCTTTTTTCTTAACCAAATAGACTCCAAAATAATATCGACTTCGTAAGGGTTTCAATCGAGGCGTGTTAACGTCATTTTGATCCGACATAAATTTTATAAAAATCGGTTCCCGTTTTTTTTTTTTTTCAATTATTGTTAAAAATAAATAATAATTATGTTTTAATGATTAAAATGATTACTTTTCTGTGCAATATCTAATTTAATTATTAATTATTATTAATATTATTAAATATTTATCAAACTGGGAAGTTCGTCGTGTGGACCGCAAGGGTCGCACTTTAGTCCTAATAAACGACCCACCTCACGGCTTGTTGTCTCTAGCTTCAGCCAAAGCTTTCTGGATGAAGCTAGATTTTTTATGATCCATAAAAACTTGCGTTAAGCTAAATCATAATATCAGACTTAGTGTCGGGGAATTGCGATCTAGTGTCATGGATTTACGATCTAGTGTCGGGGATTTGCGATCTAGTGTCGAGGAAATGCGATTCTTAATAAAAGAGATGAAATGTTGCGGGTGATCGAAATCAATTCAGCGTGATTTTTTTCTATAAGAATATCTTCATGCGCAAGTTATATTTAAACAGTATCTGAGAGATTTTTTAGGTTTATCAAAAATGGCAAAAGTAAGAAGATCTCCCTCTTTGTAAAAAAACGAAGGATTCCACACGTATGTGTGTAAGTTTTTATATTTCCGAAGTGGAAAAGTTCTGATATTCCATTTAGTCGAACTCATAAAATGGTTTAGTTCATTATAAATTAAATAATGAATTAAAAGCGTAAAAGTAGCACGTCAACTAAGATCTACCCATATATCGTTGTCCTGAAGTCTATTAGTACACAGTACAACAGTTTAATGGCTCTACGGGGATATAGTCAGCGCAAGGAAAATAAAATTCTCAAACATAAAGTTCCTTTATCAAGTTGCTAGACATTAGCGTTTCATGAAGCTGCGAGCTACCTTTCTGTAGTGATGCGCGCTTACGAGATGTTTTAAGGTACGTACAGTACGCAGCTGGGATTCTAGATGGTAGTATGTATGGTAGATGGTCGCTGAAATTATAATAAGCGCTTACAGGTTTGCACAACGAAGCTTTGTAGCATTGATACAAGCTTAAGTCGCGTTTGAAATGTCAGATAGCGAAGACAAATATTTGTGTTCTTCTGCTACAAAGTGGTATATTTTAAATACAAATTTGGGTAGGAGCTATCATGTCCACCCTATTAATAGAAAACGATCTAAACATGGCGAATTTCATCATTTATACCAGGAATTAAAATTTTACCCAAACCTATTTTTTGAATATTTACGTATGGAACCTAACACTTCTAAATACGTCTTAGAAAAAACCCAAAACAAATTAAATAAAAACTGGCAAAATTTCACTTATTAAACTAGTCACATCCATTGCGAAACTTTGTAACGGCCATTTGACAGTTGTCACACGTTGATTGTAGTAGTCAGCGCGCTGAAAGAATGGTGAGATACATTCTTGTATCTAGCAGCTCTTGTAACAGCACTTATACCTGCTACACTCACTGTTCGTTGTGTACGCTCGCATATATAACAATGCATTAATTTAAGCAAACCCTGCTATGATCTACGCTACCATCTAGAATCCAAGCTCCATACTGCACGTACCTTTAGTCGATTGTCGTTCAAATATCTCGATGGTTGTTACTTGGACTCGATTGTTGTTGTTTCATACTTCACCGAGACCGAGTTGCATAGTACTGAATCGTACACTATCGAGAGCCACATAATACTTATACAATCGTTCATCACTCAACGAGTCGTCGATGGTCGATTGTGCAGTAATCGCGTAATACGAATTCAATAGTGAAAAGATCACAGAGTACCGACTGAACAGTGTGAACAGTGAACAATCAACGAGTCGCGTAAACGTCAGTCGACTAGCATATAACCTTGAATCGCGATTATATGTATCCTCATTCGCTGCTATTGCTATAACCTATGTAGCAAATAATCGACTTGAACAATCAAATCAAACTCCGAGTCGATTGTGGACTCGATTGTTATTATGAACGATTGCAATTGTTTCGATTGTAAAAACATCTCGCATTCGCCCATCACTCACTACCTTTCTGCAAGAGCATTACCGATTTCTCGATTTCGAATTCACTAATAAAATATTTATTATGTTCTAATTGCTTATACCTAGCACTTATACAAATTTATTGTTTACTGACTTTCCGGTGTGGCTTCACCCGAGTAAATTTGTTTTGATACTCAAAAATAGTAACCTAGCAAATTTTGCATATATTTTTTTCATTTTTTCAATGCCTGTTTGACCCCCACCCCATTATTACCTATATTTTTTTATAGTTTTAAAGGAATATATAAAAAAATTCTTATTAGAGCGGGAATTTTACAGTGTAGATGAATTTTAAAGTTGCCAGTAATTTTATATTTCTTATATTTTAATGTGAACTTTTTTGACGTGTCAAATAGATTTATATCTCAATTATTGACAAAATAAATATATATCTATCCGAATTATTTATCCATATCTAAACCATAGGACTGGGCCATAAAAAGCTTTTCAGATGCTTATGACCTCTGTTATCGATCGTCTATAATTTACAACATCTATCTATCACAACAAGCTTTAACTCCAGCTTGTACCGTTTGGCTCTGGGAGCTTGTGACAGACAGACGGACTGCAGACATCGAAATGAGGCCATAATTGTTGCTGAGTTTATCGTACAATTTTAACAGGCTGTTTTTTTAATCACGCTGTTACATTTTGATTGCTACGTGTTGATTGGTTGTTGCGTTTTCATTTTGGCAAATTGTTGATCGTTGCCACAGCAACCGTTATTTAACAGCGTGATTAAAAAATAAAATTGTACGATAAACCCAGCATAATAGTAGTTTATACAACTAATAAAATTAAGTACTTATAAGACGCGAGAGATGAGGTTGGTACGCGAGCCGCAGGCGAGAGTACCAACACCCCAAGCGTCTAATACTTAATTGTACGAGTTGTATACATTATTTTTTGTAACACATATTATTTGAAATGTACAGCTACATTTTTAACTTGAATTCATTTCAAACACCGAAAATTCACTGACAGCTAAAAATATTGGCGTTAATCCAATCGTTACCATAGCAACTATATATTCCCATATTTCTCGTATGGCATAAAATATGTATTATTGTACGTTGACGTCACAGTCTATATTTTACGCACTTCTAGCTATGCTCTCGTATCACATAAAATATGTATTATTGTACGCGTGCGTTATATATTATTTTAAGCAGCCGACCAGAGACACGAAATGTTGTACATTTCAAATATGTGTTTTAAAAGTATTTTTTACACGCAGACGAAGCCACGCCTTGACCCCTTCCAATTTCAGTACTACTTGAAGGGCATCGTATGGTATGTGTCTGTTTTGCTATATTCCACAAGTGTAGAGTCTATTGTTTGTTCACACACATACCATAGGGTATAGGGTGGTATGCAGTGCATAACATACACACATACAAACAAACATATGGCCACATCTGACATCACTGATGTTTCTGCAATATTGCACTTTTACTTAAACGATATTTTGTCTCAAAGATAACAGCTAAACATTAGAGTTTCACGTACCGAGCGATGTAGCTTAGTGGTAGAGAACTATATTAAAATAAAAAATAAATAGAGAGAACATAATCAAAATAGAAAAAAAAGGCTTGGTGTGTGGAAAAAACCACACTGCTAACTTCCCGTTGGGTGCCCTTAGAGATTAAAAAAAAACGCTAATTGAAATTTCCTGAAATCCTAACCAGGTGTTATTATGTAAATATGTGTCGAATGAAATTGGTCCCGAGTCGAATAATTATTTGTTTTCGAGATATGCGAGCCGAAATAAAGTTCACTAACGTACGAAGAAACGTACGTACACACACACACACACACACAGAGAGAGAGAGAGAGACATCTCCCTAAAAACAGTAGATTCGGACTCTAGGGACCTCAAAACGTTTAGATATGTCAAAATGTTTCATTCGCAAAATCGGATCCATTACAATAACTTCCAATGGGAAGTTAATAATTATCAAGTGGAATATGGAATAAGTATAGTTAAAAAAAGGAACTAAAATTAACGGTGCCGCCCTGGCTGCGTAAAAAGCAGATGCGATACCCTTAGCCACTAATCCCGTTGCGTGCACTATATTTATGATATTTATACTAAGCTGTATGTTTGGGATGACACATTGTTCTGCAATATTGTTGGGATTGGGATTCTTCGATTGGACGTGACGTGACGTGACGTCGACATGCGGAACCAAACGGAAAAAAACGAAGCTGAAAAGTTGCACTTACTATGTGTAAATATATTATTTTTTGTATCTGAACTAATCCAATCTACAAGTTTATAAAGCGTTGGTTTATTACTCAATATCTCTTTGACCGCTTGCTCTTCTCTGTGATTCTTTTGCTCAATCGATTGTGTGACATGTTGTCTTTATGGAGCCTGATTCTTATTGGAGTAGGCCAGGCTAAAGGTTGTATAGCAGCACACACACACAACTATACAGACATATAAATGTCCTATCTAGTAAAACGTGGTGACGAAACTCTTTTATATCAGATTGTACCGCACTCCAAAATCTCGTAGGTTCATGACCCCAAACGCGCATAAAAGTTTGAAAAGTTACTGTGAAAATAAAGAACAGCAAACCCTATGTAATGTTAGATAAAATATTTAGCAAGTTTCTTAAATAATAAGAGATTTGAAAAAAGATTGTGATTTTTAAAGTAAACGGCAGATTATGTTATTCTATTTATGGCTTATGATCTTAGTTATTGAGCGTCCATAATTTACAATCAACATTCCAAACACTCATACGTTCAAACTAAAAACGTCGACATGGGTTTTGCTAATAGATTATAGACGCTCGACAACAGAGGTCATTAGCGTGGTTTTGCTAATAAACTTAGCACTCAAGAAAATGGTGATATTGATATTTTGCAAATAACATTAAGGAATCGGGAGACAATGGTAATAATTAGTGGCGGACTAAGGGCGGCCGAAGGGGGCGACTCGCCCAGGGCCTCTGATTCTGGGGGGCCTCCAAATCTCGAGAAGTTCTTCTTAATCCCAAATCCCAAACAAGGCCAAACTATGTTTAGTAAGTAAGAGGCAGTTTGGAGTTGGAGGCCCCGTACGTATACAAAATATAAACGTAGGTAGGTCGTTTATAATAAATATTTGATTTTTTTGTCAGCCATTACTTCTATATTATTCATTTTTTACGAAATTTAAACTACAAATACATCAATTTCTAAGCAGACCGGGGGCCTCATTTAGTTCTGCCGCCTCGGGCATCCGACGGGCTTAGTCCGCCACTGGTAATAATGACCTGAATTAAACGGTGTCCATTCATTAGATGACAAAAATTGGCGTAGAATAAGCCATATAACAAGAATACATATTATAATATGCACAAAAAAAACTTTTTAACAAAAAAAATCTCCTTCAAAAAAGCCATTAAAAAGAGGCAAATAATTTTTGAAGTCGGCGCCAATTTAATTACTTTATATTATCTACTTTTATTTTATTAAATTGACGCCTCAAAATTTTGATATTTTCCTCTTTTTGGTAGCTTTGTAGAAGGAGGTTTTTTTTTTGTTAAAAAGTTTTTTTGATGTGAAACATTTTATGTCGGGTTGTGAATAGCCGCGTGAGGGGAAATATGCAACGAAATTTATGATCCGCTCCTTCGCTGCTGTTCTCCCCACCACTGCGGCACTCTCTCTCCCTCTCTCGGCTTCCGCGCGCTCGGGCACGGGAAGACAACCGCGTGTGTTACAGTGCAGTATATAGGATTACGTCAGCATAACAGTTGCTGCTTTTGAAAAAATATATACTACTACATAGAGAATACCACCGAGTTCAATAACGTTTTCTTTGATGTTTCACATCTGTCGGGGGTCCCGAGACCCACACCCTTTCTTTTATTATTAAATCACTTTTCGTGTTTATTTTCTATACTATAAAACTTTATCTTACGGAGAAGGACTCAATAAAACTTATAGAATTATCTTCTTGGTAAATTTCATCGCAATCGGATGAATGGTATAGGAACGCATACGGGACAAACAAACATACAAACAAGCAGACAGACAAACATTGATTTTTATGTAGGTTTATTTTATTTATTGTAAGTTATAGACGCGTCGACATCTAAGGTCATTAGCGTCTTTCAACTATAACGCTAAATAACAACTAACTTAAAACTAAATAACATCACACAACATCCATGAGCGCAGGTGGAATTCGAACCCACGGCAGTCCAGTCTAGAGGTTTCGGCGCCAAGCATGCTAACCACTAGGCTATACTGCCCCCTTTATGTAGGTAATATATAGGTATATGAAATAGTTCCTGCAAGAATCTCAACATGTTCAGTTTCACTTTAAAAAATATAATATCTTAATCCAGTGGTAGACACGTTGGAGCTGGAAGTGTTTTTGGCTCAATCTGAACAAGTAGATAACCTCCTCCTATACACAAAGGTACAATGGTTCAGTAAAGGTATTTGTACAGTAAAGGTATCCGGTCGCCATGCCTTGCTACAAAACCTCTTTCCTCTTCGCGTCGTCTTCGTCGTGATGCCTTCTGTAGCAACAATCGAATAGAATAGATTTGTTATTGCAGATGTTTACATACAGGACAGTTCGATTTCTCGAAAACCACCTCAGCCACACTGCAATCCCCTTTAAATATCTTCGATCATACTGAATGGTTCCAAACAGTCGACCAAATTTAATTAAGATCTACTTTATTAACCTTGGAGTGATTGCGTGGTGTCGAAAAGACAGCGTTAATTTTTTTACCGAGTAAAAACCTTATCTAAGCAAGCTATACTCTCCTTCCCTCAGATACATGTAATCCACCTGACCCAAACTCAAATCCCCTTTAAATTTCTTCGATCTTTCCAAACATTCGACCCATTTTACGATCGTCTTTATCAACCTTGGAGTGATTGCGTGGTGTCGAAAAGACAGCGTTAGTAAACTTTTATCTAAGCAGGCTACTCTCCTACCCTCAGATGCATGTAAACCACTTCACCCACACTGCAATCCCCTTTAAATTTCTTCGATCTTTCCAAACATTCGACCCATTTTACGATCGTCTTTATCAACCTTGGAGTGATTGCGTGGTGTCGAAAAGACAGCGTTAGTAAACTTTTATCTAAGCAGGCTACTCTCCTACCCTCAGATGCATGTAAACCACTTCACCCACACTGCAATCCCCTTTAAATTTCTTCGATCTTTCCAAACATTCGGCCCATTTTACGATCGTCTTTATCAACCTTGGAGTGATTGCGTGGTGTCGAAAAGACAGCGTTAGTAAACTTTTATCTAAGCAGGCTACTCTCCTACCCTCAGATGCATGTAAACCACTTCACCCACACTGCAATCCCATTTAAATTTCTTAGATCTTTCCAAACATTCGACCTATTTTACGATCGTCTTTATCAATCTTGGAGTGATTCCGTAGTGTCGAAAAGACAGCGTTAATTTTTTTACCTAGTAAACTTTTATCTAAGCAGGCTACTCTCCTACCCTCAGATACATGTAATCCATCTCACCCACACTGCAATCCCCTTTAAATTTCCTCAATCTTTCCAAACATTCGACCCATTTTACGATCGTTTTTATCAACCTTGGAGTGATTCCATGGTGTCGAAAAGACAGCGTTGGTTTTTTTACCGAGTAAAATTTCAAGTTTATCTTCAGCGATTTGACCTGGGCGTTGTCTGTCAGTCAGTCAGTCAGTGAGTAAAGGAACTGTTTTATATATATATAAATATACTAGCCGTTACCCGTGGCTTCGCCCACGTATTTTACGATTACAATTTATTATCCCCCCCGCGAAAAATGCTCCTCCTGCGAAGCGAAGCCGGGTTGGTCGTGTTTATTCGCTCGAATTTTATAATACATAACTCATTGCTTCGCTCGTTCGCTCGGATTTTATTAATACATTAGACACTTGCTTCGCTCGTTCGTTTGAATATTATTAATTCCTTCTTCGCTCGTTCGCTCGATTATAATTAATATATAACTCATTCGCTTCGCTCGTTCGCTCGGATTTTATTAATACATTAGACACTTGCTTCGCTCGTTCGTTTGAATATTATTAATTCCTTCTTCGCTCGTTCGCTCGATTATTATTAATATATAACTCACTCGCTTCGCTCGTTCGCTCGAATTTTATTAATACATGACTCACTCGCTTCGCTCGTTCGTTTGAATATTAATAATACAATACTTACTCGCTTCGCTCGTTCGCTCGAACTTTATTAATACATTACTCACTCGCTTCGCTCGTTCGCTCGAATATTAATAATACATTACATTTGTTATCCCCCCGCGAGAATCTCCCCCCTAAATTTGTTACCCCCCGCGCGAATCTTCCCCCGAATTTGTTATCCCCCCGCTAGAATCTTCCCCTCTAATTTGTTATCCCCCGCGTGAATCTTCCCCCTAATTCGTTATCCCCCCGCGAGAATCTGCCCCCCTGCGTAGCTTTCTATTAGTGAAAGAATTTTTAAAATCGGTTTAGTAGTTCTAAAGATAAAAAAAAACAAATCTATCCCACGGGAACAGTACATTTTTCCGGGATAAAAAGTAGCCTATAACATTATCTGACCCCTAAACTACCACTATGCAAAAAATCATGTCGATCCCTTGCTCTGTGAAAAACAAAAACAAAACTATCCCACGGGAACCGTACATTTTTCCGGGATAAAAAGTAGCCTATAACATTCTCTGACCCCTAAACTACCACTATGCAAAAAATCATGTCGATCCCTTGCTCTGTGAAAAACAAAACTATCCCACGGGAACCGTACATTTTTCCGGGATAAAAAGTAGCCTATGTGCTATTACAGACTATTATCTATCTCTGTGCCAAATTTCATCCAGATCCGTTCAAAAATGACGAATTTCCATACGAACTTTCATCCCCTATTTAGCCCCCTTAGGGGATGAATTTTCAAAAATCCTTTCTTATTGCTCACTTACGTAATATAAGGAACTCCTATGCACAATGTCATGCTTCTAACTTCAAAAATGACGAACTTCCATGCAAACTTTCATCCCCTTTTTAGCCCCCTTAGGGGATGAATTTTCAAAAAAAATTTTCTTAATGCTCACCTACGTTATATAAGAAACTTTTGTGCAAAATTTCATGCTTCTAACTTCAAAAATTACGAATTTCCATACAAACGTTCATCCCCTATTTAACCCCCTCGGGGGTTGAATTTCGAAAAATCCTTTCTTATTGCTCACCTACGTAATATAAGGAACTCCTGTGCAAAATGTCATGCTTCTAACTTCAAAAATGACGAACTTCCATTCCAACTTTCATCCCCTTTTTAGCCCCCTTAGGGAACGAATTTTCAAAAAAAAATTTCTTAGTGCACATCTACGTTATATAAGAAACTTCTGTGCAAAATTTCATGCTTCTAACTTCAAAAATGACGAATTTCCATACAAACTTTCATCCCCTATTTAGCCGCCCTAAGGGATGAATTTTCAAAAATCCTTTCTTATTGCTCACCTACGTAATATAAGGAACTCCTATGCAAAATGTCATGCTTCTAACTTCAAAAATGACGAACTTCCATGCAAACTTTCATCCCCTTTTTAGCCCCCTTAGGGGATGAATTTTCAAAAAAAAATTCTTAGTGCTCACCTGCGTTATATAAGAAACTTTTGTGCAAAATTTCATGCTTCTAACTTCAAAAATGACGAATTTCCATACAAATTTTCATCCCCTATTTAACCCCCTTAGGGGTTGAATTTCAAAAAATCCTTTCTTAGTGGGTACCTACGTCACAAAAGGAGCCTACTGTCCAAATTTCAAGTTTATATCTTCAGCGGTTTGACCTGGGCGTTGTCTGTCAGTCAATCAGTCAGTCAGTCAGTCAGTAACGGAACTGTTTTATATATATAGATTTTTTCAAATTTTATAACTTAAAAAAGTATTAATAAAAATACGAAACGTTGTTCAAAACAATAATGTAATGTTTTTTAATTATTATTTTTGTCCACAATCCTATAAAAATTTATATAATTATTATACTTATTATATAATTCTCTTTATTTTTATTACATGAAAGAAGTATAAATGCATGTATTGTGAATAACCACCCCAGTTTTCGGAGTACATTGAGTAGCTTTTGGTGGCGTTTAACCTAACAGCAAAGAAATGGGGCATGTTAATTGCCTATTATAAGGGATCGTACGAATAATTCCGTCTAAAAGGAAACGAGGACACACGAAACTATCACAGCCTTAGAAGAAAAAGACCAAACGTGCTCATTATTACTGATAATCACTCATTGATATCAAACAGATTTCTAGATCAACTATCCTTATCTTAATACATGGCCAGTATTATTTTTTCACAAGCTTTTTACCCGACTAGAATAGACGCTGATGCTCAGCTGTTGAGCGTCTATAATCTACAATCTTCTTCTTCTTTTACTCGGCTGTGGGGAGAGTGATGTGTTCATCAAAGGAGATTGCCTTATTTTGGTCCAAATGTTGCCCGGAGCAAAAATGAGGGAATCGAAAGACCTTGTCATAAATGACAAATTGCATCAAAATTATATTCTTCCTAGAGGAACAAAAATATCTCTTTATCAATATATAGCGTCAGGAGAGCTGTAACCGTTTTTAGGCGAGGGGAAAGGATTTGAGATGAAGAGTGCAGGAGGTAAATTCCGGTAGAGAATACTCTTAAGCGAGGACAAAGAATAACAGACAAAGACGCAAGAAGAAAATAATATATACTGAAAAATTTATAATCTTCGTGTAGAGAATACTTTTAATTTCTTAAAAAAATATTAGTAAAAAAAACTTTTTAGAGACAAGCTTTTATTTAAATGCACTAAAAGGGAAAAAATAATTTTTAATAATTTAGGTTCATAATTATAAAAGCGTTGGTCGTGACGAATAAACTATCATAGAGTTCACGACCCACGTTTTTATAATATTGAACCTAAATTGTTAAAATTTATTTTTTCCTTTTTAGTGCATTTAAATGAAAGCTTGTCTCCTGAAAAGTTTTTTTTACTAATATTTTATTTTGTTCATTTTAGTCTTTCAAAATTTTACCCCCCTTTGACACCCCTAGGAGTTGAGTTTCTAAAAATCCTTTCTTAGTGGATGCTTACGTCATAAAAGGAACCAACTGTCGAAATTTCAAGTTTCTAGCTTCAGCGATTTGGCCTGGGCGTTGATTAGTCAAAAAAAAACCTTACATCCCCGTTTGAACCTCTTAGGGGTTGAATTTATTTCTAAAAATGATTTATTCATGTATTGCCATCCGGAATACATATGTGTACAAAATTTCAAATCGATCGGATATGTGGAAGTCGTTCAAAATTGTCTTGCAAGTTTTGACCTAAACAAACATACAAACATTGCAAGTTAAATAAAAGTTTACAATTAAGGTAATTTCCTATTTATTCCAAGTCTTCATGGTTTCCGGGCTTGTAGGCCGTGGTCCGGTGGTATTTCTGACGTTTCGTCTACAACTCCTCCCTTCTTTTATGTCTAGTACCAGTGTGTTTTCTGTTCGGTCGTAGTCCGTCTCTCTGTAATTGGTCAACTGCGCAGTGTGTAGTGGTGGGGGTGAGTTCTCTGCCCGGTCGTATTCCGTCCTTGAACGATTGGTCATTGGTTTTGTATGTCGGAGTGCTGGTGACCTGGTGTCCAGGTTTTACTGATATTGAGGCCTTCATCTTCAGGTAGACATACCACCGGACCACGGCCTACAAGCCCGGAAACCATAAAGACTTGGAACAATGCCGGCCGTGAAAGCTTGAACACCTGGATAAAACGTTCCTATTGATTGGTATTGACTATTGACGATGTAGAACAATTCTGAATCTTGACTATGATATTACAAGTAGAATTTTTTTAATAGATAAGCATTAGATAAGCTTTCATTTGTTAAAGTTTGTCGGTGGGCTTAATAGATCAGCCTGTATAATATTGAAGTTGATATTGTAAATTCTTAAAGCGTACATAATTTATAAAGCTTCTATATTAGAAAGCTTGCAACAGTGTTATTATATGAGTCAATTCGTATCGAAATGTGTTGTGATTGCACGGATTCTATTCCTTTGTTTACGCAGTATAAAAAACTATCGTCTCTTAAGATTTGAAATTGATACTTGTTTGAGCCAGTTGACTTTGTAAAACAGTTGATAAAGAAACAGTTGAAATATTAAATAAAATCACTGACGTGAAAAAAGGCATGTGTCGCGGCACAAAGGACTGAAGTAAAACTTATACCAAAAACCGTATCATATACGTGCACACAGTAAATAACTGACTAATGGCCGGTTTATCGTACATTTTAATCACGATGTTATTTTAATCACACTGTTAAATTTTGACAGCTACGTGTTCCAAGTCTTCATGGTTTCCGGGTTTGTAGGCCGTGGTCCGGTGGTATTTCTACCTGACGTTTCGTCTACAACTGCGGTAGACATTCTCAAAGGCGATGTGGCAGCGGTCGAAGTGTCCTCCTTGGCGGCTCACAGGTCAGTAGGGGTTCAATCGCTGAAGCTAGAAACTTGAAATTTGGACAGTTGGCATCCACTAAGTAAGGATTTTTTTAAATTCAACCCCTACGGGTGTCAAAGGGGGGTAAAATTTAGAAAGACTAAAATGAACAAAATAAATATTACCTAGTAAAAAAATTCTTTTTAGAGACAAACTATTTAAATGCACAAATAATTTTTAATAAATTAGGTAATTCATAATTATAAAAGCGTGGGTCGTGACTATTAAACTATCATAGAGTTCACGACCCACGCTTTTATAATTATGAATCTAATTTATTAAAAATTAATTAGGTTAGGCTAGTTCGGATGACTTTGTGCCCCATCTCGAAAAAATCCTGGATCCGCCCTTGGCTAATACACTATTTTGACGGCGGGGTTTGGCACTGCGACCGATGTTTTTTTAATCATTAAGACTCGTGGAAAAGAATGCAAAGTAGCGAATAAAAATTTTTCATCGAACTACAACTAAAAGAAGTTTCTGCATAAAGTATTTTCCGATTTCTATAAATTTTTCAAAGATAATCCTGTAATGTAAAGATATGTATGTAGATAAAATGTATGTAGGTACGTCTCACATACAACGACTTATGCCAGTCGATGTCTGGAAACAAAGCCACTGACACGGAATTCGAGAAACTAGGAATAGTTCAGCAGTCAGGTACTTTTTTCCTGGAAAGTATTCCGAAGTTATTGATATTTTGGTATGTTGTTTGTGGGTACTCTGTGGAGAAGAATCTGAGTTTTCGACCTCGAGGACCCTGTGCTAACGTGGGGAGAGCCGAAAAACCACGACATTTTACCACCTTTTTTGCTTTTTCGAAATCTCTCAGAAACGGTCGACTTAAGCAATTCTTTCATTATGTAATGTTTTAAAGAGGATTACATTTCCTACAATTTTCCTTCCCACAACTTTTCTGTGGTACTAATGGTAAGCGCGCTGCAGCTTCTTGAAAATCACCCGCTCCGCTTTTTGTAACCTTGGTAACCAATAGTTAAAATGTAATGTTCTTTTCAATACTCAATAGCGGAGCGGGTGATTTTCAAGAATCTGCAGCGCGCTTACCATTAGTACCACAGAAAAGTTGTGGGA
Source organism: Mongoloraphidia duomilia (assembly GCA_039654895.1). Taxonomy (NCBI): domain Eukaryota; kingdom Metazoa; phylum Arthropoda; class Insecta; order Raphidioptera; family Raphidiidae; genus Mongoloraphidia; species Mongoloraphidia duomilia. The sequence continues at coordinate 46,378,754 of CM077522.1, read as the reverse complement.
ATGAAAATTGTAGGAAATGTAATCCTCTTTAAAACATTACATAATGAAAGAATTGCTTAAGTCGACCGTTTCTGAGAGATTTCGAAAAAAGCAAAAAAGGTGGTAAAATTTCGTGGTTTTTCGGCTCCACCCACGTTAGCACAGGGTCCTCGAGGTCGAAAACTCATATTCTACTCCACAGAGTACCCGCAAACAACACAACAAAATATCATTAACTTCGGAATACTTTCCAGGTAACCCCCTTCATTTATTACCTACCGCTTGGACTAGAATAAAACATCGTAAATCTAAAATCTTGTCCATATTTCTAAAATGCCAATCCAGTATGAGACATTAGACGTCTGTGTCTGGAAAATTTTCGCTTGAGTATAGTAAAACAGACATAAAAACATGCAATGTACTTTGTCTCCCCCACCCCCCAGAAAATGTTCTAGCACCGCCCTTTTCACAATAAGTATTTATTAATGTGGACAAGGTTTACCACTGACAGAAAAAGTAAATTACATAACCCATTTCGGAACTGCGCACTTCTCGGTTGGGTGTCGATTATTTAATTTCCTTTTTTTTCGATCGCTGTGTATAATAATACGGACTTATGGTATGATGCAAGCACAACATATAGTGCGTTAGTCCGTACCACGACCTATACAGTCACTGACCTAAAAATGAAGGAATGGAAATTATTCCTAAATTGTTACTTTTCGTGTTTGAATTTATTTAATAAATTTATTTAACAAATTCATTAATTTTCGCTTAATTTTAATGAAGAGTTTCCTATGTTAAATTTAGTACCTCTCACTTTAACGATTTGTAAGATATGAACATTTTGTCAATAAAGGGTATGTGCTTCACCCACATAAGCGCACGGTCGAAGTTATACTTCAAACATTTACATTTTTACTTTTCCTCTCTCAGCATTTTTAAAATTAATAAATAATTAAATAAAATTTATGGATATCATAGCATCTATACAGGGTGTCCTAAAATTGCTGGAACACAGAGCTATCACGTGTAGTAGAGGTCAAAATAAGTCGATTGGACCCAATTTATTTATATACCAAAATGTACTGTTTGCCCGTGAGAAGAGTTCAAAGTTTACATAAAATTTTGTATTACAATTTTATTAAACTTGTACTAGGAATATCTGTTAGCATTATTTAAGAAAACATTTTTTTCCTTCGGAACTATGCGGAATACGAAATTTTTACAAGAGTAACAAAATGAAGATAATTAATCAGTCTTCTCGCTGAAAAATTTGAAAACCGTATTACCACTCCTAAGAAAGTTCTGAAAAAAATTTCAGGGGGTGAGGGTGGTTTTACCCCTCTACAATTTCTTTTGGGTTTCTTTGATAACCGAAAGGAGAGTAATCCTCTAAAATGCACTTTTGTCAAATTTCACTCAATTTGTTTCACTCATTTCTGAACAGCGTGCAAAAATGTGCTTTTTTATGTAAACTTTGAACTCTTCTCACGGGCAAACGGTGCATTTTGGTATATAAATAAATTGGGCCCAATCGACTTATTTTGACCTCTACTACACGTGGTAGCTCTGTGTCCCAGCAATTTTGGGACACCCTGTATATTACAAATATGTGTGGTCACAATTCGAATTTTCTGACAACCCATTAGAGTAGCCTTGATTTTAATACTAAAACAAGCCGTGAGGTGGATCGTTTATTAGGACTAAAGTGCGACCCTTGAGGTCCACACGACGAACTTCCCAGTTTGATAAATATTTAATAATAATAATTAAATTAGATATTATACAGAAAAGTAATCATTTTAATCATTAAAACATAATTATTATTTATTTTTAACAATAATTAAAAAAAAAAAAACGGCTGAACCGATTTTTGTAAAATTTATGTCGGATCAAAATGACGTTAACACGCCTCGATCGACACCCTTACGAAGTCGATATAATTTTTTATTCGCGAGATATTGTGTAAAATCTACTTTTTTGGAGGTTATTTGGTTAAGAAAAAAGAACGGCTGAACCGATTTTGAAAAAATTTCTTTCAGATCATATTTACGTTAATACGCGTCGATTGGCACCCTAACATAGTCGATATCATTTTTCATTCTCGAGATTTCGTCTTAGAAAGAAATGGACACATACATACGTACGTACGTACGTACGTACACACACACACATACACACACACAGACATCTTTCTAAAAGTAGTGTAAAAATAGTGTAGTGACCTTAAAACATAAAAATTTTTTTTCCTTTTTGATTTCGATTTTCGGACCCATTACAATAACTTCCAATGGGAAGTTAATAAATTTATAGAAAAATTTAATCTTCTTTTCTAAAGTCGGTTAATAAAATAATCCGTATTAATCGAGTTCAGGGAGTCTTAAGCATTAAAGGAGAACTGGGCTGGGGAGATGCGTACATGTATGTGAAAATGGGAAGATGAGAAGCCGACTGAAGCGTCTGGCCTCGGGGGGCCTTCCACGACGCCGACGCCCGTACACAGTACTGAGCGGGACTTTGGCTCCATTCTCAGCTGAGTGTAAACCCCAGTTTCAGAGACAATTTGATCTTGTTCATTGCGAACTCAGCACTCTGGCGTATATATTCACAGCATAGTCACAGTACAGAATCTGTAATATACAGGATGTACCAGAAATAAAGGGTGATGTGACGTGAGGAATAAAAACAAAATAAAAAAATTCAGATTTCGCAATCCTTACAACCATCGAGGACATTGGAAATGATAACAGCATATATGAAACATAATTAACTGTTTATTATACACAGAATATTTATCAATGCACTGTTTAGTTTTGTCAGGAATAACCCTATTATTCTTGTGTTATATACGCGTTCACTTTTGCTTGATTACTTAACTTTTAAATGGATTTTTCTACAGTATTTATTAACATTTGCTCAAAAATAACACCGCAGATCGTCGCAAATACCTCTCAATTAACCAGACATGATATAAAACACATTTCGAAAAAATTGCACTTGTTCAATTTTGCATGATCACTTGATCGTTGTCTTTTGGCCTTGAACGAAAACTCGTAACTCTGCCCCCATATACGAACATAAACATTTCCAATGTTAAAAAACTTGGGAATGGTTTTATAAAACCACGGCGCAAGAGAAACTTTATTAATTGTTTAATAAATGAGTAATAAAAATCACCGAAAGTATATAATTTTGTTTACGTGTTTTTGGTAATGTAATTTGAATCTTACGAAAAATCTATAAAAAAACGCTTGCAGATATTTTTTCAGTACCTAAGTTAATTTATATAAGTTTCAATTCTCCACGACACATCTAATCTTTTTTTTTTCTTTTGTTATAGTAGGTTATATCTCAGAAAGTGTTAGGTCTAAAATAAAAAAATGGCGTATTAATTAAGAGGTTATAATTTTTTTAGGAAAGCTATAGCGAATAATATACGAAACCCTCGACGCAAGAAGTACGTTTATTTTTTACCAACCTGTGTTTTTCTGGTATTACAAGAAATACTTATATAATTATGTTAAGGTCTCAGATACAGTAAGCCAGGTGGCCATGTGGAAAAGTACGAGTCTCTCAGGTAGAAACGCCAAGTCTAGGTTCGCCTCCCGAAGGCTTTTATATATATAATTTTTTTTATAAACAAAAATGTATAGGTATTCGATAACAATTTAAAAAATAAATAAATATTAGTAAAAAAATCTTTTTAGAGACAAGCTTTTATTTAAATGCACTAAAAAGGAAAAAATAATTATTAATAATATAGGTTCATAATTATAAAAAACGTGGGGTCGTGAACTCTATAATAGTTTATTAGTCACGACCCACGCTTTTATAATTATGAGCCTAAATGATTAAAAATTATTTTTTCCTTTTTAGTGCATTTAAATAAAAGCTTGTAGGTATCTAAAAAGATTTTTTACTACCTAATAATTATTTTGTTCATTTTAGTCTTTCAAAATTTTACCCCCCTTTGACACTCGTAGGGGTTGAATTTCGAAAAATCCTTTCTTAGTGGATGCTTACGTCAGAAAAGGAACCAACTGTCCAAATTTCAAGTTTCTAGCTTCAGCGATTTGGCCTGGGCGTTGATTAGTCAAAAAAACCCTACATCCCCGTTTGAACCCTGTAGGGGTTGAATTTATTTCTAAAAATGATTTATTCATATATTGTCATTGGGAATACATATGTGTACAAAATTTCAAATCGATCGGATACGTGGAAGTCGTTCAAAATTGACTTGCAAGATTTGACCTAAACAAACAAATAAACAAACAAACAAACACACAAACTAGCATACATTGCAAGTTAAATAAAAGCTTGTAAAAACAATTATTTCATTTTATTGTATTTTACGAACATTTAATTTTATAAAATAAATAAAAGTAGATGTGTTCATTCCCATGACACAGAATATATTTGTTTGTGTTTAACGGTATTCACTCATCTGTCTGTACCCGCGATACAGACATACCCATTTTTTTCGACGTAATGAATATGTAATATTTACAGAACTATTTATGGTCGCAGTTGAAGCTAGATCCGGCGAGTCTATCTAATATACATAATGTATAGCGTATTTTCAAGTTTTTCGTTCAACTATTGTTGGGTTAGGCAACTGATCCCTTCGTATGGCTTAGGAGCTTTCAAATATCTGTGATCTGCTCAGAGTCGGCTCTTGAACAGGGTCTTGATAGAGACACAGAAAAGTATACAAAAAAATCAAATAAGAGCCCTGTCTCACCGGTATGCCATGGCAGCGCAACCGGTTGAGCTACCATTGTTTCTATAGACTGCCAACAAACCAACCGGAGACACCAGACAAGACGCAGTTTCAGAAAATCCATTTTGCGGCATATATAATATAGATATTATCTATAAATAATATGTTGGAATTCGCTAATGAGGTTGTAAAAAATAAAAATAATAATATAAGTATGACTGTAGAAATCATATTTTGTAGGAACACAATGGCGTTTATTTATAACGGAGATAGGTACATGTTTTTAAACTTTAATAGCTGCTTACGTCACAACACCCGTGAGGTCGTCTAAGACCGATTGCAGCTTTGCTATCAATCATTAGGTTTGTTTTTTGATTTAAGCGCTGCTTTTGATACTGTGAATCATACGCATCTTTTAAAAAAATTAAACAAAATGGGAATTAGAAGAATACCAAATTCTATAATACAAAGCTACTTAGCTAATCGTTCAATGTTTGTCAATATTAATGAATCTAATTCAGAAACATGTCACGTAACAGTGGGTGTTCCTCAGGGAAGTAACCTAGGACCACTGTTTTTCATTTGTTACACAAACGATTTAAGCGAGCATATAAATTCAGGTAAACTCATTATGTACGCTGATGATATCACGGTATTAATAGCAGCCTCATCTTACTATGAAGCTCAGGAAAAAGCTAATAGTGTCATTGATCAGTTGTCTGGTTGGTGTTTTAAAAATCAACTTATTATAAATTTAGAGAAAACAAAGTACATAAATTTCAAGATTAAAACAACACCCAATGCAGACATAAATTACATAACATCTGTTCAAAAAACAAACCTAATACAATTTTTGGGCATCGAATTTGATGAAAACTTAAAATGGTACGAACATGTTAACGCTATCTGTAAAAAATTAAATACGTGTCATTATCAGTTGAAGCTGTTAAAAAATTATTTTGATCAAAATAGTCTAATCTGTGTATATTATGCGTTTGTATTTTCAATAATTAAATTGGTATCACAATTTGGGGACGCTCTCCTGATTGTAATAGAATCTTTATATTGCAAAAACGAATAATTAGAACAATTTTCAATATGGAGTACACACAAACATGTAGAGACATTTTTCGTGAGAAAAAAATATTAACATTCTTTGCAATATATGCATATGAGTTATTAAGCCATATGCACAGATTAGATTATTTTGATCAAAATGTTAGCAAACATTATCACACCAGAAAAAATGAATTTTCAATTAAACACAAAACAACATTTTTTGAAAAAAGTTCTGTGTACACTGGTCATAAAATGTACCTAAAGTTACATGAAAATTTGAAAAAGATAAAGAACACAAAAAAATTCAAAAATGAATTAAAAATATACTTAATTTCTAAAGTTCCATATCATTTCAACGATCTATTGTAAAGAATTCTGTATTTTGACGTTTTGTATACCGGTTGGTCGCTGCAAATAAAATTCTATTATTACTATTATTATTATTATTATTATTATTATTACTATGAAAATGGTACATGTATTTGTATTTAAGTATTGTAAATTATAGATGCGTCGACAACTTAGGTCATTCCCGTCTTGATTACATTAAATAACAACTAAAATAAAACTAAATGAAATCATAAAACATCCATGAGCGGAGGCGGGATTCGAACCCACGACAGTCTGATCCAGAGGCCGCGCGTTAACCACTGGACCACACTGTCTTCTACACGTATTAAATATAATATACTTATTAGATGAAGTCGAGATTTTCAAGGGCATTTTTCTCGGCTGAGGAATTAGGAAAAGGTCCTAGCCATATCTGCCCCCGTCTGAATTCGAAACCACTGCCTTCCGAATGCGAGTCTAGTTAGTAGTTCTGTACCACTAAGCTACATCGCTCGGTGTAAAAGCATAATATAGTACGCCATCACGAGATCTCAATACCGCTTTGGAAAATTCCTAAGACCGACTCTGGAACTACCTTTGCTGCTACCATTTCACAACTTAGGTACTGTATAGTAGTGAAATCAAAGAATAAGATAAAATACATATTTAATGCGGCGTGCGTCTTATATAACGGCCTATTGTTTTCAACTGGCGCAAAACTCTTGCGTCTGAACTGAATACGTCAATAGCGCAATTTATAACAAAAGGGGATGTTTTTATAGACTTTCGTATTAAAAGGGTAATGACATAGAAACTACTCGAACAGGGCTTACAAATTAACAAAAAAAAACCTCCTTCAAAAAAGTCACTAAAAAGAGGAAAATTATAAAATTTTGATGTCGACGCCAATTTAATTAGGTACTTTATTACTTATCTACTTTTTATATTTTAATAAATTGGCGCCGACCTCAAAATTTTATTATTTTCCTCTTTTTAGTGGCTTTTTTGAAGGAGGTTTTTTTTGTTAAAAAGTTTTTTATTTTTTACTTCTTACTCTTAGTGTCTTTACAATAAGTAGTTATTAACCTGTCTTGATATTTGATTACTAAATAACTAAAAAAACTTACGCTGTCTCAAAACTGACACTTACCTTAACGGTATCACAGTCCGTTACCCACTTTTTATTAAAATCAGTCGAAATACTGAACCGATTTAAGTAAAATTTATATTGAACCATTCTGGAGGTATGCCCTATTAAATAAAACATTAAACATCAAAAGATTTTTTTCGTTGGAGAGCAGCCAATTATATAATTGTTTCGAAACATATAGGAAAAAATCATTTTACCAACCAGTGATCACAGTCAGGATTCTAACCTGAACCTTTCCACTTTCGCGGCGGAATGAGCTTACAATACTCAACTGTGACATGATTGCTAAATTAATATTCTCCTTATATGCTTGGTCACAGTTGAGTATTGTAAGCTCATTCCGACGCGAAATTGGAAAGGTTCAGGTTAGAATCCTGACTGTGACCACTGGTTGGTAAATTGATTTTTTCCTATATGTTTCGAAACAATTATATAATTGGCTGCTCTCCAACGAAAAAATTATAATTTAAAAAAACTAAAAAACACGCTTTGATGAACTAAAAAGTAGAAAATAATTAATTAATTTTATTGTAAAGAAGCGTGGGGTTGTATGAAAATATGATACAAAGCACCCCACGCTTTTTTACAATAAAATTAATTAATTATTTTCTACTTTTTAGTTCATCAAAGCGTGTTTTTTAGTTTTTTTAAATTATAATTTATTTTTGCTTTTTAGTCCTGGAGATCCTGGTCAGGATAATGGGACAAACTTATGGAATTATTGTATTGTAATCGGTCCTTGATAAGTGTGCAAAGTTTCAGTTCAATCTGAAGTTTTTTGCTTTTTTTTTTTAGTCCTGGAGATCCTGGTCAGGATAATGGGACAAACTTATGGAATTATTGTATTGTAATCGGTCCTTGATAAGTGTGCAAAGTTTCAGTTCAATCTGAAGTTTTTTGCTTTTTTTTTTTAGTCCTGGAGATCCTGGTCAGGATAATGGAACAAACTTATTGAATTATTGTATTGTAGTGGGTCCTTGATAAGTGTGCAAAGTTTAAACTAAATCTGACCGTTCAAAGTTGGTCAAAATCAAGTTCAAAGAAGTCGGTTACAAACATACAAGTGAAGCTAATATAAGCGTGTTAAAAATCTTTCAATTGCATACACCTCCGTATAAAAAAAAACTATTATTATATTAAACATCAAAATCGGTTCACAAAACCAGGAGAAATCGGTGAACATACATTCATACATTAATAAAAAAACATAAATCTCGAATATAAAGCCTCCTCCTTTTTTAAAGTCGGTTAAAAAGACATGTGACAAGGTAAATTACATTGCAAGAAAAAGAGACATTTGGAAGTTTCAGAATTTTCCAACCCAACTTGGCTATTTATGAATCGATATTCAATGTGTTCTTAGCGTGACATCTAACGGAATTTTTCTAAAATTATTAGTTTGACAACTACCTACAGTGAGGTGTGCGCGTCGTTTAACGCTCTGCGTAAACTTTTGCGGTGTTGCATAAAGGAGTCTAAAACTAAATATCAAGACGTACATTCGTTAAATTCAGAATAAAAAATATGATACCTAAAATTAAAGTATAGCTGCATACTGTTTAAATAACAAACATTTGCGAGTGAATCTGCGGGTAATATTGACGTTCACACAAACGACGCCGATAATATATAAAATTAAGTCAAACACTTGGATTGGTAAGTCTACGATCGTTTCCAAGTATTCATTAACTTCCCATTGGAAGTTATTGTAATGGGTCCGTAAATCGAAATCAAAATGTATAACAAATTTTTATGTTTCAAGGTCACTACACTATTTTTACACTATTTTTAGAAAGATGTCTGTGTGTGTGTGTGTGTGTACGTACGTACGTATGTGTCCATTTATTTCTAAGACGAAATCTCGAGAATGAAAAATGATATCGACTACGTTAGGGTGCCAATCGACGCGTATTAATGTAAATATGATCTGAAACAAATTTTTTCAAAATCGGTTCAGCCGTTCTTTTTTCTTAACCAAATAGACTCCAAAAAAGCAGATTTTTTACAATATCTCGCGAATAAAAAATTATATCGACTTCGTAAGGGTGTCAATCGAGGCATGTTAACGTCATTTTAATCCGACATAAATTTTATAAAAATCGATTCAGCCATTTTTTTTTTAATTATTGTTAAAAATAAATAATAATTATGTTTTAATGATTAAAATGATTACTTTTCTGTGTAATATCTAATTTAATTATTATTATTAAATATTTATCAAACGTTCGTCGTGTGGACCTCAAGGGTCGCACTTTAGTCCTAATAAACAACCCACCTCACGGCTTGTTTTAAAAATTTAATCACATCACATGGTGGAAGACAAGCTTTAGTAATGACACGATAGCAGTATACTACATGTGGGAGTACACATAACGATGTAATTTAATCCAACTGCCATCTATTGATAAATGAGGCAATGGATCGTACGCACGCACGTCACTGCAACCAATTCAATGATAAAGAACATGGTAGTTACATATTATTATAGACTATGTAGAAATTTGCGTGTAGTGACATCATTTACAACGCGGCCATTATTCACACTAGTCGACTATTTATTTTTCATTCGAGTATTCAAATATTAAGAAAGTAAATGTCAATAATGTGTAAACTAATATTTCAAAGCCACTAATAATTTAAAAATAAACAAGCCGTGAGGTAGGTCGTAAACATTAGGACTCTTGAGATGCACACGACGAACTTCTCAGTTTGATAAATATTTAATAATAATAATTAAATTAGATATTACACAGAAAAGTAATCAGTCTAATCATTAAAACATAATTATTATTTAGCCAATCGACGCGTATTAACGTAAATATGATCTGAAAGAATTTTTTTCAAAATCGGTTCAGCCGTTCTTTTTTCTTAACCAAATAACCTCCAAAAAAGTAGATTTTACACAATATCTCGCGAATAAAAAATTATATCGACTTCGTAAGGGTGTCAATCGAGGCGTGTTAACGTCATTTTGATCCGACATAAATTTTATAAAAATCGGTTCAGCCGTTTTTTTTTTTTTTTTTTTTTTTTTAAATTATTGATGTTTTAATGATTGAAATGATTACTTTTCTGTGTAATATCTAATTTAATTATTATTATTAAATATTTATCAAACTGGGAAGTTCGTCGTGTGGACCTCAAGGGTCGCACTTTAGTCCTAATAAACGACCCACCTCACGGCTTGTTTTTAACAATAATTTAAAAAAAAAACGGCTAAATCGATTTTTATAAAATTTATGTCGGATCAAAGTAAAGTTAACACGCCTCGATTGCCACCCTTACGAAGTCGATATAATTTTTTATTCGCGAGATATTGTGTAAAATCTACTTTTTTGGAGTCTATTTGGTTAAGAAAAAAGAACGGCCGAACCGATTTTGAAAAAATTTCTTTCAGATCATATTTACGATAATACGCGTCGATTGGCACCCTAACGTAGTCGATATCGTTTTTCATTCTCGAGATTTCGTCTTAGAAAGAAATGGACACATACGTACACGCACACACATCTTTCTAAAAATGGTGTAAAAATAGTGTAGTGACCTTGAAACATAAAAATTTGTTATACATTTTGATTTCGATTTTCGGACCCATTACAATAACTTCCAATGGGAAGTTAAAAATGGGTATGTCTGTATCACGGGTACAGACAGATGACGTGCAGAATACCGTTAAATACAAGTAATTTTATTAATACATGCACTTTTATTTATTTATTTATTTATTTAAAAATAGTTTAATTTTATTTTTTTTTATATTTTATCTAATATCTAGATATGTTCATTATAAAAATAAAAAAAACAAGCCGTGAGGTGGGTCGTTTATTAGGACTAAAGTGCGACCCTTGAGGTCCACACGACGAACTTCCCAGTTTGATAAATATTTAATAATAATAATTAAATTAGATATTACACAGAAAAGTAATCATTTCAATCATTAAACATCAATAATTAAAAAAAAAAAAAAAAAAACGGCTGAACCGATTTTTATAAAATTTATGTCGGATCAAAATGACGTTAACACGCCTCGATTGACACCCTTACGAAGTCGATATATTTTATTATTCGCGAGATATTGTGTAAAATCTACTTTTTTGGAGGTTATTTGGTTAAGAAAAAAGAACGGCTGAACCGATTTTGAAAAAATTTCTTTCAGATCATATTTACGTTAATACGCGTCGATTGGCACCCTAACGTAGTCGATATCATTTTTCGTTCTCGAGATTTCGTCTTTGAAAGAAATGTACACATACGTACGTACGTACGTACGTACGTACACACACACACACACACACACACACAGACATCTTTCTAAAAGTAGTGTAAAAATAGTGTAGTGACCTTGAAACTTTAAAATTTTTTTTCCTTTTTGATTTCGATTTTCGGACCCATTACAATAACTTCCAGTGGGAAGTTAATAATATTAAAAGTTGTCGGGATTTGATTCGGGCGTTTGAATCTGTTGGTAGTCTAGTACTTTGCCACATAGCTACCTGGCTTATGTCAACATAGGCCTATGCGTTTTGTTTCACATGACAACTATAACTTCCTTCTATTTCCGTAACATCCAATATGTCTCAAATGCCACTCCAGTATAAGAAATTAAACGTTATTCACATCAAAAAACTTAACCTCAAAGCCACTAACAAATAAGAATTTGAGGTCGACGCTAATTTAATTAAGTAGGTATATAAAAAGTTTTAGTAATTAAATTGGCGCCAACCTCAAAATTTTATTATTCTTGACGGAGGCTCATTTTTTATAGAGATTGTATTATCACAGTGAACACGATCTGTCAACTACCCCAACATTCCCCCTCCGTGCACTGTAAAAAATGGATGTAAAAATACTTTGAAAGTTAATGTAGAATTCGCTCGATTTTCTAAGTGATTTTACATTATTATTTATTTTTACACAGAAAACTTCATAACAACTTGGACTTTTACTGTAAAGTTAAACAAATTTGTGATTTTTACATAAAGTAAATTAAAATTACATAATTTGTGTAATATTCCAATAAAGTGTGTAAAAATTACAAAATAAAATGTATAGTTACATATATAAAATGGATGAATACAAAACAAATTAATGTAAAATTAGTAACCACGCATGCGCAATGTGTTTTTATGGAATCTACGCGATGTGGCGATACCTGTTTGCGACGCCATTGTCTCTTTGTGTGCCTATTACCAGATTAATCGCTGGCTACAAATGGACCATCCATAATCTATGTAATCGGCCTTCTCATTTCTTACAGTGTGTACATAGTCTATAGTGTGATGTTGTTAGTATTGGTAGCCAGTCATTGGAAGAAGTCGTGCCAACTGAAACCAATATGTAGTGCGTGTTCCCTTAACGTTTGTGAAGAAGGTCACAAAATCCCCAGGGACCACTAACACCAAGTCAAATTCTAAAAGTAAGCATTCTTTCTAACCTTAACGTCCTCCATACGATTGCACTCAAAGGATACTCTGAGACCCTCCTAAATTGTTTCTTGCTTACAATTCGCGCGTTCTGAATAACTCTCTACAATTCTTTTTTCAACTTCTGCTTTCAAAATACGTTTGTCAAAGCAAAAGTTTAGTTTAAAATGCAAAAGTTAATTTATGAAAACACCGATAGCGGTGCCAAAACTTGCCGACAAAATACACTATAAGAAATGAGAAGGCCGATTACATAGATTATCGATGGTCCATTTGTAGCCAGCGATTAATCTGGTAATAGGCACACAAAGAGACAATGGCGTCGCAAACAGGTATCGCCTGTACATCGCGTAGATTCCACAAAAAATACATTGCATGCGTGGTTACTAATTTTACATTAATTTGTTTTGTATTCATCCATTTTATATATGTAACTATACATTTTATTTTGTAATTTTTACACACTTTATTGGAATATTACACAAATTATGTAATTTTAATTTACTTTATGTAAAAATCACAAATTTGTTTAACTTTACAGTAAAAGTCCAAGTTTTTATGAAGTTTTCTGTGTAAAAATAAATAATAATGTAAAATCACTTAGAAAATCGAGCGAATTCTACCTTAACTTTCTAAGTATTTTTACATCCATTTTTTACAGTGTAGTGTAATGAATGAATTGTGGATTATAGACGCTCGACAACAGAGGTCTTTAGCGTCTGAATACAAAATAGTGTATTTGTATTTTGTGTAACATTAACCTATCATGTTTTAATTTGTTTTTGGGGCAAAATAAAACTTTTCCAATGATTACATTTTCCTAATTTTTCCGATGACAATATTTGATAATATGTTGGCTATGTTAACATGTGGTGGAATTCCAGTTGTTGATGGTGGGAGAACGTGTCTCCAGTCGCTGTCTTTTTATACTATTCCAACTCCACAAGGAATTGTACTAATTTAGGTCAAAATTCACTTTTCAAAATTTTACAATATTTTTTCGTTTTTGGTCCCCTGAATCCAAAAAACATATTTTTGGAGAAAGTCTGTTTGTTAGTCTGTGAGCACAATACAGGTCAACCGGCTGAGCGGATCGAAACCAAATTTTGGCAGGATGTTTGACATATAATAAACTAAATCTGACCGTTCAAAGTTGGTCAAAATCAAGTTCAAAGAAGTCGGTTACAAACTGACAAACAAGCATACAAGCAAGCACACAAGCAAGCCCGCAAGCAAGCATACAGGTGAAGCTAATATAAGCGTGTCAAAAAGGAATAGCCCTGTTGTTTTTGGAGAAAATCGGCGCATGCGCAGAAGATATATTTGCTATAACGCTATTTTTTTATTTCAACGATATACTTTTTACAGCGATTTACTATTCCTACCATTTTAACAAAAAAGTTTTGTAAAAAGTTTTTTTCTAAATTTTGTAGTTTCGTAAATATTTTGAAAATAAAAAGTCTGTTGTTTTTCAGTAATTGATCTGTCAGAAAGAAATGAGTTAGCTGGCAAGCATGCTTTGATTATTTTTACATGTAAGCCACGGGGTGGTAACCAAGGCAATGGAAAACAATTGTTAATACTCTGTACTGTCGACAGAGCATTCTTTTGTTTTGAGTTTCTATGGGAAATTTGCTTAGTTTTAACTTTTAATTTAAGGTAGTTGTCGTGCTACAATAACATCCAAAAGTTTCGTATATAATACGCTGTAAAACAATAAATAAGTTAAGTGTTTAATGTAAAAAATTTTTGTTAGAAATTGTACCTAAACTGTTGTTCACATAGTAACACATATTTCACTTAGTTTGGATTATATAAAAATGTCAATCTTTTCTCATAAATTGTTGAACTTTGCGTTATTATATCTCAACAATAAAAAGGTCAATAATTTTTGGATTTTCTTTTTTAAACTCAGAACAAAAACATCAATGAACAGTTAGTTTTTTGAAAATTTGTGACTATTACTTTTTTTTTTAAATTAAAAAACTTGTCAAAAACACAACCTTTCCTATGCTCTCCGTGTTAATTATCCGAACTTTAATTAAGTTTATCTCGAGTTAGAGATGGTCAATCAACTTCAAATTTTAATGGTATTTGTATTATAGTATTCTGAATGAGTATACGAAAATTTAGAATTTTCTGACACTGTACCCATAGCACGACAACTACCTTACAAAAATAAATAAACATCACTAAAGTTGTAGAGTTGGAATGGTCCCGTCGCCCAACTGGCTGGAATTTTTTTTGCTGTTGTACTCAAGATGTGTCTGTATCAGAAATTATACATAATAAAAACCAAAGTGATATATTACTCTATACTATTTCAGGATGGACTACAATATTGTGAGTGCTTTCTCAAATCTACTTTTATAAGTCTGTGAAATTGCAAATTAAATAAGTAAATAGTTTAAACTCAATTTCGTAAAATGATGTAAGATAAGATTTATTGTCACAAAAATATAAAAATTTTACAATTTGTTACATAGTTTTCATATTCTGGTTCCTATATATTACCCAGTGGAATAAGCTTAATGCTAACGTGTTTGTTTTTTATTTGTGGTCTTATGTGTTACCATCATTTTTACTTCCCACCTCTACTATGGTAGGGAAGTAATGAATTTAGTCCGAAAAAAATATTACAAGATTTTAACAGATTTTCACGTTTTGAGACCCTAGCAATCGTTTAAGATCATTTTCTGACTGATGTCTGTGTGTGTGTGTGTGTGTGTGTGTGTATGTGTGTGTGTGGTCAATTTTTTGCCTTCGATATCTTAAGAACGGAACAACATACGGGCATGCCGATTGTTCTATTGTGTTTATCAGCCTTTAACTTAGATCTGATTAGATTTTGAGTCAAATCGGTTCAGTGGATCCTGAGATATTTAAAAAAACGTCCTCAATGTCACGTATTAACATAGGTGAAAAAAATATAAATGAATTCTAGATGTTATAATATGAAAAAAATGTAAATATTTTTTTCTCTAAAATATATAGTTTTCGAGAAAAAAAATATTTTACTAAAAAAAATAAAAATTGTACGTAAATCAAGGTAACCATGATTTTTGCTATATTAAGTTAGCCATCAGTAGATCACCAAACAAAAAATGAGGGCCATGCTTTTTTCAAAGAATAAAAATAAAATTGTGTTTTAAAGACCACCAACAGCTAAGGTTATTTGAGCCTAGTCAAAGAATAAAAAAAAAAAGTGTTTATTTTTTGCAAATATTTACTAGGTGGGAAGTATAGGACTGGTCATCAGTCGAATTTTTTTTGTTAAGATATAGGGAAAAGTTTAAAAGAACCCTACGCGAGATAATAAAATGATGTAAAACATAGGTATAATAGTTACATTATAAACCATTACCTCATCTATATCGGGGGAGGTTCATTATATACATATTATGTATTTTGTGTATGTAGTTCAGTACATCTGTAGGTACAGAACACATTCTATACCTTTTACACTAATGCTAGCCGCTTCTGGGTAAATAAAAGTTATTGCGACAGAATCGAAATTGCTTTTTGAAACTATAGAATGTGAACTATGTGTATAAGTACCTACCCTATAGATAGGCTAGGATTTCGTTTACACCGTCCATAATACTGAATTGAATTCAGAACGAAATAAGTTTTTGGTTAATTTTTTTTTGGGAAACAATAAGCGTACAGAGCTAGGGCAATAATACCTAAGGTCGATTTATATTATCCGGTCAGACACGGCGCGGGAACGTAGCGTTTCCGGCAAGACAAACATTTTTACATATGCGTAGTGAGTTTAGTACGGCTGAGGATATTATAGGGTTTTTTGGAAGTTTTTTGCAGCCAATTTATTTATATTGAAAGAGTTTTATTTATACTAAACGTTTCGCCTTTTTAGGCATCATCAGTAATATTCTGAAATGTTATACATATATACATTAAAATGAACATGTTATAATACAGTATTTGAAAATAAAGATAAATGAATGAATTAGATTCAAAATACTTACATTTTATAGTGAAATTATGATGTATGAACATTATTTGAACGATGTTGTTATTAGCATGGATTTTAGACAACTGTTTCTATTTTTAAAATGAAAGAAAGTTATGAAAGCTATTGTAAGTGTATTGTTGTATTTGTATGCAAGTGTGTATACTTGTATTCAGGAGTACCAATTGTATAGATAAAGGAATAACTTTAGGAGGTGTAATGTACTATTGTTTTAGAGGTACTATTGTGTAGATGGAGTATTTTTTTTATTAAAATCAGCCGAACTACTGAACCGATTTTGATAAAATTTCTATGGGACCAATCTGAAAGTATATCCTTTCAAATAAAAAAAAAAATTCAAAATCGGTTTATAAATGACTGAGTTATGAGGTAACAAAAATGAAAAAAACCGAATTGAGAACCATCTCCTTTTTTGAAGTCGGTTAATAAATAAATATATAACGTAGCTTAACTATCAGAAAATGTCCCTAAAAATGCTAAGTCAATTAGTATTGCGAATTGCGATTGTGGTGTAAACCGAGTCATAGAGTGTACGAATAGCGCACAGTTTAAATTTATGATGTGCATGTTGGAGGACAAGTGAGCTGCCGGTTTTAGTCGAGCACCATCACCCAGCTCTAGAGCTCCACCCCCCGTCCCTCTTGTTCTGTTCTGACTGAACACTGCAGCGCGGAAGTTTATAATTATTATATAGAAGCACCTATAGTTCCAAGGCCAGAAGGCAAAATCGTCTATGTCGTATTTGTGTTCCAAATTCAGAACTATAGGGGTGCATTCCACTTGGCGATCGCAACGCTTACAACGGCCAAACGTAATGAACGCGGCCATAAGGCGCGAGCGTAGTGGGCGAAATGGTCGCCAAGTGGAATGCACCCTAGGTGTGCCGTTAATTGATCTCAGCAATTTTATACCACGACAAGTGATCCCACGACAACTGATCCCAACGACAAATGATTCCAACGACAATTGATCCCACGACATTTGATCCCAAAAAATTGTCTATAAACTGATAGCGTCTGATAAGTAATAAAGTTATTAAATTTTATTAATTTAATGAAATAATTTAATCGAGGGAAATTTGTTTGAATTAAATTTGTAGACGTTATGATATATTTGTAATTACATTGTTATTAGAATAGGGTATTTGACTAAAATTTTTTTTTGTGGTATATTAATAGAGTAATAAATTCTGAACAAAATGACGCCTAAATCTCTTCATTCTGATTTCAAATAAGCTCAAAAATAATTTTTGAAATATTTATGTTAGCCCCGCCCGCTTAAAAATCGTTTTTGCTCTACTGATATATGACGTCATAATTTTATGAACTTGCGTTTATATTAGCTAATAATATTATCTAAAAACCCAGAAACAGAGTGTTGAAAAATACCATTTTGTACCTATGTAAACATGATGTAAACAATATGACCTACGTTGCTATGGATACATTTACATTTTACTTATAATTGACGTCACGCGGTGTTTGAAGTCACGTGACACATAGATAAAAAATCATGATTTTATTTATTTATTTAAATATGTTTACGAAACTTAATTAATAAAAATAAAAATTCTAATAACTATTTTAGAGCATAAACTTTCATTATAACAAAGTTTTATATTTTATTTTGATCACTGGCAAATACCTTATTCTAACGAATGTAATAGAATAATGTGTTTATGAGTTAATAGGTGCGTTTGGTATCAAGGTGTAGTATAGTGTAGTGTAGATAATTTTTCACTGAAAAGTGTAAAAAGTTCACCAAAAGTGTAAACTAAATGTACACTTGTAACAAACGGGCTAGTGTACATTCTGAGTAGATTGTACATGCGCATTACAAAATAAATTAATGACAGATTGGCTGAGTTCATTATTTCTAGTTTTTACAGTTTTTTTTGGTCGTAAAAATGTTAAACTCACTGCCATATTTATCTTGTACCATTACATTTTGAAGCTCATTCATTTTTAAGAGACAAAAAATGTAAAAAATTGAGTACGAAAAAAGTATCAAATCTGTCAAAGCGATTGTCAATTCAGACATATATCACGTGACCTACACTACACTACGTGCACCTGCTCAAAAGTCAGGACTAATAGTTGTTACACTTTTAGTCCCACACTGAAATAACAAACAGATCAGTTATTTTACACTTTTGTATAACAAACGTAATAGTGTCAAAAGTGCTTACACTTTTTACACTACACCTTGATACCAAACGCACCTATGAATCCTTTAGAGATTATGTAATGATCAAGTTGAATAATTCACTTTTTTTATCATTGCCCGGGAAACGTCGTAACTTTGTCAAAAATTGTATTTTATGAATTAATAACAAATTATCACGCTAACTTTTCATAAACTTTAATGGCATATTTAACAATCCGTTTATCGTTATAATGTGAAAAGCACGAAAGACCAAATTGACTGCTTACAAATATAACGTCTACAAATTTAATTCAAACAAATTTCCTTCGATTAAATTATTTCATTAAATTAATCAAATTTAATAACTTTATTACTATCAGACGCTATCAGTTTATAGACAATTTTTTGGGATCAAACGTCGTGGGATCAATTGTCGTTGGGATCAAATGTTGTTGAGATCAGTTGTCGTGGGATCACTTGTCGTAGTATAAAATTGCTGGGATCAAATGTCATGGAACCCAGTCCATATATACAGTTCGGCCGAGCGAAGCGACGAGTGAAGGCTAGTATAGCATAAATTTAGACAATTTAGACTATTCTTGCATATAATTATACATTCTGTCTATAGGACCATGATATAGTATGTACATTATTATGTTTTAACCCCCGATGAAAAAAAGGGGTGTTATATAAGTTTGCAGCCTGTCGTGTTTGTCTGTCTGTATTACTGTCTATGGCATTGCAGCTCCCAAACGGATGGACCGATTTCAATGCGTTTTTGTTTGTATATGAAAGCTGGTATTTGCGAAATGGTTCTTAGTCATGTTTGATTGAAATCGGCTCAGCCGTTTCCAAAATCTTCAGCTCTCAACACAGTTTACAGACACAATTAGGTATTTGAATTTAAAAAAAATTATTAATTTTTTAATTTTTTCTAATAATTTAACATAAATAATATTGAAAAACGAAAAGAAAAATTTTTTTAAAGCCATAGATAAATTACTAAAAATTAATTAAAATGTATAAAAATTTAAAAAATATCACGTGACTACAAAACGCGCCAGGAATGTTTGTGACGTCGTTATGTTAAAATTTGTGTGCATTTGTTGGTATTTGTGTATGTGTATTATACATACTATCAAAAATAATAAAATTAAGAAAAATTGCAGGATAGTGGACAAAATATTTGATTTATTAAATTAAATGTACGACGTTTCGTCTATAGATTTAGACTTTTTCAAGTACATACATAAAATTTTTTATGTATGTACTTGAAAAAGTCTATAGACGAAACGTCGTACATTTAATTTAATAAATCAAATATTTTGTCCACTATCCTGCGATTTTTCTTAATTTTATTATAATCACGATGGACACGATTTCTAATATAAACTATCAAAAATAATAAATTTTTAACTTGGTAACCATGGATACAAATACCATAGATAACATAATGACGTCACACGCGTTCGGATTCTTTCGGCGCGTCATCGGAACTGAGTTTAAAAATTAATTTTTATTTAAATATAACTTTTTAATTAGTAAGCAAAAAAATTAAATAAAAACACTTTTGCTATAAAACTTGTATGCATGGTCTTTCCATTTAATAAAAAAAAAATTCATTCAAAAACCCAATTGGTCGAATTTCGACCACAGGCTAAACTAGTTATGATAAATTCGCCATAAGCAATGTTGTCTTTTTGTCACAGAGTTAATTGGCTTCGTTATATTATTATTATTCGAGTATTTAAATCTTTATTGCGTTATTATCGCCGCTTTATTTCATCTATACGTACAAATTTAACACCTATATTAAATCTGTTTTCATATAAAAAATGTATATTAACTGTAAAATGTATCTGTCAAAAGAAATAAAGAGGACTTCAAACTTATAACACGAAAACACTTTGTCAAATGATTTTCAGATAAAATAAAACATTTATTATAAGAACAAAAACCGGCCAAGTTCGAGTCAGAATCGCGCACCGAAGGTTCCGTACAATAATAAAAACGACGCCAATAGTGTATGCAGTGCCATATGGCAAGTTATAATATGCACTATATTTTGTAATTTATTAAATACTTTTGAAAATTTTAAGTACCTATTTTCGAATTTCAAAGACAAATAATATGATTGATGGTACACCCTCGGCGCGTGAGTCTAAAAAGTTTTTGCAAGTTTTTTTTTTGTCTTTTACACTTTTGTATATTCAACCACTATCTAAAACCATAAAATAAGTCTAAAAGTTAATTTTTAAATAAATATTGGTAAAAAAAACTTTTTAGAGACAACCTTTATTTAAATGCACTAAAAAGAAAAAAATAATTTTTGTTAATTTAGGTTCATAATTATAAAAGCGTGGGTCGTGAACTTATTAGTCACGATCCACGCTTTTATAATTATGAACCTAAATTATTAAAAATTATTTTTCCTTTTTAGTGCATTTAAATAAAAGCTTGTCTCTAAAAGTTTTTTTAATAATATTTATTTTGTTCATTTTAGTCTTTCAAAATTTTACCCCCCTTTGACACCCGTAGGGGTTGAACTTCGAAAAACCCTTTCTTAGTTGATACTTACGTCAGAAAAGGAACTAACTGTCCAAATTCTAACTTCATCGATTTGGCCTGGGCGTTGATTATGTCAAAAAAAACCCTACATCCCCGTTTGAACCCCTTAAGGGTTGAATTTATTTCAAAAAACGATTTAATCGTGTATTGTCAACGGGAATACATATGTGTACAAAATTTCAAGTCGATACGTGGAAGTCGTTCAAACTTGACCTTCAAGATTTGACCTAAACAAACCCACAAACAAACTAACATACATTGCAAATTAAATAAAAGCTTGTAAAAATAAACTAATAGGTTCCTAAAAAAAATACACCTAACGTCTGATAAGTACAGCAATTCCTACAATTTCAATATATTTTAACTAGAAAAGCACTTAAAGTTTTCAGTTGACGAACTACTTAAATTTGTTGATTGTTTGATTTTAATTGTTTTAACTACGTTTTGTTTTCAAGTACACTGAATTAATTACTGACGCAAAGTTCATTATGACAATTACTAGTTGTTGATTGACGTCAATTAAAAGTCTGCTTTGATACTTGATGCTTTTTTTAATAAATTTATTTGTCACGTTACAATGACTGGCTTCGTAATATTGCGTAATTTTATAAAAATACACATTAAAAATATAGCAGAAGTGAGATACTTTTGAATGACTTTCATATTAAGAGAACTTTGTCACTGATAGAGATATAAATCCTTTCAATTAACACTACACGCAAAATACCGATTATAAAAAATGTGTTTGAAAGACCACCAACAGCTAAGGTTATTTGGGCCTAGCACCAATTCATATTTTCAATTCATTATTTTTTTTTTAATAATAAATTGAAAATCCAATTGACACTTTTACTAGCTCTCGGGCTAGACAGGCATTAATGTTCACAAAATTAGAATGAAAACTTCAGGTAAGGCTTGTAATCTAATTCTTTGTATAAAAGTCGATCAATTTTTTGACATTTCAAAATAAAACCTAATTTAATATTAATATTTGAGATATTAGGATGTCCAAAATTTATACTAGTAAGTACCTGACAGTGTTCTTGAGAAATTGGAATGAAAAAATAAATTTTAATAAAGTTTTGTTTTGAAATGTCAGAAAGTTGATCGACTTTTATAGAAAGAATTAAATTACAAGCCTTCATTCTAATTTTGTGAACATTAATGCTTGCGTCTTGAAGAATATGTGTTTGAACATTCTCCACATACAAAACCCATTTTTTAATCGCTATCAACTATCCATATATTAGTATACAGAGTTCACTAGCTAGTTGTTACGTTCGTTTAGGTGTGTGTGGTTTGAAACGACATCAAGATGGGGTATTCGACCAATCAGAACGGACCCTGACTGCAGGGCCTAGTCGCTTGTTATTTACACTCCCATTTGGAGTCTATCAATAAAATAATTATCTATCTAACTATCTATTATGAATATTAAAATGTGAGGAACACGCTAATGACCTCTGTTGTCAAGCGTCTATAATCCACAATTCAATTCAAATCGAATTAAACCAAACGCAAAAATCACAAAATGCTCACAAAAGCTCATTCCGCCGCAAAAGTGGAAAGGTTCAGGTTAGAATCCTGATTGTGACCACTGGTTGGTAAAATGATTTTTTCCTATATGTTTCGAAACAATTATATAATTGGCTGCTCTCCAACGAAAAAATCTTTCACAAAATGTATTTTAACGACACAAATAAATCCGTGTTAAGTAATGCGTAAGTAAATAAAACCAGTACAAAATTTTGTGAGCTTCCATTTGATGAGTATTAAATATTCCAACGTTGGGAACAATTAATTAAGTAAGATAATATTTAAATGCTACCTGTCACTCGATTGTAAATAGGGTCGTGAGTTGGTCAGGTGTAGTGAGGGGTTGTGAACGGACAGACAAGCCGGCAGTCAACGGTGCTTTGGTGACTGGTGACACGGTGATGAATGACACTACCACCGCCGCTCTACAACCCCCAACCAAGAGAGAGCGTATGGTGATGGATAGGTCTGTGACCGGTGCGCTAGGCGCATCAGAATGGCACCAGTGATCATTGCTAAGATATCAGTTTGATTGCTACAATCAACTATTTAACTGAGAGCTGGCGACGGATTTACTTTTTGGTATATTAGCAGCTCTATAAATAATAGAACGATAACGAACAAAATTAACGCGCTACCATGTCTTAAGTTACGTGCAGTATGGAGCTGGGATTCTAGATGGTAGCGTAGATCATAGCAGGGCTTACTTAAATTAATGCATTGTTATATATGCGAGCGTGCACAACGAAGCAGTGAGTGTAGCAGGTATAAGCGCTGTTACAAGAGCTGCTAGATTTAAGAATGTATCTCACCATTCTTTCAGCGCGCTGACTACTACAATCAACGTGTGACAACTGTCAAATGGCCGTTACAAGTTTCGCAATGGATGTGACTAGTTTAATAAATGAAATTTTGCCAGTTTTTATTTAATTCGTTTTGAGTTTTTTCTAAGACGTATTTAAAAGTGTCAGGTTCCATACGTAAATATTCAAAAAACCAGTTTGGGAAAAATTTTAATTCTTGGTATAAATGATGACATTCGCCATGTTTAGATCGTTTTCTATTAATAGGGTGGACATGAGAGCTCCTATCCAAATTTATATTTAAAATATACCACTTTGTAGTAGAAGAACACAAATATTCATCTTCGCTATCTGACATTTCAAACGCGATTTAAGCTTGTATCAATGTAGTATCAAAGCTTCGTTTTGCGAACCTATAAGCGCTTATAATTTCAGCCACCATCCACCATACATGCTACCATCTAGAATCCCAGCTGCGTACTGCACGTACCTTTAGGGCAGACACGGCGATTTTAACCGAAGCGTTTACAGAGTCGGTTTCCAAGTCGATTAGTCGTTTAATATCCACTAGTGGATATTTTCAACAATAAGAAATTTGATTTCTGGCTTAGCGGCTACTTTTATCTAAAAATATTTGGAACAAAAAATATGGACAATTTTACGGCAAAAAAAAACGCATTTTGCACTCAGATTTTTCAAGACTTTTAGTACCTATATCAAAAAGATACTAACAACGAACTAACAAATTCAATCCCCATCTTTGTGAGAGTTAGTTCCACCCAAAAGCCTACATCTACTGTATTATGTGAAATTCACTGTATAAAAAAGTGGGTGTGACCACACGACAGAAGGGAAAACTTATGGTTTTCTAATTTTAAAATATATACTTATATGTTTTAGTGTCATCTATTATCGCAGCTATGAACTACAAATAGCTTATTACCAACACACTACAAAAAACTTTTCAATTAAGTTTTAGTGTCATCTATTAGCGCACCTATGAACTACAAATAAATTATTACGAACACACTACAAAAACCTTTTCAAGTAAGTTTTAGTGTCATCTATTAGCGCACATATGAACTACAAATAACTTATTACCAAGACACTACAAACACCTTTTCAATTAAGTTTTAGAGTCAGCTATTAGCGCACCTATGAACTACAAATAAGTTTTAGTGTCATCTATTAGCGCACCTATGAACTACAATTAATAACTTATTACCAACACACTACGAAAACCTTTTCAATTATGTTTTAGTGTCATCTATTAGCGCACTTATGAACTACATAAAACTTATTACCAGCATACTACAAATACGTTTTCGTGTTGGAGCCGAGTAAACCCGATTCAGCGTCACAGACCCGAAGCGTGACGGTTCGCTTTCGTTCACTACTCAGGCAAAGCACTTCAAAAATCATGCTGAATCGATTCTAACTACTCGCAGCACTGTATTTCATTTAGTTACGGATGTATAGGCGTTTTAATGTTTATAAAATTATGTGGGTGGATAGCCACAGGCATTAATAGTTTCCCTAAACAAATGAATATGAATCGCGTAGACATTTGCAGCGAAGTCGAATGTTCATTCACACTTAACCGAGTTGTTGACAGAAACCGTACAGAAAACTTCGTCTAGGTATGTCCGTCCGTTCGTCTGTCTATATACCTACATTATATTACTGTGCAGAAGAAGATTCCATCTGCTTGACATTTAACCCGACGACGTAAGATTGATTTGGATATTTAAGGCACGGTGACCCCTACGTGTCGATTGTGTTTCGCGTAAGCTACATTTCAAGCGCTTGAATGCCACGCCGAATTCATGGCATTTGTAAAGTCGGTTACACCGTTATCAAACGAAAAGGTCAACTACTAACACACAATAATTTTTTAACCGACTTCAAAAAAAGGAGGTGGTTCTCAATTCGGTTGTATTTTTTTTCTTTTATGTTTGTTACCTCATAACTCAGTCATCTATAAACCGATTTTGAAAAACATTTTTTTATTTGAAAGGATATACTTTCAGATTGGTCCCATAGAAATTTCATCAAAATCGGTTCAGTAGTTCGGCTGATTTTAATAAAAGTGAGTAACGGCGTGTGATTTTTTAAGGTAAATGTCACTTTGCTTGGACATATCAGACAGCGTAAGAAAGTCGGTTTAATAAAAGTGAGTAGCGGCGTGTGATTCTTTTAAGGTAAATGTCACTTTTTGACACTAAAAAGTAAAAAATAAAAAGCTTTTTAACAAAAAAAAAACCCTCTTCAAAAAAACACTAAAAAGAGGAAAATAATGAAATTTTGAGGTCTGTGCCAATTTAATAAAATACGAAGTTGGTTAAAAAGAAGATATTATTCACTATACTATACTTTTTAACCGACTTCATATTTTATTAAATTGGCAAAGATTTCAAAATTTCATTATTTTCCTCTTTTTAGTGGCTTTTTGAAGGAGGTTTTTTTTTTGTTAAAAAGTTTTTTTAGGACCCCTATTACTGAGTCTACTATGTCTGTTCGTCCGTCCGGCCGCCTGTCACAAGGGTCTATCTCACAAACGGTAAGAAACCCTTGCAAATAATAATTAGAATGAAATAATTTATCAATTAATTTTAATAACATTAATGTTTTCATTTTACCGTACTATTTCTATAATACTGTACATACAGGGTGCTGAATCGTTTTGCGGGTAATGGGGATTTAACCCGTAAAATCAAACTTCGGCGATTTCCTGCTTCCCTAATTATTTTAGGAAAAATATCTTCGATTAAAAGTTTTAGAACATAAAATTCTGCATCTAAATCCATTAAACAAAATTAATTTTGCATTTGCTTTGTAACGGCAGAAATTTGACATGAAAATGTCAAAATTACCTCGAAAACAGATAGCGATAGCCATGGAACTTGAACAAAATGATTAGAAATTATTCTGACAGCTAAAACATCATCATTTTGCTCAAAGTTCCATGGCTATCGCTATCTGTTTTCGAGGTAATTTTAACATTTTCATATCAAATTTCTGCCGTTACAAAGCATGCAAAATTAATTTTGTTTAACGATTTAGATGCAGAATTTTATGTTCTAAAACTTTTATTCGAAGATATTTTTCCTAAAATAATTAGGGGAGCATGAAATCGCAAAAGTTTGATTTTACGGATTAAATCCTTATTAGCCGCAAAACGATTCAGCACCCTGTAGATGCAGTACTATTATAGTTATAGAATTGTACCAAGTGAGTCGATTGAACGACGGTGGCAAACGTCGTCCGCCTAGCTTAGTGGAATCGAAATATACGTTGGCGAAGCCACAGGTAGCGGCTAGTGATAATTATATAAATAGATTATATCTGTAACATATAATAATAACAAGCCGTGAGGTGGGTCGTTTATTAGGACTAAAGTGCGACCCTTGAGGTCCACACGACGAACTTCCCAGTTTGATAAATATTTAATAATAATAATTAAATTAGATATTACACAGAAAAGTAATCATTTTAATCATTAAAACATCAATAATTAAAAAAAAAAAAAAAAAAAAAAAAACGGCTGAACCGATTTTTATAAAATTTATGTCGGATCAAAATGACGTTAACACGCCTCGATTGACACCTTTACGAAGTCGATATAATTTTTTATTCGCGAGATATTGTGTAAAATCTACTTTTTTGGAGGTTATTTGGTTAAGAAAAAAGAACGGCTGAACCGATTTTAAAAAAATTCCTTTCAGATCATATTTACGTTAATACGCGTCGATTGGCACCCCAACGTAGTCGATATCATTTTTCGTTCTCGAGATTTCGTCTTAGAAAGAAATGGACACATACGTACGTACGTACGTACGTACGTACGTACGTACGTACGTACACACACACACACACACACACACACACAGACATCTTTCTAAAAGTAGTGTAAAAATAGTGTAGTGACCTTGAAACATTAAAATTTTTTTTCCTTTTTGATTTCGATTTTCGGACCCATTACAATAACTTCCAGTGGGAAGTTAAAAAAACGACCAGATACATTTGACGATTATAGCATATTTAGAGTCGGCAGTCGTCACTGTATAATTTTATAGCTCGCGTTCAATGAAATTACATTTCATTTTATTGCCGTTCAAGGAAGATTATTAAATTACGAACATATAAACTTATCATACAAATACCATACACGCTTATTATAAATAGACTCCGCATTCATATAATAATCCATGCCTCAATGATACGCAACGCGAACGACTAAATTGTGATTCACAGTCACGTAGTGTTAAAGTTATGTTACGAACATAAAATATCACACACATTGTAAATAGACTCCGCAGTCCGCATACATGTAATAATCCATGCCTCAATGAATACGAATATTTTTAAGCGGTTTTATTTAGCTTGACCCCGTATATTTGTTTGTTTGTTTGTTACTATCTTTGTTTCAAATCTTGCGACAGCTTTTTCAAGTACTTCTACTTAACCGATTCTTATGAAACTTTGCACACACATTGAGTTCCCTTGACAATACAATATTATGATAATTTCAACTTGGTAACGAGGGTCTAATGATGGTATCAGGAGGTTCACAGTTGAAAGGATGAGAAGTTTGCATAATGATACGGGCCAGAAATCAAACTAAAAACTAGAATATAAAAATGGGTAAAAAAACTTTTAAGTTAAACGGTTTTATCTTAAATCATCAGCTGTACCAAAAACTAGACAATATTTAGGACACAAACAAAGGGGCACTTTGTGTCGCTGCGTCAGCGGAATAAGTAATAATCTGGGATTTTTAGAGACTAAAATAAAAACATGGGGCGCATAAAAATCTGTATAACGACTGTATAATTATTAGATAAGAACGGCTTGTCTAGAAAAATGTGTTTCCAAGCCCACCAACAGAAATATTTCAAATGCGCGTCACGTTTTTATTTTAGTCTGTTATTCCGCTGACGCAGCGACACAAAGTGCCCCTTGGTTTGTGTTCTAATTATTTTCTAGTTTTTGGTACAGCTGATATAAAACCGTTTAACTTAAAAGCTTTTTTACCTATTTTTTATAGATTTAGTCACTAGAGGCGCTGCAACACGTAGGACCTAAAGTAAGGACGTAACTGACAAAAATTGGAAAAGTGAGATACGCCACCGAACAGCCGTCCTTAAGCCAGACTTTTTTCTCACGACGTGGCGTAACTGTGGTGTAAATGGCAGACAGGTCTTTAAGTGAGATAAGGGGCGATATCTAAACTAATATTATAAAATTGGTAAATTCTGCACTTTGTACAATAGAAGCACTACTGGGTATCGATCGATGTGTTCGTATATATAATAATTCGCACCTACGAAATCCACATCATGAGACAGTCATGTTTTTAATGATTTATACAGAAGTTAATAACTTTAATAAAAATAAACTAAATCGTAACTTAGTATGTAGGTAATTATAAAGTTCTAAGGACTAGAAAAGCGAATTTTCCGTTTTCATAATTTTTTTCCTGTTTTTCAAATTTCAATCTATATCTATTTGTTTGGTTGAACGCGCTAATCTCCGGAGCTACCAGTCCGATTTGAATTTTTTTTTTAGTCTGATAGCCCATTTATCGAGGAAGGCTATATAATATCACGCTACGACCAATAGGAGCGGAGCATCAATGAAAAATGTTGCAAAAACCGGAAAAAGTATTCCTTTTGAAAGCTTCCGTTGCGTGCGCTGCGTAAACGGTTAAAGTTACGCAAAAATCATGTATGACGGAATTGTTCCCGGAAGGTTTATATATATAGCGAACGAGCGTAGTGAGTGAGTAATGTAATTATAATATTCAAACGAACGAGCGAAGCGAGTTTAGTGGCACCCGGGCTTTCTTAGCACCCGGGCGAAGCCGGACGGGGCCGCTAGTATACTAGAAACGTTGGAAAAGTTATTAATTTGAATATTTGTTTTTTGAATCTCATTTTGTCAAATTTCATCTTCGTAAAAAAACTTAAATTCACATATTAAAAATCAATTTAATTTTATATACCTAGAGTAAGTGAGCGTAAAAAATATATAACGTGTTTTTATAGGTTAGTTAATAAATATTTACAAACAAATTTCTGGTCCACATTTCTTTTACCTTTTTCAGCTCTACATGTTATACATAATACCTATCTGTGGTTAAAAGGCAAATCGACTCATGTAGAATTTTTATCTAGCTTATTAATCGAGTTTTACATTTTTTTCTTTCCAGCGATCAAAGGGATGAAGAAAAGTCTTATAATGGTGAAACAAGTCGAATTCAAAATTTCGATATTTTTGTCATTTTAATTACCAGTTTCTTTATGTCTGATTTTTTTAAAATTTAAAATTTAATATTTTCGGTGGGCATACATTTTCATCACTTATTAGGAAATTTACAATTGACATTGTGTGTTTTAAAGACCACCAATAGCTAAGGTAATTTGGGCCTAGCACCAATTCATATTTTCAATTCATTATTTCTTTTTTAATAATAAATTGAAAATCCAATTGACACTTTTTCCAGTTCTCGGGCTAGAACCCGGGAACTGAGGACTTGTAATAGAGGAACCATAGCAACGTCATTGTCAAGCCCTAGGAAATTTGTCTGGGGAGTACTTTCCACCCAATAGAGTAAAACTATTAAAAAAAAATTCGTTATACCTAACTAAAAAAATTAATTTTTAATAACTCAAAAAATTTATTTTTGTAATTTTATTATTCATCAAAACTAGGTAATTTTAAAATGACAAATATTTTTTATTCTTTTAATTTTTACTTTAAATGCATTTTAAGTCCACTTCCCTTCGAAAAATAATCTTTTTTCTAAATAACGCCCCTTGACAAAAAATCGATTTAGCTAGGTCTTATCCCAGGAAAAATCGTTTTCTTATAGATTTTATAATTTTAAAAATCAATTTTTTGACATTTCAAAATAGTGTAATATTGTAAGCAGGCTTTGGATACTTATGTATATAGAATATTATAGATGTTATAATATCTATGGATTTTATTAATAATATTTATTTATTAATTTTAAAAATGCTGAGAGGGGAAAAGCAAAAATGTAAATGTATGAAGTATAACTTCGACCGTGCGCTTATGTGGGTGAGGCACATACCCTGTTTCTTTTATAATCTGACCCCAGGAATATCGGCAAAAGTAAAGTTTCTAAGATCAACTGTTTACAGAGGCGTGTGACAGACAGATAGATGGAAAACGAAGTCTCTAATAGAGTTCCGTTTTTTACTATTTTGATACGGAACCCCAAAAATGACGCAGAAATCGACCTAAGCTGTTTTGGCTGTTGGCCACAGATAATA
The DNA here is from genome assembly GCA_039654895.1 of Mongoloraphidia duomilia. NCBI lineage: Eukaryota > Metazoa > Arthropoda > Insecta > Raphidioptera > Raphidiidae > Mongoloraphidia > Mongoloraphidia duomilia. Next base: position 46,347,743 of record CM077522.1, on the reverse strand, counting down.
TGTAAGTTGGTATCGTATGTATTATTATTATGTGGTAGGGTAAAGTGGGTATATATGTATACCATTTGAGAAATAAGTAATTGAAAAACAGACCGGGTTTTTTCTTCAACATACGTCGTTGAATATACAAAAACATGGCATGTAAATATTATATAATGAAATTTCATCGCGCAGAAATCTACATGAGAAGTACCCCACATATTATTATACGCGTGTAGGGTATAGTGAAATTTATATGAACATGCAGATTTATATAAAAATTGCAGATGAAAAAAAATCGTCAGTTTTTGGTTAATTTTATCCCTAAGACAAACTAGGCATGTGCTTAGTGGCGCGAGGTTACAAGGGGGTGCTGGAGACCCAGATTTACACATTTTATACCGAAATTTCTACGGGATGGGGCATCACGCGGGTGAAACGCGGGGCGCAGCTAATTATTATATAAGTACTAGTTAAAATTTATAATATATGGCCCCGATGAGGTGCTTGCCTAGGGCGCTCTCGACATTTAATCCGCGTCTGTATGTAAACAATAATTTAGGTACCTAGGTAAACGAAATTTTTCACAGCGCCTCTATTGAAACTTCGATTTTTGGTACCTGTTTAGCGGTTTCAAAATTTTCAACCCTAGGGTTTCAACGATCAAATTACATTTCCATTTAACGTTGCTACGAAACAAAAACTTGACTTATTGTCTATACCGTAAAGCGTCAAAAACAATGTGAAGATCTAAAATATAAGTGTTCGTTGTAAGAGTCACCTTTTGTATCTAACCCTACCCATCCCAGCCGTCCTTCTTCCTAGCCATCTTGTTTGTCTATTACTTGCTGAGCATGGCCCGAGGCTAATCCATGCCCCCTATCCTAACATTCCTACGTTTCGTCCCTCTTGTGTCCCTGTCATTTATGTGTCTTCTATCGCGTCGCTTATATGGTTTTTAATTGTCAAACTTTTAAACCCGCACTGGCTAATTGCTGGTCAAAGCAAGGGCCATTCCGTTAAAAAAAACCTAGGGTTAAAATTTTTTAGTTGTCGGTTTTCTCTGTTTTTTAACGTTGTTAAGAGAGAGATAGAGCGATGGAGTCGCGCCAACTTCAATTTTCATAACATATACTCGAAAACGTCAAAGTAACAGACATATAACCACACAAATTTCACATGGATTTGACAGATCTAATATTTTTGCGACTTTTTTCCGCGCCGAAATTGCAGGTACCTCAAATCGAATTGTCAATAGAGTTGTTGTGAAAAATAATATGCATTACTCGGAACGAAACACAGCGAATGCAACGCGTGTGATTTGCTACCCTCGTTCCTCGGGCAGCAAACTTCACACTAGTTACAAACGCTGTGTTTCGTCCCTTGTAATGCAATATACTATTATTCAATGATTTTTCTGTTTCGGCGAATGTATCAACATCAGTAAAATAAAAATAAAAAAATTGTTAGAATAAATTTTCTACTTACAAAAATAATTTGTCGTTCTTACCTGAAACAAAAAAATGTACTTGTTAAAAAATTTGTAAAAAAAACACAGTAAATTAATTTTATTTGGGCTGGCACACACATCTAATTGTAGCGAAGACCCATCGCTTTTACATCGAGTTTCCGAACGATTAATCGAACGATCAAAGTAAACGAAGGAAAAATATTTACTATAAATACAAATGCATGCATTTGTATGCATTTGTATTAGAAACACCCATCGAAAATGACGTAACAATATGATGCAACAATGGAAAAATTCATTTTTCAAACCTATGGCACCGTCGGGACTCTAACCCGAAGCTTCCACTTTCGCGGTGGCTGAGTTTTTACTATAAAATTTAAAATGAAAAATGTCTTATTCATGATTCAATTTATACTAAAGGTGGGCTTACAATAGAGGTTCAAGTTAAGGGTAGTTTTTAGCGTGTAGCATAAAAGGAGCCTGACGCGTTTTTACCCGAAAGAGTTATGAATCTCACTGACTATGTATGTATGTACATAATATGTATGTGAACAGCAGATAGTGTGTTACCTTGTACAGCCTAAACTACTGAACCGATTTCAACAAATGAGGTGTCGTTCGATTCGTCTTAATCCAGAGTGTGTCCTAGGCTATATGACGTCACAAGAAATTCAATGTGGCGGACGCTAGTCGTCATGATATGAAATCGTGGGTCGATTCGGTCATGTAAAAGCCATCTAGACGATAAGTGCAAAACAAACTACGGACGCAAACCTATAAGCGCCACAAGCGGTAATTCGCCTAACGACGGTGTTCCTTTAAAATGTTTTTTATTATTTATTATTCGTTGAGAGTATCTCATAATAGGCTGATTTAATTGAACTATCGTTCAGGAAAAAAATTTTAAAGCAGACTTTTCTCTACACGATGCATTTATTTTTATTTAATGAAGACCGATGATCAGTAGCCAAAAAACGCGGCATACTGTTAAATAGACTTCACAAATCAAAACGACGAGAGTTCAAAAACGAAGAAGTTTTCTTTTCAAAAAAATACTTCTATATAATATGTTTATGAGTGGCATTGTCGTCGTTCGCGGTGAAGGAGTGAAGTGTGGAGGAGGGTTGGGGTGGGGACGGGGGCTAGGTCATACAGAACCGTCAGTACAATATGGGCAATAAGCCTTACACCGAACTACATTGCATCTCTCCCCATATATTATAAGCAATAATGCTCATATACGTACAAATATACTATACCAGGGATGGCGAACCAATGGCATGTGTGCCATAGGTTGGACGCGATGGAATATTATCTGCACGCCATTGATTAAGGTACACAGTCGAAATAATTAAAGAAAATGTTAGATGCTGTCGAAAAAATTTGACTGCCATTCAAATAACATTAAATTATAAGATCGACACGATTTTTAATTTAATTGTAGATTATAGACGCGTCGACAACTCAGGTCATTAGCGTCTTCGAGATCGATACGACAAATCGACGAAAGTTTTATGGCACAAAATGCATTATCGAAATAATTCTTTTCATCTACGTTTAAATAATTTCTTTGCCCACTAAATTTTTTGAGGTGCTTGTTAGCACATCATGGTTAGGTAGATTAAACATTTTTTGAACAAAAATACGCATGTAGATGAGACAAGGTTCGCCAAATAGTGTATTTGTATAATCTATTATGTTTAAATTTGTTTTTGGGCAAAAAAATTCACTCCTTAAGACACTCCTTAAAGATGTTTAAATTTTTCTAAATTTTCCAATGACAATACAATACCTATTGCACATGCCGCTACACTACGTCTAGTGGATGTACTCTATTATCGCTTAAGATACGTGCAGTATGGAGCTGGCATTCTAGATGGTAGCGTAGATCATAGCAGGGCTTGCTTAAATTAATGCATTGTTATATATGCGAGCGTACACAACGAAGCAGTGAGTGTAGCAGGTATAAGCGCTGTTACAAGAGCTGGTAGATACAAGAATGTATCTCACCATTCTTTCAGCGCGCTGATTACTACAATCAACGTGTGACAACTGTCAAATGGCCGTTACAAGTTTCGCAATGGATGTGACTAGTTTAATAATAGTACGGGAGGCAGCGTTGTAAATGAGTAAATTATTTCATACCGGCTGATAATTATACCAATGTTAGTTCTCATCTCCATGATGAGATATCCGACCGTCAGCTGCGCCAGTAGCGGTGGGGGAGGTAGCTAGAGGGTGTCAAAGTCGCTAAAAAAATTGGATTTTAAAATTATTTCATACCGCACCAAATTTGGTATGGTGATTCTTTATATAATAAACAATAAGAAAATAACCGTCAGCTGCGTAGATAGTGGGGGAAAGGACGTCAGTTTCGCCCTAGAACACACCGTGTCGGTAGATAATTTGGACGTCATTATAGATAGACGTCACGATGTGTTCATTTTGAAACATAGATGTCGCTCATTATAAGAATTTGTTCTCCAAAGAAACAAACCTCTGGAACAGTAATCATATTATAGTGAATAATATCCACAAACAGGAGTATAGCCATATTTTGGTTTTAAATGATCACCGACTGTCATTTGACTTTGAGAGAGGCAAATATTGCCTTACATGGCCAAAAATTAAAGTTCCTGTCATATTATGACTCTTAACCTAAAAATAAAGCATTTTGTTGTAACAACTAATTACTGTAAGTCAATGCAGAAGTCTAAATGTCATCTTTATTTTAAATGTTACTCTGTATATATAAAAGAAATCATAAATTTATCGAATTAAAAGCGCAAAACATTATTATTTTTACAATAAACAATTTACCTTTTCAATGACAGATGCAAATCTTCTCTTCTATCCTGCTTTTAAATCGCATTATTTTCATGTAGAATATATGTTTAGACTAGTTCTAAACATATATTTGTGTTGTTTAACGCGAAACGACGACAGAACGAAGAACAACAAAAGCAAAAATCGTCCCTATAATAATTTTAAATAAACAACAAACAAATATTTTTTTGTGTTCAAAAATTGCCCAACGGTCCCAACCATTGAAACAGTTAGACTTTGTATTTAAATTAAACTTTATTTAGAAACGTATTTGTTGCAAATATTATATTTGAAATTATTAAATAAAAAATTTTTAACCTCGGCAAAATAACTACACGTTTATAATATTTATCATGATATTGTCTATCGACTGATTTTATGACTCACTTGGTGCAAATACTCCTGTTTTTGCACCGTAGATTTTATCCACGATAATGCGATAACTGTTCCAGAGGGGTTTGTTTCTTTGGAGAACAAATTCTTATAATGAGCGACATCTATGTTTCAAAATGAACACATCGTGACGTTTATCCATAATGGCGTCCAAATTATCTACCGACACGTATGTTCTAGGGCGAAACTGACGTCTTTTACCCCACTATCTACGCAGCTGACGGTTATTTTCTTATTGTTTATTATATAAAGAATCACCATACCAAATTTGGTGCGGTATGAAATAATTTTAAAATCCAATTTTTTAGCGACTTCGATACCCTCTAGCTACTACACCCACCGCGGGTGCGACGACTGACGCTCACTTTGGTTGCTGTTGATACCTAAGCAATTACTAGAAATATGAATTGGTCGGTATGAAATCACTACCTAAAATGCAACGTACTATAAGTGAAATTTTGCCAGTTTTTATTTAATTTGTTTTGAGTTTTTTCTAAGACGTATTTAAAAGTGTTAGGTTCCATACGTAAATATTCAAAAAACAGGTTTGGGTAAAATTTTAATTTTTGGTATAAATTATGAAATTCGCCATGTTTAGATCGTTTTCTATTAATAGGGTGGACATGATAGCTCCTACCCAAATTTATATTTAAAATATACCACTTTGTAGCAGAAGAACACAAATATTCGTCTTCGCTATCTGACATTTCAAACGCGATTTAAGCTTGTATCAATGCTAAATATCAAAACTTCGTTGTGCAAACCTATAAGCGCTTATAATTTCAGCCACTATCTACCATCTAGAATCCCAGCTGCGTACTGCACGTACCTTTAGCGCGTCAGAGCGGAGCTCTTCGTTCATACAAGAAGTTATATTTAGGTTAATTTCGCACGAAATCCACTCAAATTATAGCTTTTTGAAAAGAGGAGATTCTGTTCTATAAAATGGAGCCATTTTTATATTGAACCGAGTTCATAATTACTTCTATTCTTATTATTATTTTGACTCTAGCCTCTAAAATTAACATGTGGTGGAAGTCCCGGTATTGGTGGTGGGAGAACATGTTTACAGTCTTTTTTGCTCAAGATGTGTCTGTATCAGAAATTATACATAATAATGTACTATTGACAAAAAAATTAAAAATAAAATGAGCGAACAAAATTTCAAAAACAAGCTTAAAAAAAATTATTTACGTACATATTATTATAAAAGCGTGGGTCGTCGCTGTAATAAACTATTATGAGATTATTTGCCCACTAAATTTCTTTAGGTGCTTCTTGGCACGTGATAACAACATTAAACATTTTTTGAAGAAAATTGCCACGTAAATGTGAAAAGGTTCGCCATCCCTGTACTATACCATATCAATACGCATCACCAACACATATGAGCGCGCCTATTGTGTGTGAGTGTGTGTGTGTGTGTATGTGCCAACTTTATCAAAACACAGATGAAGAAAGTCTGTAGGCACAATCAAAATTTATTATTTCAAATTAGATATATAAATATAAACTGCAGTGGAGAGAAAAGTAAAAAGGCTTATCATATCTTTATTTATTTTATTTATTTATTTATTGTAGATTATAGACGCGTCGACATCTCAGGTCATGAACGTCTTTCAACAACACTAAATAACAACTTTCATAAAACTAAATAACATCACAAAACATCCATGAGCGCAGGTGGGATTCGAACCCACGACCGTCTAGTCTAGAGACTGAGGTACCAAATAAGCTATCCACTAGGCTACACTGCCCTCGCTAATCATATGAGTGTATTGATTATTTTGACGTAGATAACGTCTAATGTTTCATACTGGGGTGGCATTTTAGAAATATTAGATGTAACGAAAATGTTGGAAGTGGTTGACATGTGACACAAAAAATATTCTTAAATAGTTAGAAGTAAATTTTGATCTAAATTAGCAGGGTTCGAATGATATATTATATATATCATAAATATCATGATATATCACGATATTTATGTGTCGATCTACGATACATCACGGAATTTTTTTAAAAAAATCTAAGATTTTTTAGCATCCCAAATTAAGATAGTAACGACGCTAAGATGGTACAGAAACTAAAACAAAGGTATCGACAGAGAAGTATGTGATATATATATTTATTATTATCTGATTTTCATTTTTAGTGTCTAATTTTTAGCTCTAAAGTTGAAAACTGTCCCAAGTATGGACACTTTTTTTATTTATATTTTTTCGTTGGCTATTATTTTAATTATAAAAATATATCACAATACCAACCACAATATTATTTCTTTAATTTATCATTTCCCTTGGACATACATACCTATGAAAAAAATTAAGAAAACATTCAAATTTAGATATACATCGATATATTATATCCGATATTTTGATATTTATATAAAACTAGCGGCCCCGCCCGGCTTCGCCCGGATGCTAAGAAAGCCCGGGTGCAATACACTACTCACTCGCTTCGCTCGTTCGTTTGAATATTATAAATACACCACTCACTCGCTTCGCTCGTTCGCTTGAATATTATAATTACATTGCTCACTCGCTACGCTCGTTCGCTATATATATAAACCTTCCGTGAAAAATTATCTAACTGATGGTGAAAACCGCATCAAAATCCGTTGCGTGGTTTAGGAGAGTTAGCGGTGGTACAGACAGACACGGAAAGCGATACTATGTATAGATTAAAATTTGAAAAACACGAAAAAAATTATGAAAACGTAAAATTCGCTCTTCAGGTCCTTAAAACTTTACAATTATAGACTAAGTTACGATTTAGTTTATTTTTATTAAAGTTATTAACTTCTGTATAAATCATTAAAAACATGACTCTCTCATGATGTGGACTTTGTAGGCGCGTTGCTATATATAGTAACACATCGATCGATAGCCGGTAAATAGTGCTTATATTGTACAAAGTGCGGAAATTTCGAATTTATAATATGTAGAGATCATGATATTTTCGAACCCTGTAAATTAGTAGGTAGGTACCATTCCCCACTTGGGGAATTGGAATGGTAATAATTTAAATACTTCTCCGGATTAGCTATCTGTAGATAAAAGTTAATAAAATAATGTGCAGTATATTCAGGTAATATTTCATTATTAAAACAAAATTAAAGAATTTAATTTGAAAGATGCTTCACAACTTGTTTTTTGTGAGAATGAAATTTCTAGAAGAAACTTTTAAATTGGAAGAATTTCCTTTGTGTAAACAAGCAGGTATCTATATTACGTCAAACTGAAAATTACTTAGATGAATATTCCACAGGTTTGTTTGAACACAAAATAAAATTTGCATAGTTAATTACGTTCAATTCAATGCCAATTGAACGACGACATAACGTAGGAATAGAAGTGCTCGGTTTCTTTGGCGTCTAGACTCTATAGAGTTCAGTTCGGAAATAATAGGCAGTGAGTCATACATAGTTACTAACAAGCAATGGCGGCTTGAGAATAGCCGAGCGTGTAGCAATGCTGTTGTTTACATGGCGTTGCTATGGTTCCTCTATTACAAGTCCCCAGTTCCCGGGTTCTAGCCCGAGAGCTGGTAAAAGTGTCAATTGGATTTTCAATTTATTATTAAAAAAGATAATGAATTGAAAATATGAATTGTTGCTAGGTTCAAATAACCTTAGCTGTTGGTGGTCTTTAAAACACATTTTTGTAACAAGCAATGAAACAATGTAAAGCATACCAGTCCCATGCAATAAAACGGTGCCGTTTATATTACATTGTGATTTGTCAAGTATAAGTGTATGAATCATTGACTATTTAATAAAATAAAAGTAGATAATAAAGTAATTAAATTGGCGCCGAACTCAAAATTTTATTATTTTCCTCTTTTTAGTTGTTTTTTTGAAGGAGGTTTTTTTTGTTAAAAAGTTTTTTTTTTATAAATAATTTCTAATTTCAGAAAGATCCTTCCCCAGGGGGAACATTGGAATAGTTGTTCTCGCAATTGCATTCCAATGTTCTTTGGGAATTGGCGTTCCCAAGAGCCCGACCTCGTACAAGTCGGTTTGTGTATGCTAGCTGGCAGATTCTAATACACACATTGATTATTAATTGATGAAGACGCTAATGACCTGAGTTGTCGACGCGTCTATAATCTACAATAATAATAATAAAAAAAGAAAGATCCTTCGGAAGTTTAGACGTTTATTTATGGATCGACCTATATTACCTATATGTCAAGAAGCTGAATACTCTGGGACTGCAAAACAAGACATATTCCATTCCCCACATCCTACTGAACTTGCATAAACACACAAATACCTATGTAAAAAACTATGCACTATATACATTCATACGAACAAATATTTTGTCGTACATTTTCTTTTATTGGTTTCGTGCCTCCAAACTGCCTATACGCACTAAAAATAATAAAACTATAACGCGTTCAGAACATCCAAATAAAAAAACAAAAAAAATGTTCTTAAATAGATGTCAAACTATTCTATAGTTATATTAAAAAAAAAATAATCTCGCTTGTTTTCGGTACAGAGATTTTAACAAGTTTTCTATTATTCATATGAATTTATTGTTTTCTTTTTTATAAACGTGTTTCTAGCATTTCAAAATAATAGAACGAGAGCTAGTGACAATTTTTTGGTGTTATTTATTCAAGGCCTTATTTTTGTGAAGACGTTGAGGGAGGCATATTAAAGTGCCCTGAGTAAAGGATTTTGCTAGATAGCGGTATATGAGGGATGCAGACCGCCCCCAACATGTAGGTATAAAAAAAATGGTCACAATTATTATTGTTGCTTCAAGGCTGAAATTGTTTGTATAGCTTGTCGGTGACCCAATAATGCCATTATAATATTTACAGATTGATACGTCAGTATTAAAGGGGTGGCAGATCACCCTAAACGTGCCATGTACCCGACGAAATTTATATTATTAGTTCAAGGTTCAAATTTTAATATGTTGTTACGGCAACTGTTTTAAGCATATATTTCAATTTGCAGAACAAAATGTCGGTAATAACCCCCTTGCAGAAAAATATAAACACCTAGGCGAGCAAGTTTCACTCTAAGAGAGAGGGTTAATGCCGACATTTTGTTCTGCAAATTGAAATATATGCTTAAAACAATCGACCAATCGATCTGCAAATATTATAATGGCATTAATGGGTCACCGACAAGCTATACAAACAATTTCAGCCTTGAAGCAATAATAATTGTGATAATTTTTTTTGTTACATGTTGGGGGCGGTCTGCATCCCTCATATACCGCTATCTAGCAAAATCCCTTACTCAGGGCACTTCAATATGCCCCCCTCAACATCTTCACAAAAATCCAATGTTCTACATGACAGTGTCACGATGACATTAGACTGCTCCTGCATATATAAAAACTGTAATTATATGATCACATCTAAGGTTGAGAAAACTAATAGGAATTAATAAAGTTCAACATCAATTAATCTCTAGCTCTGAATCGTTTTTAGGGTTCCGTACATCCGATAAAATAGAATCACACTCGTGTCTGCGTCTGTTCGTCCGTCTGTCATAGCTTATTTTCTCCGAATCTACTGGGCGAAAAAAGTTGAAATTTGGTACATATATATACGGACGTATAGCGTAAATAAACGAATTCTGATTTTGTGAGTTATTTTTGAGGGGCAAATCAGAAAATTAAAAAAAAATCATTTTCAAGTGTGACATATCAAATAAAAGGGCTCGTTATGAGAAATACAAATATATTTTTTTTATAATTTTAAAATGCATAGTTTAAAAGATATTAAAGAAAATATACGAAAATCGAGCATTCCCCCACCTTATCTCCGAAATTACTGAGCATAAATTTAAAAAAAATAGGGAATATAGGGCCTGACTCATAATTTACAGAAAAACCTAAACGAAAATCCGAAATCTTAAAATTCCCACGGGAAACGGAATAGTATGAAACCCTCTTCACGCGAGTTCGACTCGCACTTGACCGGTTTTTATTTTAAAAACACCCCAACAAAAAAGTGTATAAATTTATTCCTATCCTTTTGCAACTTAAAAAGGGAAGGCATATTACGGTAGGAACGTATATCATGACTAAAACGTAGCAAATGAAATTATGATACTAAAAGAAAATACTTCACGATATTTTCGTTGCAGCGTGTCAGGGATTCCCCTAAGATAAACTCTTTTTGTTTTCTCTTGTCGCGTAACAGTTCCCCATTTCGCGACACCTCACGGGGGCACACATACATAAATAACTGTACAAGACACGATCGAAATGAAGGGATTGGAAGTAACATCGGTTGCCTAACTCGGTCAAAAGAACTCGCCACCTGAATAAAGTAGAGAGACATTGGGATAGCTTATTGTCGCTTCACAATTACTCAAGTTGCCTTGCCGCATTGTTAACATTTTCATCAATAATTTAAAAAAAATGAGTAAAGTAAAGTGAATAAAGAATTTTATTATTATTTATTATTATTAATATCGGATAGCTTTTGAAGTGTCCATATTTTTTTAACTCATTACATAAAATGAAGTTTCTTGGACATACACAATACACAATATAGTGTCGTTAACAACGTTCAAAAATATGGAAAGTTTTAAGGAAAAAAAAATGAACAAAAAATTCAAATTTATAAAAAGTCTCATTTTTCTGTCATGTCAAAATGTAGTCCTAATATAGGATAGTATATCCGATATTAGGAAAATGTTTTTAATAAGGTTTAAAATATTTTTAGAAGATTTTATAATTTTTTTATGCTTTAATATTATCAATATCTTTAACAAATCTGTAACAGAAATGATCATTTCATAATAACACCAACAAATTTCCTAATATCGGATACCCGATATTATGACGTCACTACTGTCCGATATTGCGCAATTAGTTTATTTCTAGGTTAAAAACTGAAATATAACACTGATAAGGTAATTTTAAAAAATTGAATAGTAGTAATCAAACTACACTTTCTGCAGGTTAACTTAAGCTAAAATTTGTAATTAAATGACTCATCTGTGAAAATGTATACGCACAAATTTTCGGATGTTCGATTTTTCTTCAAATGCCTGTAATGACATCTGTGTGCAAGTGATGATAATAAAAGATTATTCTATAGTAAAGGTTTAACTGCTGGATACACCTTAAATGGTTGTTTGCGACATCTTCCTTTTAGAACTTTTGTAACAGCGGTGTCTCAAATTAGGCAAATGTCCGATATTAGGGCACTTTACTCTATGTCTGTATCGCGGGTACAGACAGATGACGTAAAAATCGTTAAACACAAATAATTGTATTCGGGATCATGGAAAGGAATATATATCCACTTTTATTTATTTTATAAAATCAAATGTTCGTAAAATATAATAAATAAAATAATTGTAATTTTATTTTTTTTTTAATTGCTTTTTCAAAAAGTTGCAGCCTTGTGAAAATTTGAATTTTTCATTTGTGCACCATATAAAAAATTCAAATTTTCAACCCCGTCAATAGAAACATTTTTTACACCCCGCCATTGCAGAGGTGACACATAAAAAATCCAAATTTCAGAGGGCTGCAACTCCATAAAAAATGTTTTTGGACCCCCATCTACAGGAACTTTTTTCTTTAAAACGAACTTGGATTCACCTGCGTCGGACATAAGTATTATTTTTAAACACCCTGTATATAAAGCTACAAATTTGTACGTTTGTTCGGAAAAGAAAACCAACTTTTAGATGAACAGACACCTTAAAAAAAAGAGTAAAAATAAAAAATCCGTAAATTCTTAAATTCTTAAGCAAGGTCCTGTTTGAGTTAGAAATATGAGAATTTTGAAATGTATAATGAATGAATTGTGGATTATAGACGCTTGACAACAGAGGTCATTAGCGTCTGATTGAAATGTATAGTCTTTCCGATAGGTTATAAATTTTAGACGCTCGACAGTTGAGATCATTATCGTCTATTATGTTTTTTGAAATTAGAATTCTAAACATTCCTCGGACGAAGCCAAGTAGAACAGCTAGTGAATAAAAGAACGATGAAAATGAATTGGATGAGTTTCATCACAATTTTTTTTATTTTGCAAATCCCTCGAGAGTACCAGCAGGTACCATTAGATATAACATTAATAATGAATTTATCTACTAAAGCAATTAATTATTTCAACTCTACCATCGTCATATTTAGGTTTATGTACTTTTTGTATCGTGTCCTCTAGGTATGATTTATTTAATCTCCCAACATTAACCCAATTAATTAGAGTCAAAATCTTATTACTTTAAATACATACAAACATTATATACATATATCGATGGTGATAAGACCAAACGACTTATGTCAACTAAACAAAGATAATAGAATGGAAATCTATACAGTATGTAAACAGGTAAGCTGCACATAGGGAAATTAGTATTGGGAAAAAATGAATGGATCAGAGTGAGTCATGACTCATAATGCACGTATTTATACAGGGTGTATCACAGAAAACCGAACATAGGGAAAAGTACACAGTACAAATTTGTTAAGATCAGAGATAGCTTTGCCCTCTATTCATGTAAAAAACCATGATAATTAATTTAGGTAAGTTAGCCATGTGTATTCTATCTTTGTCACGCTACTCATTTTGCTTATGTTTTCCTTGTTGCACTCATTACTTTTCTATGTATTCAATCCTGTGATACACCCTGTATAGAGTTGCTATGGTTTTGTCAGTGTTTTTATTTTAGTTTCAATTATTTTTATTTTACTTGACATTTAAACGGCAAATAAAATAAAAATAATTGAAATTAAAATAATAACACTAAAATAACCATAGCAACTCTATATGAATACGTGCATTATGAGTCATGGCTCACTCTGATCCATTCATTTTTTCCCTATGTGCAGCTTACCTGTTTACATACTGTATATTAATACGGCAGGCGTTTTTTTGTGCGGCTATTTCCTCCTAAACTACTGAACCGATTTTGATGATCGAGGTGTCATTTGAAAGGGCACGTGGTGCAGATGTGCAATAAGGTCTCAGATTTGCGATGAGTGGATTTTAAGGGTTAAAAATAGTACTTCAAAAAATCGATTTTTAACCTCACAAAATATATATGACGTCCAAAGGTACTTTTTATGATATTGTAGTTGAATTTAGAAAATGTAGAAAACATCGGGAAAAGTGGTAAAATGGAAAATAGTAATGGTGCGAATGGCGTCTGTTACGACATAATGTCGAGAAACGGACGTTAAACGCATTATTTTATTATCAAATATAGATGATATATTTTAAGCAGGCTTTAAAAAAAACAACTAACAATTTGTATTATGTATGTATTGTATGAAATGTGGAAAAACTGTATTTATGAATTAAAAAAATATTTTATATTAATAATAAGATGTACTCATTATCATACTGTACTATAATAGTTAAATCTCTGAATATTGACAAAATTAGGACTAATTATGTGTATACAAATATTTTGAGGTTAGTAACTTACCTACTTATTACAATATAACATATTATGTCGTAGTTATGTGTTTACATTATTCACCTAACACAGCCTTAAAGGAGCATTGAACGGATAATTAATTTCGTGGAGATTTTCTTTTAATTTTGATGTTTTTGAGCAATATGCCGTAAAGATTACTACTTTTGACAGTTCATTTTTCATATATTTTTCTCGTTATATTTCCGACATTTGATAATATGTTCGGCTTTGAGAATCTGTTTCCTTCAACGAAATTCCTTTGTTTAGGATTCGTACCGGCCCAATCACAAATTGCACTTATATACTTTATCATTTCTTATTTTTTTGAAAATCACAAAATTACACGCAAAAGTATACCCCGTATATGAAATTTCCCCCCCTCTGCGCCATGTTTTTTAAACTCCACCTATCTGACGGATCCCAATATTATAAATGAGATGTTTTTTATTTCCATGGTTACACCGTTGTATCTCTAGTAAGAGACGAAAAAATTCAACATACGCGATTTAGCTCCGTGGCCTTAGATATATAAATGCATGAGTGTATATTATATACAATTTCGTTACTTTAATATTCCACACAGATGTTGGAAACTTGAAACTTTAATAACAGATATAAGATTATTTATTTCTTGATATTTAATTTCGCTTGTTACGTTATAATTTTAAAGTTTCGGGGTAATCTAAATTAGTTATAACTTTTATTTATATAGAATCGTTTTCGGTTAAAATGGGGTATCGTCACGTCTTGCGTTTTCTTCGTTCTAACATAAAATTTACAATTAAATTAACCACGCATTTTAATTGCTTTGTTTTTTTTAACTAATTAAGATAGGCGCGTTTATTCCACGACTATAGGTTGTGTGTACGAAGCCTATTAGCGCCGCTAGCGGGCAATAGTGCACGATTGAACTTATTTTTATTGTTGTCTTAGACTGCGAATTTTTTTAATAAACTAATACCATTTAATTTAGCTGCGTGCATATAGTATAAATAGCATAGCATAAAAGTTACATGAAAATTATTTATTTTAAGTTTTTTTCTTCTTCAATTTTGACGTATAATAAAAAATAGCTAATTAATTTATATCAGATATGGAGGTGTACCTACATCTATGTCTATGGTTTATATTGAGAGACGACAGTCCACGACTATAGGTTGTGTGTAAGAAGCCTACTAGCGCCGCTAGCGGACAATAGTGCACGATTGAACTCGTTTTTATTGTTGTTTTAGACTGCGAAATTTTTTAATAAACGAATACCATTTAATTTAGCTGCGTGCACATAGTATAAATAGCATAGCATAAAAGATACATAAAAAATATTTATTTTAAGTTTTTTTCTTCTTCAATTTTGACGTAGGTATAATAAAAAATAACTAATTCTATGGCTTTTATATAGGTATTGACAGATAACAAGCAAGACCTAAAACCATGACGCCTGTAATCTTGCGGGCCGGGTTTAAAAGTGTAAAATTTATCATATTTATTTAGTAATAATTTTTGTTGTACAACTATCGTGTCGATAATATGCGCAGTCCTATCTAATCCCATAGCCTTTTGACAAACAACTTAACAGTTGTGTGAATAAAAATTTATTGTATGCGCTGGCCCTTAGGCGGCCTGGTTGTAAAGATTATAAAGCCCATCTTGCGGGTCTTGTGACGTAAGCAGCCACTAAAAAGTTTAAAAATTTGTATATCCGTAAATACTTAACATATTGAAATGAAATAAAAGCCATTGTGTTTCAGGGAATGATTTCTAAGAGGAAACAGTCATATTATATTATTAACTTCCCACTGGAAGTTATTATAATGGGTCCGAATTTGCGCTTGAAAAATTTGGACGTATATGGGACGTTTTGTTTTTTTTTATTTTTTGCAGCCTCATTATTTGTATTTAATAGTATTTACGTAATCTGTCTGTACCCGCGATACAGACATACCTCATTGTTTTATTAATAACAAAACTTAATCATATCAGGTATATAAGCTTTACTGGATACATAGATATATGTATATGGATATCTAGTAGATATATAGTTTCAATGAACGGTGGGCTTTTACCATGAAACAAATAGCTAGGTTTATTGAAGGGCTTTATTAACCTCACTGACCACATCTAACCTCAACCCTTCTTCTTGCGGAATTGAACCACTTTGCTCACACGGCAGGGTTCCACATTCAAGATGACACCCTTACGCACGCACACATACACACACACAAACAAACACAGATATAATATAACGCCATCTGTTCAATCATGTGAAGCCCTGAAATAACTGACACATCTCACGAAATGCAAAGCGAAGCAAAATAAGCCGTAATAAAAATTCGACTGGGGAACCAGTGCTATAGCTAGTAAACAATCGCTCGTAACTTGTAAAACTGAAAGTTTTCTTAGGGCTTGAGAATAGCCGAGAGTGTAGCGGCGCTGTTGTTTACATGGCGTTGCTATGATTCCTCTATTACAAGTCCCCAGTTCTCGGGTTCTAGCCCGAGAGCTGGTAAAAGTGTCAATTGGATTTTCAATTTATTATTAAAAAAAAAAAAATAATGAATTGAAAATATGAATTGGTGCTAGGCCCAAATAACCTTAGCTGTTGGTGGTCTTTAAAAACACAATCTGAAAGTTTTCTTAAGAGTGTTCTCTACTGGAAGTTACCCTCTGCACTCTTCATATAAAATCCTTTCCCCTCGCCTATAAAACGGTTTCCGCTCTCTCGACGCTATTTTTAAAGCTAAATGGTTCGGGTGAACGCCAAATGAAGGACCGAGAATCACACTACAGATTCTACAGGCGAAAAATTTAAAAAAAAATCCTAGAAAAACTTACAAATTTTAAAAAAAGACGCTATCTTTCACACGTAGCAAAATCTTTTTTTCGAAAAATTTGCCTGGTCCTTCATTTGGCGTTTACATCAGCTTTAAAAATAGCATCGGGAGAGCCATAACCGTTTTTAGGCGAGGGGACATATAGGAGCATGTATATCTATGTAAAGCTCTCAAACACAGTAAACCATGGTAGCCGTGCGAAATACAGATGAAAATACCAAGCCCAGCTTCGAATCCAGAAGGTTTTTAATATACAGGGTGGCACATCTTAAACAATGCAGTGAAATATCTCCTAAACGGTACAAACCATAAAAAATGTTTTATACAAAAGTTCAAGGGGGACAGAAGACTGTGATATCAGATTTAACATAGGTGGTGCTGTGAAGGTCAGACGAAAGTCAGCTTCGATTTTTTAATTGTAACAGTGCATTTTTATTCCAGAATACGATACAGTATTTAACTGTGAACAGTTAAGGTACATATCAGCTAAAGTTAATAAATATTGAGATATTTAGAAATTAAATAACGACCAAAATGAACGACAATTAGATAAATTATGGCATAGTTGATAACCATGATATTACGCACCGGCCTTCTTGGCGAATTTAATTTATAAAAGAACCGAATTGACAAATTAATTTGCTATTTAATTTGTAAATATCTTAATATTTATTAGCTTTAGCTCATATGTACCTTAATAATTTACTGTTCACAATTAAATACTGTATCGTATTCTGGAATAAAAATGTACTGTTACAATTAAAAAATCGCAGCTGACCTCCGTCTGACCTTCACGGCACCACCTATGTTAAATCTGATATAACTTTTGTATAAAACATTTTTTTATGGTTTGTACCGTTTAGGAGCTATTTTACTGCATTGTTTAAAATGTGCCACCCTGTATATATTTTTTTGAAAATATATAGGCATTGAATATCCAACAATTTAAAATATAAAAAAAGCTGCAATTATTTTATTTATTATATTTTACGAACATTTGATTTTATAAGATAAATAAAGTGGATGTATTTCTTTCCATGACAACGAATACAATTATTTGTGTTTAACGGTATTTATCTGTCTACATCCAGGCGTATTTTGTGCGGCTATCTCCTCCTAAACTACTGAACTGATTTTGACCATCGAGGTGTCATTTAAAAGGGCCCGAAGTACAGGTGTGCAATAAGGTTTTAGAATTGTTTTAACTGGATTAAAAGGTTAAAAATCGATTATCGAAAAATCCATTTTTAACGTTACAAAATAGATGATATATTATAAGCATGCTTTGAAAAAACAATTTGCATTATGTCAAGTGACAGTTAAATACTTTAAAGTTTAGTTTATCAAAATAAACAGTAAATAATGCGAATACAAAAGAAAAAGAAAGAAAATATTAATTTCAGTGAGTAGTTTTAAATCACATTTAATTAAAAAATTAATTTATTTGCTTGATTTAAAGCAACAGAACGGCTAGTTTGAAATATATTATTAAAGAGATTTTATTTATTTTTGTGCACACCAGTTTAACCCATTCTTTCTATAACCTACATATATAATGGCGAATATAATGAGGTTACTCTAATTAGATATCTATCCAGTCCCTGGAAGTGAAGCAGACGGCCTACGGTATACTCGTTGCTTCGACACACACAGTCACACATGCACGCACGCACAACGGTGACGCCACATGTGTGCTACTCCATAGGAATAGGACGTGTTCTCCCTACGAAACGACGGACGGACGGAAGGACGGACGGCGGGAGATGACCCCAGCAGGAGGACTTTAATGTTCAATGTCCAGTGAGGATAAACTCTCTGCAAATAAGCAATCACGTCTTGTAATTTACTTTAGATTTGTCTACGTCAGATGTACTTGACTTTGATAGTCTCCAGTGCATTCCGAAGTGTGACCACAAACGCCTCTCCGTCACTTTACTGCATCCTAGTTACCTTAGATACGGTGGATTCAAGATAATTAAAATAGACGTGTGACTAGATTTACAAAGTATTTAACACACCTGAACATATTATATAATTAGAATTTCCCCCTTCGGATTAATCTTGTTCCAAGATTGGAAATTGGATTTATCGCCAGAAATTCGTCCCTAAGTCGTAAACAAAAAGAGATAATCTAAGAATCGTTTCATGGTCGGTACTCAATTAAATTTATATTAAGAAATTAATTAATTGAAATTTTCTCTTTTTTCCTTCGGATCAATCGTGGTCCAAGGAATGATTGGAAATTGGACTTATCATCATATAAACCCGTTCACGAGTCATAAACAAAAAGAGATCATCTAAGAATCGATTCATGGTACTCAGTTAAATTTATATTAAGAAAAGATTTAGTAAAAATTTTCTCTTTTTCCCTTCGGATCAATCGTGGTCCAAGGAATGATTGGAAATTGGACTTATCATCATATAAACCCGTTCACGAGTCATAAACAAAAAGAGATGATCTAAAGATCGTTTCATAGGACTCAGTTAAAATTATTGAGAAAAAAGATTTGGATAAAATTTTCTCTTTTTCCGTTCGGATCAATCGTGGTCCAAGGAATGATTGGAAATTGGACTTATCATCATAAATCTGTTCACGAGTCGTAAACAAAAAGAGATAATCTAAGGATCGTTTCATAGGACTCAGTTAATATTATTAAGAAAAGATTTGGATAAAATTTTATCTTTTTCCCTTCGGACAAATTGTGGTCCAAGAAATGATTGGAAATTGGATTTATCATCATAAATCTGTTCACGAGTTGTAAACAAAAAGAGATGATCTAAGGATCGTTTCATAGGACTCAGTTAAAATTATTGAGAAAAAAGATTTGGATAAAATTTTCTCTTTTCCCCTTCGGACAAATTGTGGTCCAAGAAATGAGTGGAAATTGGATTTATCATCATAAATCTGTTCACGAGTCGTAAACAAAACGAGAAAATCTAAGGATCGTTTCATAGGACTCAGTTAAAATTATTAAGAAAAGATTTGGATAAAATTTTCTCTTTTCCCCTTCGGACAAATTGTGGTCCAAGAAATGATTGGAAATTGGATTTATCATCATAAATCTGTTCACGAGTCGTAAACAAAACGAGAAAATCTAAGGATCGTTTCATAGGACTCAGTTAAAATTATTGAGAAAAAAGATTTGGATAAAATTTTCTCTTTTTCTCTTCGGACAAATCGTGGTCCAAGGATTGATTGGAAACGGAGACATCCCGCATTTTTTTTTAGAATTGGAATCTACGTTCCAAATAGATGAAAATATAACAATTTTTTTGAGAATTTTTCGGAATCTTTTTCTACAAGAAAAAAATTCCCAAAAGTATGTATTTTTGAATGTAATTTTAATTGTACCGCTACGCGGAAATTACAACATTCACAGTTAGCGTTCTCTGATTGGCTGGTTGTAGTTGAATGTTCTCTTACACCCATTGATCCATTGATAAAGAGAGATAATACACTGATCTGTCATAAACTGAAAACAAACCATAGGTGTTTAATATATACACGTCTCTTTCCATAGACATGCCTCTCTTTATCTATGCGCGGAAGTGTGTTTGGCTCAAGGTTAGTACTCTGGTCTGGCTTTGACGTCATCATATGGCGGCTAAGTTCAGCCGTTTGAAATTAACACATTTTTATAATTTCCGTTTGCAATGAGCCATTTTCCTGAGAGTAGTTCTTTCAATTATCCACGAGCGGCAGCACTTGTGATAGGTACAAACATTATTTATTCCCCATTAGTGTCCTGTCATTTTAGTGGTATAACGTAATTAATAAATTATTATTATTATTAAATTAATTAAATAATTAAGTTATACCACTAAAATGACAAGACATTAATGGGCAATAAATAATGTGTGTACCTACCACAAGTGCTGCCTCTCGTGGATAACTGAAGGAACTACTCTCAGGAAAATGGCTCATTACGAGAAAGGATATAAGAACGAAAAAGTTGGTTTATTTTAATTTATTGTAGATTATAGACGTGTCGACATCTCAGGTCATTAGCGTCTTTCAACTACACTAAAAAACAAGTTTCTTAAAACTAAATAATATAACAAAACATCCATAAGCACAGGTGGGATTCGAACCCACGACAGTCTAGTCTAGAGGTTGCGGTACCAAGTACGCTAACCACTAGGCTATACTGCCCTCTGAAAAAGTTGGTTTACATTACTTGTTTGTGTATGAGGTACAACACAAACTGTTCAAAATTATCAAATTTTGATACGCGAGACGACCCTATTGGATTTATTATCATAAATCTATCTACGAATCGTAAACAATTAACTCGCCCGGCATCGCATAAAGAAGTATAACTTCTAAAAAAACGTCACTGATATGTTGAAAGTATGTCGACTTAATTTTAGTAATGGAGTGAAATTTTGACATTATATGTGTTCTTAGTTTGTATTTTGAAGGGTCATAAAAAGAGTGCCGGTACGTCACTGACACTAAATATTTTATAAGGTAACCTAAAACAAGAATAATGAAAATGAAAGTAACCCCGACACTTATGGTAAAGTAAGTGCGGCCGAGTCAGAAGCAGAAAGTCTAAGGAGGGTGTACAGTAAAACCTCGTCTTACACTCGAATTTCATAATAAAATAAATTACAATTTAAAAAAACTAAAAAACACGCTTTAATGAACAAAAAAGTAAAAATAATTAATTTTATTGTAAAAAAGCGTGGGGTAGTATGAAAATATGATACAAAGCACCCCACGCTTTTTTACAATAAAATTAATTATTATTTACTTTTTAGTTCATTAAAGCGTGTTTTTTAGTTTTTTTAAATTATAATTTATTTTTGCTTTTTAGTCCTGGAGATCCTGGTCAGGATAATGGGACAAACTAATGGAATTATTGTATTGTAATCGGTCCTCGATAAGTGTGCAAAGTTTCAGGTCAATCTGAAGTTTTTTGCTTTTTTTTAGTCCTCGAGATCCTGGTCAGGATAATGGGACAAACTTATGGAATTATTGTATTCTCGTCGGTCCTTGATAAGTCGACAACGTTTAAACTAAATCTGACCATTCAAAGTTGGTCAAAATCAAGTTCAAAGAAGTCGGTTACAAACTGACAAACAAGCAAGCAAGCAAGCAAACATACAGGTGAAGCTAATATAAGCGTGTTAATTATGGCACAACTGATTGATTGTATGCGCACCTCTAACAACTAAACAGTTTAGTCTCTTTTGACTTTTCTGTCGAACAACTATCGTCGACAGCTTATGTCCACAGCTGTGTATTGACGCTAGCATACGCTCGACTAAATAGCTGTTCGGTGGCCTATTAGTTAATAGTAAAATTATGGCACAACTGATTGATTGTATGCACACCTCTAACAACTAAACAGTTTTATCTCTTTTGACTTTTCTGTCGAACAACTATCATTGGTAGCTTATGTCTACAGCTGTGTAGCATACGCTTGACTAAATAGTTGTTCAGCGGCCCATTAGTTTAATAGTAAAATTATGGCACAACTGAACAACTCTAACAACTGAACAGTTTAGTCGAGTTGAAATTACGACACGTATACAACTCGACTAAACTGTTTAAGGTACGTGCAGTATGGAGCTGGGATTCTAGATGGTAGCGTAGATCATAGCAGGGCTTCTTTAAATAATGCATTGTTATATATGCGAGCGTACACAACGAAGCAGTGAGTGTAGCAGGTATAAGCGTTGTTATGTATCTCACCATTCTTTCAGCGCGCTGACTACTACAATCAACGTGTGACAACTGTCAAATGGCCGTTACAAGTTTCACAATGGATGTGACTAGTTTAATAAGTGAAATTTTGCTAGTTTTTATTTAATTTGTTTTTAGTTTTTTCTAAGACGTATTTAAAAGTGCTAGGTTCCATACGTAAATATTCAAAAAAACGGTTTGCGGGTAAAATTTTAATTCTTGGTATAAATGATGAAATTCGCCATGTTTAGATCGTTTTCTATTAATAGGGTGGACATGATAGCTCTTACCCAAATTTGTATTTAAAATATACCACTTTGTATAGCAGAAGAACACAAATATTCGTCTTCGCTATCTGACATTTCAAACGCGATTTAAGCTTGTATCAAAACTTCGTTGTGCAAACCTATAAGCGCTTATAATTTCAGCCACCATCTACCATACATGCTACCATCTAGAATCCCAGCTGCGTACTGCACGTACCTGTAGTCGTGGAAACAATTATGTGTATGCGCCTGGCCTTAGGCTAGGACGAGTGATTTTTGTTTTTAGAGTATAATGGTGGTCCATTGCCGTATAGTATAGGTGTAACTACGTCACATACTAGTGTATACATAATAGAGAGGCTGAAAGTGTCGGCAAAGCACAGCCACTTCACTAATGAATCTGAGCAACGCCGCCCCTCCAACGCCCGCCGCCTACATTCAGTTATGAGAAGATGAGTAGTTTTTCATGTATTTTATTCTCCACTCAAGTAGTTGCGGCGCTCAAGTACCCAACATTGCCTCGCGTTACCCTATCTTTCCAGCTTCATCTCGTCTCTTTTCCAACTTTACCTTCTTCACTCACCCTCACTGACTTTTATACATTCGCCTAAATTACACACACGCAACCATACATCTATGTATTCATATGGATATTTGGACTAAACCTCGCGCGGTGAAAGATGAAGCCACCGCGTCATAGTAACGTGAATGCATTGCGCCCGCCTTCTAGCTTGCTATTGGCTGTTTTGGAGATCCAATAGCAGTTTGCCAAAATTGTACCTAACGTCATAAAACCCAATGTGCAGTTTTGTGTACACGGCACTGTCTGCGGGCAAGCAGGCCTTCACTAGCATATTATTGATGACGTGCCTGGCTTCATCTCTCACCGCGGGCACTCTACTTGAATTTGGTTCGCACCAAAAAGCGACGAAAGGGGTTCAAATTATATCTGTGACTACAAGGCAAGATCGCTTACGTCAAACTCTTCGTAGAACTACGTCTATTTTCGCGGGTGTACGCCACTTACTGCGACTATTTATGAAACAGGCCGAATCGTTATAATTTTATAAAAATGAAAGTTAAAAAACTAAAACCCGACTACAAGCAAATCAAAATGAAAGACAGTATTTTTTTATCAGAAGTCGAGGTTACCTGAAGAGCAAAGTTTATCAGAATAACCCACCAAGAACAGTTGAAGCACTGAAAGAACGCGATCCGACAGGAGGTGGTTCAAATTAGTGATGGGCGAATACGAGATATTTTAGTCGATTGTCTCGATTGTTCAAACATCTCGATGACTCTCGATGGTTTTCACTTGGACTCGATTGTTGTTGTTTCATATTTCACCGAGGCCAAGTTGCATAGTACTGAATCGTACAGACGATGTCCACTGTCGAGAGCCACATAATATATAATCGTTCATCACTCAACAACTGTGGTCGAGTCGATGGATGGTCGATTGTGCAGTAAACGAGTGCTCTGAGACCGACTGAACAGTGTGAACAGTGAATCAACGATGAACGAGTAGCGTAAACGTCAGACTTCATTCGACCAGCATATAACCTTGAATCGCGATTATATGTATTCTCATTCGCTGGCAAATAATCAACTTGAGCAATCGAACATTTCTATTGTAAAATCAAACTCCGAGTCGATTATGGACTCGATTGTTATTATATGAACGATTGCGATTGTTTCGATTGTAAAAACATCTCGTATTCGCCCAACGCTAGTTCAAATCCCACTGACAATGCTGTGGAATAACTTCAAAGCTCGTTTGGAAGAATATCTATGCCTGAATGGGCGTCATCTTACTGGAGTTATTTTTAAAACTTAGTTATATTCACCTAATTTTCTTGAATGCTTTTTTATGTACTTTAAGGTGGTAAAAATACAATTTTGAACAAGCCATGAGGTGGGTTATTTATTAGGACTAAAGTGCGACCCTTGAGGTCCACACGACGAACTTCCCAGTTTGATAAATATTTAATAATAATAATTAAATTAGATATTACACAGAAAAGTAATCATTTTAATCATTAAAACATAATTATTATTTATTTTTAACAATAATTTAAAAAAAAACCCTGGACCGATTTTTATAAAATTTATGTCGGATCAAAATGACGTTAACACGCCTCGATCGACACAAAAGAACGGCTGAACCGATTTTGAAAAAATTTCTTTCAGATCATATTTACGTTAATACGCGTCGATTGGCACCATAACGTAGTCGTTATCATTTTTCATTCTCGAGATTTCGTCTTTGAAAGAAATGGACACATACGTACGTATATATGTACACACACACACACAGACATCTTTCTAAAAATAGTGTAAAAATAGTGTAGTGACCTTGAAACATAACAATTTGTTATTCATTTTGATTTCGATTTTCGGACCCATTACAATAACTTCCAATAGGAAGTTAAAAATTGATGGTATTTGTTTTTTACAGCCTTTTAAAAATCGCTCTTTACTCTTCCCCACCCTGTATGTGATTCAAAATTATTGTGCATCCTGTATCTATTGTAACCCCTTCTTTAGTCCGTCCGCAAAGCGTCAGAGCCGTTAAGCAACAATTCGACGTCGCCGTTACATACTGATGCCGTCGCGGCAACTGACGTCGTCTACCGCAATCGCACACGATTGCGTCCGACTAGACGCGAATCTAACTTAGGACGCGACGATCGGATAAGAAGAAGAATACGCTATATACAGTAAGGCCGGTTATTTTAGTTGACTATTCCTAGTGCTATACCTGTCAAAGGTTGGCCGCCCTGTCTCTTTCTACATTTAAGAGGCCTGCACTTCACCCAGTTCAAAAGATGGCGCCACCATATGTATTTTAACCCAATTTTTCTCACAACATAGCAGCTTTTATATTGAAAGTACAGTCAATTTGTATGATCAGTTAGATTCGAATACAAATTTTGATACCAAGAATATCAAACATTTTTGGGTTCATGTATTGAAATTAATAAAAGTAGGAATTTGTATTGAATTTGAAAATTTTTTTTCAATTAAAAGGCATTTTGAGGCATCCTAAATTGGAAGACAACAAATGGATATACTGAAGTTAAAGTAGAAATTGTTAGTAATAACAGCAGAATTTTGAATAATAAATCACTCATGACAGATACTGTACCATTGTGGCTGCTATATCAAGCACTAAAAAAGTGTAGATATTGTCTAAGAGAGGGCGCTACTTTCGTTTTGTTTACATCAGTATAAATATCAGTTTTGAATTTCGTGTTCAGTTCGTGTTTTTCAATGGTTTTGTGATTGATTGTGTTTCAAGCATCGATGCTATAAAGTCGATGCGGTAAAGTGTAAGTGTGTGGTGACGTCAGACGCGCATTAGTTTATTCTTCGTTCAAAGTCATCTATACGCAGCTAGTAGTCGAATTACTCAAAATATTTCAAAAAATTAAACATATTGTAGCAAACCACAAGATGTTACGCCACTGCCTCCAATAGAAGCGACGAGAGGGAAAGGTCACAGTGGTGAGGCGTGGAATGGTTTCGAAGATACGAGTACCTGCCGGAATGTTCTGGAGAACGCGAGAACGTACTGGGCTGGGCAGCGCATGTATATAAACGAGTGAGTGAAGCGAACAGGCAGTCAGTCTACGGTGACTCACGCAAGTAATCAGTTCAACGGAGATTAGGCAGTCATTAGTGACTCGTGCAATCAAGTGCGTCTGATATAAATATTAGGCAGTCGTTAGTGACTCGTGCAATCAAGTGCGTCTGATATAAATATTAGGCAGTCATTAGTAACTCGTGCAATCAAGTGCGTCTGATATAAATATTAGGCAGTCATTAATGACTCGTGCAATCAAGTGCGTCTGATATAAATATTAAGCAGGCAATGGTGACTCGTGCCGTCAATGAAATAAATATTAATCAGTCAATCAACGGTCGAATCAGTCAGTACAGTGATATAAATAGTGGAGTAACTGAGTAAATGACCGACATAAATAAACGTTAGAAATAAATCTGATATAAATACAGTGATGTAAATAGTCCTTGTATATAGTTAATTGTTACGAATTTTTTTTTATAGTTGTTGCGTTCATTGTTATGTATTTTTAATTATTGTAAATGAATATTTATTCTGCCAACTACAGAAAACAGTTTTGTAACAATATTACATTTATAACGACGACAGCGACTCTAAAGGTTTTTAACGGCAACTTGAAGTGCAGGCCTCTTTTAACGCATGCGCATCCGTTGTTTGTTATCGTGCCCAGTTGCTACAGAAATAAAGCCGGCTTTCACCCTCCTCCTGACGTAGGTAGGTAATAAACTGACTCTTTTCTGTAAACAGTTACCTATGGCTACGTTGTGCTATATCTATACTCCTAAGATTACGCAGCTTAAACATAAAATAAACCACAAAGTATCAACTTGTTTTGTTGCGACAATTTTAAATATTAATTTAACGCAGTAAACTTTCACAAAACCAAAGCTTAATTTGTTTAAAATTTTGGTTCATTAATATTTACAAACTCTCAGTTTACTGATTCTAATCTGGCAATTGGTGATAGTATCAATAAGATGGTATATCTATTATTTTAAAAAATGGATATGATGTCTATATCGCGGGTACAGACCGATGACGTGAATACCATTATACACAAATAATTGTATTAATACATCAACTTTTTTATTTAATTATTTATTTAAAAATAAATGTTCGTAAAATAATACTAATATAGCAGAGACATAGGCACCGTCGCATTTGAAAAGGTAAAAAATTCGAATGATGACGTATCTTCCCACCTAGTAAATATTTGCAAAAAATAAACACTTTTTTTTATTCTTTGAAAAAAAGCATGGCCCTCTTTTTTGTTTAGTGATCTACTGATGGCTAGTAATATAGCAAAAATCATGGTTACCTTGATTTACGTACAATTTTTTTTTTAGTAAAATATTTTTCTTCTCGATAACTACATTTTAGAGAAAAAAAATATTTACATTTTTTTCATATTATAACATCTAAAATTCATTTATATTTTTTTTACCTGTGTTAATACGTGACATTGAGAACGTTTTTTTTAATATCTCAGGATCCACTGAACCGATTTGACTCAAAATCTAATCAGATCTAAGTTAAAGGCTGATAAACACAATATAACAATCGGCATGGCCGTATGTTGCTCCGTTTTTACGATATCGAAGGCGAAAAATTGACTACATACATACATACATACACACACACACACACACACACACACACACACACACACACACACACACACACAACACAAACAGACATCAGTCAGAAAATGATTTTAAACGATTGCTAGGATCTCAAAACGTGAAGATCTGTTAAAATCTCGAAATATTTTTTTCGGACTAAATCCATTAGTTCCCTACCATAGTAGAGGTGGGAAGTAAAAAATCTATCAATTTCATTGGTTAGTTCTGAAAAGTAGGCTGTAAATATATGTTAAAAATATTTATGTATAAGAGCGCTGTTGCCAAGCATAAACACGCATTTTATAAAGTACGTCATTTGTTTGATACTTTTCAGCAGTAATTTTTTTTTCTCGTGATTGACATTGGTGACTACTGACTATAGATAGCCGGAACGTAGCGTTTCCAGCAAGACAAACATTTTTACATGCATTTCAAATACGAATATTTATATCTAGCGGATCCCGTCCGTTCAGACACGTATTAATTTACTCGTATTTGAATTGCATGTAAAAATGTTTGTCTTGCCGGAAACGCTACGTTCACGTGCCGTGTCTGACCGGATAATATAAATTGAACTTAAAATGTATTAGCAATTGAAGCCTATGTTCTATTTTAAAATCTTATTGTGTATTATTTGTATTATCCAAGTGTGCAAGCATTCACGGCCGGCATTGTTCCAAGTCTTCATGGTTTCCGGGATTGTAGGCCGTGGTCTGGTGGTATTTCTACCTGACGTTTCGTCTACATCTGCGGTAGACATTCTAAAATGGTTTCCGGGCTTGTATGCCGTGGTCTGGTGGTATTTCTACCTGACGTTTCGTCTACAACTGCGGTAGACATTCTCAATGAGCCGCCAAGAAGGACACTTCGACCGCTTCCACATCGCCTTTGAGAATGTCTACCGCAGTTGTAGACGAAACGTCAGGTAGAAATACCACCGGACCACGGCCTACAAGCCCGGAAACCATGAAGACTTCGAAATTTGTATGTTCCATGTTAAAATAAATTCACGGTACAGAAATAACAATTATTGTCTTTCAAATGAATAACAAGTATAATGACATTTAAATAGATAATAAAAAATGCATGTCATTTGTTTCACACAAAGGTACATTAAACTGTTGCAAAGGGTTGCAGGTTGTTGGGATATCGTCTAGACAAGTCGTCGCCATCTTTATCCGTCAATGCGTCGCCATAATTAATTACTTGTGCAATGTATTTCATGACTCATTTCTCATATTTCAATATTTATATGTTTGTTTCAACTCGTTTGTTGGCGGCATCGAATTATTTCCCCGAAAGTCTGATAATAAAACTAATGAACCCTATTTTTCACAGCAATTGCATACACGGTGGTTATTTTAACGGGTGAATTTTGCAGTCAAGAAACATTCAAATCAAATTTTAAATCGTACTTTCGTTTCGAGGGCAGTGTAGCCTAGTGGTTAGCGTATTTGATACCGCAGCCTCTAGAGTGGATTTGAATCCAACCTGCGTTCATGGATGTTTTATGATGTTATTTAGTTTTAAGAAAGTTGTTATTTAGTGTAGTTGAAAGACGCTAATGACCTGAGATATCGACGCGTCTATATAATCTATAATAAATAAATAAAATTACTTTTGTTTCCCTGCATTAAGAAATTAAAATATTGGTTAAGATGATAAAAACGGATGACAATTTTTAAAAAAGAAAAATTAAAAAGCGGTCAAGCGCGTGTCGGACCACGCACAGTGAAGGGTTCCGAAGTCGGGAAGAACGTTCACGGTTAAAAATCAAAGTTAATAATAAATTTAATAACAATAATTTATAGTCTTTTATTTTAAGTTGAACACAGTTTTCCAAAAATAAGTTTGTATTTCATAGTACTTCTCGAAGACACTGTGAAAAACAAAGTTATTTCTGCGGTCGCTAAAGTCAAAAAAATAGCGTGTAACCAAAAATATCCCATTTCTCAAAAATTACACCACATATCTCATTCAAACCAATTTTCGTTAGAAGTGTTTTTTAAGTTCTACCACCTTAAATTTTTTCAGAATTTTCCATCCCATAGTTGAATAGTTAGAGGACACACTTTTTACGACTTTAGAAGCCCATATCTCACCAAATAAAAAATAAATAAATAAATAAAAAGTCATTTTGATTACATATTATGTGTACAAAATTTCAAATCGATCGGGTACGTGGAAATCGTTCAAAATTGACTTGCAAGATTTTACCCAAACATACTAACACACAAACTAATAGACCGAGAGCTAGTGACAATTTTTTGGTATTATTTATTCAAGGCCTTATTTTTGTGAAGATGTTGAGTGTTTAGAGAGACATTTTAAAGTGTCCTGAGTAAGGGATTTTGCTAGATAGCGGTATGGGAGGGATGCAGACCGCCCCCAACATGTAACAAAAAAAATGGTCACAATTATTATTGTTTCAAGACTGAAATTGTTTGTATAGTTTGTCGGTGACCCAATAATGCCATTATATTTGCCGATCGATTGATCAGTATTAAAGGGGTTACAGATCACCCTAAACGTGTCATGACCCGACGAAATTTATATTAGGTATTAGGTCAAGGTTCAAATTTTAATATGTTGTTACGGCGACTGTTTTAAGCCTATATTTCAATTTGCAAAATGTCGGTATTAACCCCCTCTCTTAGAGGGAAACTTGCTCGCCTAGGTGTTTATATCGTTCTGCAAGGGGGTTAATACCGACATTTTGTTCCACAAATTGAAATATATGCTTAAATCAGTCGCAGTAACAACATATTAAAATTTTAACCTTGAACTAATAATATAAATTTCGTCGGGTACATGACACGTTTAGGGTGATCTGTCGCTCCTTTAATCCTGACCAATCGATCTGCAAATATTATAATGGCATTATTGGGTCACCGACAAGCTATACAAACAATTTCAGCCTTGGAGAAATAGTAATTCTGACAATTTTTTTTGTTACATGTTGGGGGCGGTCTGCATCCCTCCCATACCGCTATCTAGCAAAATCCCTTACTCAGGGCACTTTAATATGCCTCCCTCAACATCTTCACAAAAATAAGGCCTCGAATAAATAACACCAAAAAATTGTCACTAGCTCTCGGGCTATAACAGGTAAAGTTAAATAAAAGCTTGTAATTAGTTCAAACCATTTTGATAATTTGTGTATTTCTACGTTACACGGTTTTGAAATAAAGAATAATGCCTCGTATCCTACGCTATACATTAACATTAACGCAACAAATAACCCTTCTTAAAGGCTAACTAAAAACCTCAATAAACGTCTCCATTTCATTAACAGTTAAACGTCTATAAAAAAAAGGAAAACAACAGCCAAGCAGAGCGGTGTGCCGGTGCGTTCTGCAGTTGTACAAGAAACGGTACAGAAAATTTACGATCATTTCAAAGACGTTTTTTATTGGACGCCGAGTAAAATTCTAATAATCTTGTCAAGGTGGCTATGAGAGCTTACGGCAAACGCCTTGCCAGTGCCAGTCCTCCGTGCGCCCGTTAACTTCGAAACGGTTTGTTCGTCCTTTTCAAGTCAAGGGTCTACGATTTACTAAGAGTCTAGCCGCCAGACCATGAGAAGCATGTGAGCTGCCTTGGAATAATAGATCAGGAAAGGAAGGCGTGGCGGAGTCGCAACTGTCTCCTTCTAATTAGAATCTGCGTTAAACGTACGTTGTGAATTGAATCAATCAATCAATTGACAGGACACAAGTGTCAAGTTTCATTCATTCTGTACTGACATAACCTCGTTTTTTTAAACATAAATAATTCCTAAAATTGTAATTGAAAATCGCATATGTACAGTCGCGGACTTAATAGGTGCGTTTGGTATCAAGGTGTAGTGTAAAAAGTGTAAGCACTTTTGACACTATTACGTTTGTTATACAAAAGTGTAAAATAACTGATCTGTTTGTTATTTCAGTGTGGGACTAGAAGTGTAACAACTATTAGTCCTGACTTTTGAGCAGGTGCACGTAGTGTAGTGTAGGTCACGTGATATATGTCTGAATTGACAATCGCTTTGACAGATTTGATACTTTTTTCTTACTCAATTTTTTACATTTTTTGTCTCTTAAAAATGTAATGGTTCAAGATAAATATGGCAGTGAGTTTAACATTTTTACGACCAAAAAAAACTGTAAAAACTAGAAATAATGAACTCAGCCAATCTGTCATTAATTTATTTTGTAATGCGCATGTACAATCTACTCAGAATGTACACAAGCCCGTTTGTTACAAGTGTACATTTAGTTTACACTTTTGGTGAACTTTTTACATTTTTCAGTGAAAAATTATCTACACTACACTACACCTTGATACCAAACGCAACTATTAAAGTTATTCAGTGTAAGTTCACAAAAAGTCAGTAGCTTAGCAACAAATTTAGTTTTTAATAGGTAAATATAAATGTCAAAAACTAAAAGAAATAATTGTCGTTTAAATGCCTCGAAATTATTAAAACGATGAACAAAATAGAAGAATTATTGCAAGATTGGAGGAAGGAATTTGATAGTATCAAATATTGTCAAATCTTTTTATGTTTTAATTAAATAATATTGAGTAATTTGGATTGTATAACAAACAACTGAGGTGTTTTGATAATAATTTTTTATTGAATTTTTAGGATGTAACCTTAGTAATTGATACATTACTATCAAAAGCCAAATTACAACATGCAAAAATTAAAAAAATCGGTAACTAGATGATACAGGTGTAAACTTTTTTAAGTCCGCGACTGTACGTCCGAGCTGTACAGGTAGCAATTCTTGACGGATGTAGACTTGGTATATTTCGATATTTCAACGAAACGACAAATTACATGCACGAGAGCGAATCCGCGGGCATAAGCTAGTATAGGCATAATAATAATATCATTAAATGTGTGCCGTGAATATAGCTACATTTCAGTTAATAGGCAAACAGTGTCGATTAGTAAATTACGTAAATCTAGCGTTATAGTATGACGTTAGCTACGTTTCGACGACCCTGTTCGGATCTGTATAATTAATTTACGGAATTACATAGGTACATCGGATGGTACACAGGCAATTACCGTGTTTGCTTTAGTAGAGCAAGCACATTAGGGCCCCACGTGCTGGGAGCGCACGTGTATAGAAAGCGCGGGGCCCCGACAGTCAACCAGCCGACACTGTCAACGCCGCACCCGGTGACGTCTGTATTGTTGTCGCCGATACCCTTCATCGTCGATATTGTCGATGTCACTTCGAAATACAGGGCTGACAAGACGATAATTTTATATTTGTCAGAAGATGCTAATGACCTAGGTTGTCGACGCGTCTATATAATCTACAATAAATAAATAAATATATTTGTCAGGATATCTGACAGGGCGATCTTGAGGATATCTGCGAGCATATTTGACTGAACAAGATGTTTTCAAATTAGATGAAGGATTCAGATTAAAAACCTAGAGTGCGGGTTTATAAAACCACGGTGCAAGAGAAACTTTTACCAAAACTTTAAACGCTTTTAACCTGAAATCAGCGAAAGTATATAATTTTGTTTACGTAATTTAAGCTCCGTAAAGCTTAAGAGTGCACAGCCCGCTAAGTTTTGGCACTGTATAATAGTAAAATATTAAAATACAAAATAATTAGTCCAGCAGTCAGGTACCTTTTACCTGGAAAGTATTCCGAAGTTAATGATATTTTGGTATGTTGTTTGTGGGTACTCTGTGGAGTAGAATCTGAGTTTTCGACCTCGAGGACCCTGTGATAACGTGGGGGGGAGCCGAAAAACCACGAAATTTTACCACCTTTTTTGCTTTTTTCAAAATCTCTCAGAAACGGTCGACTTAAGCAATTCTTTCATTATGCAATGTTTTAGAGAGGATTACATTTCCTACAATTTTCATTTCCACTACTTGTTCTGTGGTATTAATGGTAAGCGCGCTGCAGCTTCTTGAAAAACACCCTCTCGGCTTTTTGTAACCTTGGTAACCAAATGGTTAAAATATAATGTTCTTTTCAATAGTTTTATTTATTTTGTTGTGGACAGAGTGGTGTAACAGTTAGCGTAGCGGCCTTTGGATCACACTGTCGTGGGTTCGAATCCCATCTGCACTCATGGATGTTCTGTGATGTTATTTAGTTTTAAGTGAGTTGTTATTTGATGTAAACAATACGCTAATGACCTAAGTTGTCGACGCGTCTATAATTTACAATAAATAAAAATAAATTTATTTTGTTCTTCATCGAACTTTAAATTGAAAATACACATGTTACTACTACTACTACTACCCTAATAAGTTGTTAATTAATAAAGTATGAAATAATTTAATTTTTTTCTCCCGTATCATGAATACGTTAGGCTAGTTTTTTAAGTTTTCCATTTTTTGGTTGAATATCTTAATTCCCACCCCTGACAGGTGGTGTGTACGTTTTGTAGACGTGCCAGGTTTATTTTACTTATGGGTTTGTTATAAACACAACTACGTTTGAACACACATGCACACAGACAACAGCATAGCAGTGTGTGGTGAAACCATTGACTTATAGCTTGGACTGCGCATTCGATATCACCAATTGAAATGGGCACATGAGATGGCAGCAGCAGGGGCGGATCTAGGTTTTTCGGGGCCCACGGCTTATTGAATTCCAATGAGGTCCCATATTTTGTTAGATTAATGGCCGGTTTATCGTACATTTTAATCAGGATGTTTTTTAATCACACTGTTAAATTTTGACAGCTACACGTTCATTGGTTGCTGCGTTTCGTTACCATAGCAACCCGTCATTTAATAGTATGTTTAAAAAACATCATGATTAAATTGTACGATAAACCGGCCATAAGAATATTTGAATTGGGGTTTTGAAATTCATTTTTATATAAACGACAGGCAAGAGTTCTGAGAAACGGGGTCCGCTTACTGTAACAACTGATATCTGCACGAAAGTTCTAGAGAAAGCGAGAACACACTAGGCTTATACCACGCAGCCTATATAAACAGCAGTGCGAGTGAGTGAAGGATTCAGTCAATGGTTAGTCACGCATTCAAGTCTACGTTGGATCAGTAATATAAATAGTGCCGTGATATAAATAACCAAATTGATAAATAAATACTATAGTGTAGTGGTAATATTTATGAAGTATTGTATATAGTTGTTTTGTTTTCCTTTGAAATTACTGTTTAGTTATTGTTTACTTGTGTTGATTGTTAGAATTGACTTTTCGTTGTTGCTTTCATTATTATTGTGTTTTTAATTATTGTAAACAAAATTCCGCCAACTCAGAAAACAGTTTTGTAACAATAACATCAAAATCAGAGTTGAAATATATTTATTTATGAAATGGTGTTCAATGACAAACATTATATCTTATATAAAATAAGAAATAAGGAAATATGGGCCCTTGACACTTGGGGGCCCAGGGCTTAAACACTATTAGTCCTTAATCCTTATGTAGATCCGCCTCTGGGGAGCAGGTTTATAGTCACCTGAGTGATCATTGGTTTCATAGAAAAACTCGCGAGAAATTAAGTTTTTTCCTTTCTGATAGCATGCAACCGCACTTCTTTTAAGTTCCGGATTTTTTGGAAATACAAAACCTCTATGATTTGAAAATTGGTAAACACAGCACATCGGCATTGTCCAATGATTTATTATTTTAAATAAACTTATTCTGTACACACAACTATGAACTGTCCACAGACGTGAAGATGACAACCACCACTCATTAGTCATTTTTACTTTTTTTTTGAGCAATACTTTTTCTGACTTCGCAGTCCATTGCCTATGTCAATGATGGTAACCTTTACGTCTGTTCTTTATTTATTGACAACATTTATAATGAACTATTTATATTTAGAGGTGTATGAACTCAATTTTTTATTGCAATTTTTAACGACTACATTATTTATTTAAAGACATGTCTTCGGTAGCGTAGCTATAGATAATGGTGTAATAAGTTCATTTAAATCTGATTAAAATTTGTTTAGGATAGCTGAATAATATTCCACTCACAATATTATAAATTAATGATTTTCGGATTTTTTCCTTTATTAGTGCTATGAAACCTTCCTAATTGGCAGGCGTGGATCCAACCTTTAAAAAAGGTTGTGGTCACGGCCACCCGAAAATCGGCCAAGTGCGAGCCGAACCACGGACTCGCTCACGAAACGTCAAACAGTACAAACTACTAGACTAGTAGCCAAAATAAAAAAGTCACTCGCGTTCTTACCCGCACGGTTCGTTTTTTACTTCCCACCTCTACTATGGTAGAGGTGGGAAGAAATGGATTTAGTCCGAAAAAAACATTTCGAGATTTTAACAGATTTTCACGTTTTGAGACCCTAGCAATCGTTTAAGATCATTTTCTGACTGATGTCTGTGTGTGTGTGTGTGTGTGTGTGTGTGTGTGTGTGTGTATGTGTGTGTGTGTGGTCAATTTTTCGCCTTCGATATCTTAAGAACGGAACAATATACGGGCATGCCGATTGTTCTATTGTGTTTATCAGCCTTTAACTTAGATCTGATTAGATTTTGAGTCAAATCGGTTCAGTGGATCCTGAGATATTCAAAAAAACGTCCTCAATGTCACGTATTAACATAGGTAAAAAAAAAATAAATGAATTCTAGATGTTATAATATGAAAAAAATGTAAATATTTTTTTTCTCTAAAATGTATAGTTTTCGAGAAAAAAAATATTTTACTAAAAAAAATAAAAATTGTGCGTAAATCAAGGTAACCATGATTTTTGCTATATTAAGTTAGCCACCAAACAAAAAAGAGGGCCATGCTTTTTTCAAAGAATAAAAATTAAATTGTGTTTTAAAGACCACCAACAGCTAAGGTTATTTGGGCCTAGTCAAAGAATAAAAAAAAAATTGTTTATTTTTTGCAAATATTTACTAGGTGGGAAGTATAGGACTGGTCATCAGTCGAATTTTTTTTAAATTTTATTAAGGCATTGCAGATATAACATCAGCCTGTCGACCTCAATTAGGGTTGTGGGCATGCCCACAACGGTGGATCCGCGCTTGTTCCTTGGTGCCAAATTTCAAAATTATAGGTCAACGAAAGTACCCTATAGGTTTTTATCACCGTCGTGAGTCAGTATCAAAATATGTGATTTTTGAAAGGCCATACCTTTCTATTGCACTGAGAAACTTGAATTTTTGACAAGACTATGGGGACCATAAGTACATGATATCTAATTTTAACTGAGGACAGTGTGGTCAAGTGATTAGCGTCGCGGCCTCTGGATCAGACTATTGTGGGTCCGAATCCCACCTCCGCTCATGGATGTTTTGTGATGTCATTTAGTTTTAAGTTAATTGTTATTTATTGTAATCAAGACGCTAATGACCTAAGTTGTCGACGCGTCTACAATTTACAATAAATAAAATTAATTTCAACTTGATACCTCTATTTGTTCATGAGAAAAAAGGTTTTATAACGGAAGTGATCCTATTGGAATCTGTCAAATAGGCATCTGACATCTGATGGTAGAAAAATGTACTCGATAAGAGAAAAATGTACATGCTATAGTGTAATTTTATCGTGAAATTATTTATTACAAAAATAAGACAAGTAAAATAAACAAGAAGTTTATCGAAATAGGAATCCGCGACGTTTTCTAATATCATGGCAATACACATAATTACATAATGAACACCTGATTAGATTTGCAAAAAACAATTTTTTTTAATAAAAAAAAACTAAGGGCATCCAATGAGAAGTTAGCAACGTGGTTTTACCCACACACAAGCTTCCTTTTATAAGAATTCACTTATTAGCTTCTACCGACAGCGAAAAAGATTACTTTAATAAATAAAACACATAAAACTGGCTATAGCTGACCAACTTTATTTTTAATACTACGTTTCGGTCTGTTATAGAGACCCTTTTCAAGTGTTTGAAAAGGGTCTCTATAACAGTCCGAAACGTTGGACAGCTAAAGCCAGTTTTGTGTGTTTTATTTATTAAAGTATTCCTTTAAAAGCTTTTATTTAACTTGCAATGTTTGTATGTTGGTTTGTTTTTTTTAGGTCAAATCTTGCAAGTCAATTTTGAACGACTTCCACGTATCCGATCGATATGAAATTTTGTACACATTATTTATTTACGATGACAATACATGAATAAATCATTTTTAGAATTAAAGTCAAGCCCTAAGGGGTTCAAACGAGGGTGTAGGTTTTTTTGACTAATCAACGCACAGGCCAAATCGCTGAAGCTAGAAACTTGAAATTTGGACAGTAGATTCCTTGTCTGACGTAAGTATCCACTAAGAAAGGATTTCTCGAAATTCAGCCCCGAGGGGGATCGAAAGTAAAATTTTGAAAGACTAAAATGAACATAATAAAATATTGGTAAAAAAAAACTTTTTAGAGACAAACTTTTATTGAAATGTACCAAAAAGGGGAAAATAATATTTAATAATTTTGGTTCATAATTATTATAAAAACGGGTTGCAACTAATAAACTATCATAATGTTTACAACCCCCGCTTTTATAATAATTATGAACCAAAATTATTAAATATTATTTTTTCCTTTTTAGTACATTTCAATAAAAGCTTATCTCTAAAAAGTTTTTTTTACTAATATTTTTTGTTTTAATCTTGAGGTACGGAACCCTAAAAATAACCGAAAATCTGCCATGAACAGTTTTATTTATTTATTTATTTTATTGTAGATTATAGACGCGTCGATATCTCAGGTCATTAGCGTCTTTCAACTACACTAAATAACAACTATCTTAAAACTAAATAACATCGCAAAACATCCATGAGCGCAGGTGGGATTCGAACCCACGGCAGTCCAGTCCAAAGGTTGCGGCACGAAGCACGCTAACCACTAGGCTATACTGCCCTCATGAACAGTTTTATCTTGTGGCCATAAATATATTATAGTAGATATGCCATCAATATGAATGTTCTATGGAACCATACACAATACATACTATAAAACAAATTCTAATTACTCGCTTCAATGAACAAACAATTTCACTGCGATTTATAATCCCCGAATATCCCTAAGCCATATTTTCACATTTTAATTTCATGTGCTGGATCTCAGTTTTATGGCACAACATTACAGCATCCAACGATGCAGATCCTATTAAATATAACCAATTAAATTCATAATACACATGTATACGTGTTTGTTTTATTTTATGTGCTAATACCTATTATTATAATATGTGTGCCGCATAATTTAATTTTCAATTAATAAGTGGACAGCAGAGCATTGGACTCACATTCGGAAGGTACCGGGTTCGATTACCGGCAGGGGAAGAGGTGGCTAGCACTTTTTCCTACAGCATCTCGCTAAGAAACGATTAATCCTGTACTGACCCATCAGTGCCGTATCTATAGGAGTCTTGGCGCCCTTGGCAAAGGAACGACTTGGCGCCCTTGGCAAAGGGACGACTTGGCGCCCCTGGCGAAAGGAGGCGTTGACGCTTTCTGATGTCGTAAAATTCACACAAGACAGATAACTAGAACTATTTAAAAAAAATCGACTGGATAACCAATCCTACACTTCCCAGCTCGTAACTGAAAATTTTTCCAACAAAACAACTCCCTTTTCATATTTAAGCATGGCCAATCTTCCGTGTTTGTTGATCTACTGAAGGCCAACTAAAATCATAGACACCTTGATTAGGCAAATAAAAAATAATTTCCCGGCAATTTTTTTTTGAAAACATTTTTTTCTCTAAATGTAGAGTACATTTTAGAAAAAAAAAAATTAAAACGTCTTGAGCATTTATATTTTTACTTCCCACCTCTACTATGCTATGGTAGAGAAGTATTGGATTCAGTCCGAAAATTTTTTTTTGGGATATTAATAGATCCTCATGTTTTGACACCCTAGGTATCATTTGAGACCATTTTCCGACTGATTTCTGCCTGTGTGTGTGTGTGTGTGTGGCGAAATTTTTTCTCCTAGCGCTAGTCGACTAGCATGTTACTAGTATAATGTAAACAGGTTACTAGCGCTAGTACCGTGCTAGTGCGACTAGTACCAGTAAAGTTAAAAACATTTCTACTTTTGCTGCTAGTCGCGCGATTTCAAAATGGCGCCAACTAACAGATGGACTGAACGTGATACCTAAAAATTTATTACTTTGTAATTGTATAAAGAGTGCGAAATTTTGTGGAATATTCGCGATGGAATTTACAAAAATCGTGATAAGCGGAATAGTGCATTCGAATACATACAACGTGAAATGAAAATGAAAAATTTGACAGTAAAGAAAAAAATTGAATCTAAAGAGACACATACAGTTTGGAGAAAAGTAAAATTAAAAAAATGAACAAATCCGGTACATTACTTATTTTCACTAAACTTCCAAATTAACAGTAAAATGTATTAATTTGCTGGTACCAATATGTAAACAGCGCTAGTAGTGCTAGTCGACTAGCGCTAGTCAGCTGGTGCTAGTCAACTAGCATAGTGTCAACGGGCCTAAGAACGGAACAGCATTAGGGTTTGTTTTGGTGTATTTGTCAGAACTTAACTTATAGATATGATTAGATTTTGATCCAAACCATTTCAGGGGTTCGTGAGATATTCAAAAAATGTTCTCAGTGTCACATACATAATAGTTCTCGAGTGATGCAGCAAACAGACAGGCGGACAGAAAAAAATCTGAAAGCACGTTTTCCCCATCTTAGATGTGTCAATGTTATACAAAATACCCTAATAATCCGCAAGAAAACTAGGTCATAGACAGAAATACCCCTTGGCTTTTACAATTTTTAACCGACTTCAAAAAAAAGAGGTGATTCTCAATTCGGTTGTATTTTTTTTTATGTTTGTTATCTCATAACTTAGTCATTTATAAACCGCTTTTGAATTTTTTTTTTTTATTTGAAAGGATATACCTACTTTCAGATTGGTCCCATAGAAATTTCATCAAAATCGGTTCAGTAGTTCGGCTGATTTTAATAAAAGTGAGTAACGGCGTGTGATTCTTTTAAGGTAAATGTCACTTTTTGACACTAAAAAGTAAAAAATAATAAACTTTTTAACAAAAAAAAAACCTCCTTTAAAAAACCACTAAAAAGAGAAAAATAATGAAATTTTGAGGTCTGTGCCAATTTAATAAAATATGAAGTCGGTTAAAAAGTATAGTATAGTGATTAATATCTTCATATTTTATTAAATTGGCACAGACCTCAAAATTTCATTATTTTCCTCTTTTCAATGGTTTTTTGAAGGAGGTTTTGTTAAAAAGTTTTTTATATATTATATCGATATTGGCGACTAACGATAGGCATTGCCTGGCGCCTGCTCTATTAATAAACGTTGCAATTTAGAACAATTTTATGTTTTAAACATAAAATGGCGTATAAGGCACATGTGTTAGTAACGGTTACAACATGTT
Organism: Mongoloraphidia duomilia; assembly: GCA_039654895.1. Classification (NCBI taxonomy): domain Eukaryota; kingdom Metazoa; phylum Arthropoda; class Insecta; order Raphidioptera; family Raphidiidae; genus Mongoloraphidia; species Mongoloraphidia duomilia. The sequence goes on along the minus strand of CM077522.1, from coordinate 46,306,300 downwards.
AACAGGCCAGGGTTAATATATTGGTCGGAACGTGCATATTATGTATGTGTGTGTGTCTGTTGTTGGGTGCGATTGTCTGTGGGTGACCACAGGGCAAATAAACATGGCAATGGGCTTTATCTAATCTCATCATCTCTCTGCATATACATAATATACATTACTTATTTCCGTACTGATGTGTTTGGGGTTTGTGCTTGCAACTATTCACGAAACTACACGGGCGGATTTTCGGCGGCATTTTTAAAGCGGCGGATTGTACGTCCAATTCGAAACCGTGCCTACAAACGTGTGAAAACGAACGGAATATACGTCGCGTTTTTTTAAATTCCGTCGACGTGAGCGAGTTTGCTTCTGATTGCGTTGATATCGCATCGTCACAACACGCTAGAAATGAAAAACATTGTTTAGTGCGGGGCGAACTAGACGAGGCGACGGATCACCGACGGATGTACAGTCTGGGTAAAATGTTCGACTCGGAGAAATTTATATATGTCTCTGAATATTGGATCTGCGGCGTTTTTAACGCGACGGATTGTACGTCCAATTCGAAACCGTGCCTACAAACGTGTGCAAACGAACGGAATATACGTCGCGTTTTTTTAAATTCCGTCGACGTGAGCGAGTTCGCTTCTGATTGCGTTGAAATCGTCATCGTCACAATTCACGCTAGAAACAAATAAATATTAGTAAAAAAAAACTTTTTAGAGACAAACTTTTATTTTAATGCACTAAGAAGGAAAAAATAATTTTTAATAATTATTTAGGTTCATAATTATAAAAGCGTGGGTTGTGACTATTAAACTATATCATAGAGTTCACGACCCACGCTTTTATAATTATGAACCTAAATTATAAAAAAAAAATTTTTCCTTTTTAGTGCATTTAAATAAAAGCTTGTTTCTGAAAAGTTTTTTTTTTACTAATATTTATTTTAGTCATTTTAGTCTTTCAAAATTTTACCCCCCTTCGACATCCAGCATGCCCTTAAATTGCCCCAAAATGTTCGCTCATCAAGCCCTTTCATTTGATTCCCATATCATAGGGGTTACTGTGGAAATGATAAATCGCCATTTTTTGAAGTCGGTTAAAAAATGTCTAACAGGACCTGCAGAAATATGCTTCGTAGGGTAAAAAGCTGAGCCTTCCCGAACATATAAACTTATAATTTATATAATTTAAAAAAACTAAAAAACACGCTTTAATGAACTAAAAAGTAAAAAATAATTAATTTTATTGTAAAAAAGCGTGGGGTGCTTTGTATCACATTTTCATACTACCCCACGCTTTTTTACAATAAAATTAATTATTTTTTACTTTTTAGTTCATTAAAGCGTGTTTTTTAGTTTTTTTAAATTATAATTTATTTTTGCTTTTTAGTCCTGGAGATCCTGGTCAGGATAATGGGACAAACTTATGGAATTATTGTATTGTCGTCGGTCCTTGATAAGTGTTCAAAGTTTAAACTAAATCTGACCGTTCAAAGTTGGTCAAAATCAAGTTCAAAGAAGTCGGTTACACCCTGACAAACAAGCACACAAGCAAGCATACAGGTGAAGCTAATATAAGCGTGTTAACAAAAAATGTTTTTCTCTTCTCCGTCTCTGTCAGAGTTAAGGGGGGTTACGGGGGTTAAGGGGGGGTTGAATCGCACCTCTCTCGCGACGCCAATGGTTAACGCAACATCTTGAAAAAGCATTTTAAACTTTTTTTTGCAAATGAATTTCCGTGTCCGCGTGTGGTTTGTGAGGCACGCGTGCTTCACAACCCCGCGACGTGACCCTTCAGTAGTTGGGGAACCGGGGGTATCGTCGGCCTATGCTTACCGCCACTCTACATACACGTGCGTGTAACGTAACATCAGTATGCCGTATGTTTGCTAATAACCATGTGTGAATTGCCGCTCCACATGTATCGGGGGGGTGTGTGTGAGCGTGTGTGTGTGTGAGCGTGTGTGTGTGCGTGTGGAGCGTGTGTGTGCGTGCGTGTGTGTGTGAGTGTGACTGAGTGCGTGATATTCACACATAAATACAATGTGATTTTAAATTCAATTGCCCACAGGAAAAGAAGTCTAGATTTGATAATTTAGTATCCAAAATAGATTTCATTTTTGCAAAATTTAAATACAGTCGAACTTCGATTACTCGAATTTTTGATAACTCGAACATAATTATTTGGCGCGCGCAATAGCGTCAAGAGTGAAAATTAATATTATTTGATAATTCGAAGTCTTGATAACTGGAATTTTTTTTTGTGGCAAATCATGGTTCGAGTTATTGAAGTTTGACTGTATCTACCTATAAACCGAGAGCTAGCGACAATTTTTTGGTATTATTTGTTCAAGGCCTTATTTTTGTGAAGATGTTGAGGGAGGCATATTAAAGTGCCCTGAGTAAGGGATTTTGCTAGTATTAAAGGGGTGGAAGATCACCCTAAACGTGTCACGTACCCGACGAAGTTAATATTATTAGTTCAAGGTTCAAATTTTAATATGTTGTTACGGCGATTGTTTTAAGCATATATTTCAATTTGCAGATCAAAATGTCAGTGTTAACCCCCTTGCAGAACGATATAAACACCTAGGCGAGCAAGTTTCTCTCTAAGAGAGGAGGTTAATACCGACATTTTGATCTGCAAATTGAAATATATGCTTAAAACAGTCGCCGTAACAACATATTAAAATTTGAATCTTGAACTAATAATATAAATTTTGTCGGGTACATGACACGTTTAAGGTGATCTGCCACCCTTTTAATACTGACCAATCGATCGGCAAATATTATAATGGCATTATTGAGTCACCGACAAGATATACAAACAATTTCAGCCTTGAAGCAATAATAATTGTGACCATTTTTTTTGTTACATGTTGGGGGCGGTCTGCACCCCTCCCGTATCGCTATCTAGCAAAATCCCTTACACAGGGCACTTTAATATGCCTCTCTCAATATCTTCACAAAAATAAGGTCTTGAATAAATAACACCAAAAAATTGTCACTAGCTCTCGGTCTACTATATCTATATACTAATATAATAAAGAGAGAGCGTGCGAGTTTGTTTGCTTGTTTGTAAGAAGTAAACTCGAAAACTACTGAATCGATTTTAAATTTTTTTCACTGTTCGATAGGTGATACTTTGCTTTAGGACATAGACTATAATAACTGACCGGCCGGGATTCGTCCGGGTGAAAATCAGGGGTAATTCGATTTTGCTCTGAGATTAGTTCACATTTTATCACTGAATAGGTTAAAAAAGTTATCACAAAACAAGAATACTATTTTCTCGGCGTACGTTTCGCCAATCATGTTAGCATCATCTGATGCTTAAAACTAATTAATCGACTAAACGTGCGTCGATAAAATTAAAATAAAGTTTTTGTTAACGCGTGCGATGCCGCGGGTAATAGCTAGTACTCTATAAAGTCGGCTCTGTGATACCTAAACGAATAAAACATTTTTAAATTTTATAAATATTAGCTTCCAAATATAAGTACCTGCGGTCATTTTTTTGTGTCCTTTGTAAAAACCTTGGTACCGATTATGTAATGCCAACATTCTATCCTTTTCTATAAACTGGTAATAGATAAAGATAAACTAATTTTTTTTAGATTATGCAATTTTAAGATACCCTCTACTGTGTCCGTTCTGAAACGCATCTTCCGTTTTGTCGGCAATGAATTTTTGAAATTTATTTTTATTTATTGTAGATTATAGACGCGTCGACAACTTAGGTCATTAGCGTCTTAAATACAATAAATAACAACAACAAATTATGCTGGTAGTTTAATAGTAAAATATCTAAGAGTTTTTGTACCAGTATATTTAGATTTTCAAAACTTAAGTTAATTTTATCCAAATTTGATGAACCATAAATTTAAATATGTATATAACTATATTTTGACTTGTAACAAAGAAAGTGAGGTAAGAAATGTTATTATTTTTCAAAAATTATTAATTGATGAGTCAATGTTTCACTTTTATAGATTTTCACACCTTAATATATCTATTACCCATGGAGTATAAAATGGTTGCAAATAGGAAAAGATTTAGTAGGCTTATAACACGATGGTTGCTAGAGGATGGCAGTGCGAGGATTGCCGTGTGTGATATCATCGGTTGACTCAATAATTAACTATTTTTCAATCAGATCAGTTACACCATAACTACACATTTTGTATTTGTTTGTTTTTTATTTCTTCTATTTTTTTCAGTCCGATCAATATATAATTTTTGTGCTCCCACCCTAGCACTGGCTTGCCAAGTTGGGTGGGAAAATTCTAAACATTTTATATTGTTATAGATAAATGTGTATTTTTTTGAAGGAATAAATAAATAATAATAATAATAATAATAAAAGATTGTTCATTTTTTCAGTACCTGAAGAAGCTGCAACAAGCAGCGAAACGTTGTACATAACTTAATATTTGTTATTTTCATTTGCACTTGTCCACATACCTGTGAATTAGTTTCAACAATAAATAACAATTCACTTAAAACTAAACGACATCACAAAACATCCATGAGCGGAGGTGGCATTCGAAAACACGACAGTGTGATCCAAAGGCCGCTACGCTAACCGTTACACCACACTGTCCTCCGTTTTTGAAGTTATACTGCTTTATAGGCGCGTTATGAAAAAATGATGAGTGAATTTTTCAAAAAACTGTGACAAAAACTGTGATATTGAAATTAACAGGATTGATTTCCATATAATAACCATATTTCACGCCAAAGAATACATAACTATACTAACGCGCATAGATAATTAGTACACGCCCCCACTTTTTATTTAATTTGTTAGTTCGTCAGTCAAAATGCTGAACCGATTTTGAAAAACTTTTTTTTTGTTAAAATAATTTCTCAGATTTTTCTTTGAAATTATTTTTAGACTGATATATGTACCTAGTAATTTAAACATAATTTAGTGTTATTTTATTTAAACAAATCATTTTCAACAGGGTTCAATACTATTTTTATCATACAAACAAAAAATGGTCCGAAATGCCCCAAAAATGGTCCGAAATGCCCCAAAAATGGTCCGAAATGCCCTAAAAATGGTCCGAAATGCCCTAAAAATGGTCCGAAATACCCGAATATGGTTTAAAAATTTACAAAGAACAAAAACAAATAGTAGATAGCTTAAAAATAATAAAAGTACTTCAACATACCTTATTGGCCGCTATTTTGAAGTTCCAGTGCCGTATTCCTCCTTCACAAATTCACGGTTTATTGTTTATTTTAATAAACTAACTAACACTAACACTGTTTTTTTATTTATAGTTCTGTACCTCAAAATGAAAAAACAGAACCCTTATAACATCACTTTGTTGTCCGACTGTCTATCTGTTTCCTCAAAATCGAAACATTGTCCCGCGGCCAACTTATTTTTAAAGATTGACATAACATCTATATTTTATGTTATAACTTTTATTTATGTAGATTATGACACTCGTCAACTGAGGCCATATTAGCGTTTAAAATTATTAAAAAAAATACATTTACTAGTATCTGAGATATACTTTTTATAAAACCAAGAATTTGTATAAAAATTCACAGATTTCGCAATCCTTGCAACCATCGAGGACATTGGAAATGATAACAGCATATATGAAACATAATTAACTGTTTATTATACACACAATATTTATCAATGCACTGTTTAGTTTTGTCAGGAATAACCCTATTATTCTTCTGTTATATACGCGTTCACTTTTGCTTGATTACTTAACTTTTAAATGGATTTTTCTACAGTATTTATTAACATTTGCTCAAAAGTAACACCGCAGATCGTCGCAAATACCTCTCAATTAACTAAACATGATATAAAACACATTTCGAAAAAATTGCACTTGTTCAATTTTGCATGATTGCTCCTCACTTGATCGCGACACCGTTGTCTTTTGACCTTGAACGAAAACTCGTAACTCTGCCCCCATATACGAACATAAACATTTCCAATGTTAAAAGCTCACATTCGATAAAAAATATATAAGGATTAACTGAAATTGAGAACAAAGTTATTTTTTTACTAATGGCTAAAAGATTATTTAGGCCTATCACCAATTCATATTTTCAATTTATTATTCTTTTAATAAGAAATTAAAAATTCAATTGACATACTTTAATACCACGTTTTTAGTTTTCACAATCACTCGATATTATAATATATTGTTTATAAAATAATACAAAATTGAAACATAAGATAACACTGGAATATACTACCTCAACATTTAACATAATAAATGTTAATTAAAACTGTAAAATTATTATTAGAAATATTATTATTTTCAAGTGAAGTCACCTGCACCTATCAATATTTTAATACATAGTACTAAAAAGTAAAAATTTAAAACTGATTCGTCCAAACAAGGTTAAAAATACGTGTTCTTAAAGACTTATGCAATACCTACATTGTACAATATAGTACAAGTTACAACCATGATTTTTATTTCGAATAAATTAAGGCCGATACACACGACATCTTCTAAAAATTGTGTAATCGTGTTTTTTTATATAAAATTTTTTTTTCTAGCATGTTTTGAATTTTGTTTATTTATTGTAGATTATAGACGCGTCGACAACTTAGGTCATTAGCGTTTTAATTACATCAAACAACATATCACTTAAAACTAAATGACTTCACAAAACATCCATAAGCGAGGTGGGATTCGAACCAACGACAGATTGCTCCAAAGGCCAGTACGCTGACCATTACACCAAGTTGTTCTCGGCATTTTTTGAAAATTAAAAATGTCTTGTTAATAAATTTAAACATTGACTTTTTTTACACACAATGATTTCTTGAAATAAAACTGTTTCAAAATAAAAAAAATCAGACATTTTTTATTATCTGCAATTTTCTTATTTTGCTTCTGAAAGCAAGGAAAATTGTGAAAATAAATAATTCGTGCTTTATAATTTTTGAATTATACTTGGATATTTTAATTAAATTGTAACGGTTGAAAACAGTAAGGTGCTAGCAACTCTGACAACTTAACAAGGGGCACTGTATTAATTTTTTTTTTCACTTGTAGACAGGCCCGGATTTACCATGCAGGCAGAGTAGGCAGTTTCCTAGGGCGGCAAGAATTGAAGGGCGGCAAATTTTGACGGAAACTTTGAAAACTTGTTATATTCGTGGGAATTGAATTTCCCGCCTATTTCGTTGGCACGCGTACCCACATTATAAGTGGACAATGCCCGAAACGAGAAAAGCATCGATTTATGCAAGTCTCGATATTGGCCTAATATCGAATATTCGATAAGTTTCTGTATACTGTATAGTACTGACCATAATAAAATAAAATATTTGCTCTCAGAAAGGTGCATTTTATTTATTGAAAAACTTTTCGTACCAAACTTATTCCACCATTGAAGTCGAGGGGGGTGGGGGGGGCGTTAATTTTCGCAACTGCCTAGGGGCGGCAAATTTCTAAATCCGGGCCTGCTTGTAGAGACAAAAAAATATCAGAATCATTACAATAACTGAACATCCTGTATAGAGAATGTTATATAATATTATGCGTCCTATACCGTTCCTGGTTCCACGTTGTACCATCCCGTTCTACCCAGACTATCCTTAGGGACTTGATTACATGTACACAATATGTCCTGGCTACACGTACAGCTAAAACTCTACCTGCTCTAAACTTGACACCAATAATAATAATAATCGAGTGGGTACCAACTGCAATTCGAAATACCGATAAATTTTCAATTTTACCAGTTTTTGAAGGAAGCTCCTTTCCGGCTTCGATAAAAGGGATGAATAATTTGATAGCAATATAAAATTTATAGCCACTAAAGATATTAATGGCGACATCCAAATATATTTCAGTTTGAAGGAGGTTTTCCGGTATTATAAATTCAATACTTGTAGAGTAGTACTCACTTTTAAGAGGGTTATAATTTTTGACATCGTTATTATATAGATTTTAGATTTAGATTTATTTAACTCTAATACAAATAAATATGAGAAATGACAATACAAAAATTACAATTAAAAAAGTCATCAATAAAATATAAACAATTTTCAGTTAAATTTTTTTTGATAAAATTGCTACATTTCTCTAATGGCAAATTTTTTTGCCATATCCACTATAAAATAGTTGCTGTACGCATGTAAAGTAAAAATACTATTTAACTTTCTTTAACTAAACTTTATTCATTCACGATTGAAACTTAACTAACTATTCTAATGGTGTAAAAATATAAATCTCATTATAGACATTACATAACATTGATAGGTTATACAATCTGTACACGACATCTCCTTCCTTAAGTTCTAAACATATTTACATATTATTTACAATATTATTTAAACTTAAATAAATTCTATAATATAATGATAACGTAGACTCATAATGTTATTTACCTATAATAAATAAAATCAAAAAAAATTCAATAAGGTTGAAAGCGAACAGGTTCCCTACGAGTCCTTCTTGACCGTCTTGGTAGTGGAGGGTATCCAAAACTTCCTCTAGGGATGACCTCTTCTGGACGTTCGTTGTTGTTGTCAGTCGACCAGGCTTGGTGGAATAGCAGATCTAGAGGCTTTTTATACAGATCTGTTTTCCTAAGTTGATTTACGTGCGCTAGTTTTATGAGATTATTAACATTAATTAAATAAATATGCGTACTTTTTCTCTTTATAATTTTGGCCTTCAGCCATTTAAAGTAGCCCGTGACGTTTGCCCGATATAATACGGTCTCATTATCGGCAAATTCTGTAGGCCGTTGTTTATTATCCTTTGGAACTATTTGTTGCTTCCTCTTGATTTTAATTTTATTATCTTCTTCTGTATTATTATTTTTATTTGTAATTTTGATGAGTTCCAATGGTGTTCTCGGCTTATAAGTGAACATTTTATGTGCCGGAATTATTTTCTTTTCAGAACACGGCATGTTTCGGTAATTGCCTAGAAATCTCTCTATCTCCAGTTGTAAGTTGTAATTAGAATTTTTGTTATCAATGATAAATTTTTTCAGGACATTTTTCGCCGTCTGGACTGCTCTCTCTATAATTCCATTGCTAGGTGCGTGGTAAGGGGGACTGTGGATGAGTTCGATTCCCGTATGTTTACAATATTCTTCGAAAGTGCTGCTATTGTAAGGGGGTCCATTGTCGCACACACATTTTTTACAATAACCGAATGTTTTGAAGATAGATTCTAGTTCCCGTATTAAACTATGTGCATCAGTGTTTCTCATCATCTTGATCTCCAACCACCTACTGAATGCGTCGATCAAAATCAAAAAGTGCTTTCCTTCGAAATAGAAAAAGTCTAAATGTATTCGCTCAAATGGCACTTTAGCTTCTGTCCAATGACTGTAGATTTTCTTTCGGTTATCACTACGCGTTAGTTGACAAGTCTCGCATAATTTAACGAAAGTCTCAATATCTTTGTTTATACCTTGCCAGTATACGTAGCTTCTAGCTATTTGTTTCATTTTGATTACGCCGGCATGATTCATGTGAAGTAACTTCAACACTTCGTCTTTTAATGTGTCTGGAATAACGACTCTAGAACCGTAGGCGATGCAACCATGTTCGACGCTCAAATTTGAAGTGTTAAGGAAATACCCCTTAGATTTTTTCGAAATATTACTCACTTTCCATCCTTTTAATATGGAATTCTTCACCTCTTTTAGATATTCATCTTTGTTTGTTTCGGCTTGTATTACCTCCAAATTTAAAATGAACTTCGAATCTGAAGATAAAGATTTAATTACAAAACGACTCTCTTCCTTCACGTCCTCTTGCGAGCGTTCTCCAGGAATAGGTAGTCTTGATAGGCAATCTGCGTTATTAACTTCATTTCCTTTTCGGTATTTAAGAATATAATCAAAAATTGATAAACGGAAGATATATCTCTGTAACCTGTTGGCAATAATTGCTGGTTCACCCTTTTTGCAATTTAGAATACCTTCGAGTGGTTTGTGATCGCTGAAAACAGTCACATGATGGCCAAATATGTATTTGTAAAATTTTTCCATCGCGAAAACGACTGCTAATGCCTCCCTATGGAGAATTGGGTAATTTTTCTCAGCGCTCGATAGCGTTCTTGATACGAAAAATACAGGTTTTTCCTCTCCGTTGACTATATGACACAAAATGCCAGATAGCCCTTTATCACTTGCGTCACAGACGATTATGATGGGTTTTTTAGGATCATAATGTTCCAAGATTTTGTTCTGCACAATAGCTTTCTTGCAATTTTCGAAAACATGCTTACATTCTTCTGTCCATTGCCACGAAGTATCCTTTTTTAACAAATTATATAGGATGCTCAGCTTTTGATTTAAGTTCGGAATGAATTTCGAATAATAATTTATTAGACCAATAAATGATTTAAGCTGCGAGACATTGCTTGGTTCGGGTGCTGCAATAACCGCTTCAACTTTTTGTTTACTTGGAGCTATTCCGTTTGCTGATATCTCATGCCCCAGATAATTAACTCTGTCCACAAAAAACTTGCATTTGTCAAAATTAATTTTTACATTGTACAATAGAAGCCGCTCTAATACTTCATTTAGCTTCTCATATAATTTTTGTAATGATTCTTCTCCAATAAGTATATCGTCGATGTAACAATGCACATTTTCTATGCCTTTTAAAATGGTATCCATAACCGACTGAAAGATGGAAGCAGCCGGTTTGGCTCCAAATGGTAAACGCTTTTGTCTATAAAGACCTTTGTGGGTGTTAATAGTTAAAAGTTCTTGGGTCTCTTCGGACACTTGAAGTTGTTGATAAGCGCCCTTCAAATCTAGTGAGCAAAAATATTTGGATCCCACCAGTGATGCTAGGACTTCATCTATCACGGGTAACGGATAATGCTCAGTCTTGATCATCTTATTAATTGTCACTGAATAATCTGCGCAAATGCGAATTTTTCCATTATCTTTCGGAACGACAACTATCGGTGAGGCCCACTCTGACCTCAATACTGGTTCAATAATTTTCTCGTCACATAGCCTGTCTAATTCCGCTGAAACATTTTCCTTAATGTTGAACGGTAGCGTATAAGCTTTGTGAAAAATCGGTTTTGCTTCCTCTATTAGCTGGATATCAATTATGAATTCTTTAATGGGAGTTATCAAATTACTGTCAAATAAACTTGCATATTTTAGTTTTATTTTATCTAAGACATTCTGCCTCCAATTTTCGTGTTCTATGTAGTTTACTGTTTGAAATACTCTTCTCCATTCGGGAAATATCTCATCGAGCCAATCTCGTCCCAGTAATGGCGTGAAATTTTTGCTAGAATGAATGACGATTAAACGTAATATATAAATTTGATTCTGGTGTTTTACTGTAACGTTAATTTTGCCGCTCAGTATAATTTTATCTCCAGTTACGGCTGTTAAGGGAAGATCGGCTTCTTCTAATTTTAAATGATTGAAATATTTTTTGTAATCAAAAAATGAACAGATTGAAACGCATGAACCAGTGTCACATTCCATTTTTAAGGTGACATTTTCTACTTGCATAATTATAAATTCGATTTTTGACGTTATGTAATCTTCTACTTTGTGAACATTATTCACGCTTTTTGTTTCGTCCTCGTCTTGACTGTCTGAATATTCTTCTTCATTTTCAGTTTTAATAAATCCAACTTTATTTCTAGACGTTTGTGCATTATATGTAAAGTTTGGTCTGTAATTTAACTTCTTGGACGGACACACGCTTTGAAAATGACCTTTTCCACCGCAATTATAGCATATGACTTCTCTAAAACTCCTTTTCTCTCTCCATTCCCTCTCTGGAACATCTCTTCTCTCAAAATCTTTATTTCTGTCAGAATTACGTCTTTCCCAATCTCTTTTTTCATTTGTCCTATAATAACGACTACTGCTTGCTCTCGTGTTATGTATCTGCATTTGACCTTGCATGCCCTTTACTTCATTTTCTATCAATTCTAAACTAACCGCCATCTTGATTATGTCTTCAAATTTCGATTTTTTGTCTTGCTGCAGTAATTTTGCCTTGATGGAAGGGCTTCTTAATCCCGCTACGAATCTGTCACGTAGAGCGACGTTTAAATATCTATCATCGAAGTTACAATGATCTGCCAATGCTTGTAATTCAATAGCAAAATCACTAATAGATTCTCCATTATTTTGTATTCGATTATTAAATTTATAGTGCTCTGCAATCGTAATTCGATCTGTACAAAAAATTCTCTTGCATCTCTCCTTGATTTCTTGATACGTAAATTCTTTCGGCATTCTAGGCTTGCATGACTTTGAAATTTTGACGCTAGCTGCTGGACCAATTAAATTCATTAGTAATTGAATTTGGAAAACATCATTGTCGCCTAACGAGTTTAATTCAAAAAAATTATCTAATCTCTCCAAATAGTCTTCGAAATTTTCACCCAGAACATACGGCTCCATTGCTCCTATAAGCTGACCACGCGCTGCCGCTACATTTGTTTCAGGCATCTTGAAATCTCAATGTTCTTTTTCCTCGTCGCCAATAATTGTAAGGTATTTCAAGTAAAAATACTTTTAACTTTCTTTAACTAAACTTTATTCATTCACGATTGAAACTTAACTAACTATTCTAATGGTGTAAAAATATAAATCTCATTATAGACATTACATAACATTGATAGGTTATACAATCTGTACACGACACTTTTGACAGGTCGGAGTGCGGGAACGTATCTTTCCCACACTAGTGTGGTAAAGTAAACCATTTCAATAGTGATTTATGTTTAGGTATATTCGCCCTGATCCGCTCGCTATTACATACTGACAGTTACTCTCGGCCTACTATAGAAGTGAAGTTGGCGACACAAAATTAACTGTCAAATTTTTTTGAAAATACTGGAAATTAAGTAAAAAGCAGCTATTTTATAGTCAGTATGGCAAAAAATACCATATAATATATCTCGTGCGCAATGATATAATTATGACGCCTGTGTTTGTTCAAACCCGTTATCACTCGTTTTAAAATACTGTCACAAATAATATACCTACCTCATTACGTCACTAGATATACATTATACAATCTACTATTTGTCCTTGTTGGCAGTGGCGGATTTACACATTTGCCGCCAGGCTATTCAAATTTTGCCGCCCCTACCGACCTCTACAATTCGATACCCTAGTTCACAATCATATTAATTAAATTTTTTTTGTCAATGAAATTGTAACTTTATGATTTGTGCACCGTATCGATCGTCCTAATTACACCACCTTTTTCCCGTAATTAGTATGATTGTGAACTAGGGGATTAATAAAAGCTCAATCATGTAGTACTAATAAGGCGGAGACCTAATAACATTTAGGTAGGTACCTATTGGGATCCGTCAAATGAGTATATGACAACTGGTGGCAGAAAATTGTACTAAAACGAGGGAAAATTTTACATGCTAACAGTGCAAATTTATCGTGAAATTGTTTATTACAAATATAAAACAAGTAAAATAAACAAAAAGTATCGAAAATGGAATTCGCGACGTTTTCTAATATCATGGGCATTAAACACTGTCAGTTATTGCCTTGTAAAACTTACTTTACAGAGAATTATTTTCTGATGAAATGTGGAAAAATTGTATTTATGAATTAAAAAAATATTTTATATTAATAATAAGATGTACTTATTATCATACTGCACAACAATAGTTGAATCCCTGATGATTGGCAAATTTATAGGATTAATTTTGTATACAAATATTTTGAGGTTAGTAACTTACCCACTTATTACAATATAACTTATTATGTTGCAGTTATGTGTTTACATTATTCACCTAACCCAACCTTAAAGGCGCATTGAACGTGGATAATTAATTTCGTGGAGATTTTCTTTTAATTTTGATATTTTTAAGCAATATGTCGTAAAGATTACTGCTTTTGACAGTTCATTTTGCATGCATTTTTCTCGTTATATTTCCGACATTTGATAATATGCCCGGCTTTGAGAATCCGTTCTCCTTCAACAAAATTCCTTTGTTTAGGATTCGTACCGGCCCAATCACAAATTGCACTTATATTTATCATTTCTTATCACTTTGAAAATCATAAAATTACACGCAAAAGTATACACCGTATATGAAATTTCCCTCCCTCTGCGCCATGTTTTTTAATCTCCACCTATCTGACGGATCCCAATATAAATATGAATCTTTTTAATTTCTGTAAGACAAAAAAAAATTTTGACCCCAAATTTGCCGCCCCTAAAATCTGCCGCCCTAGGCTCCAGCCTACTCAGCCTGCTGGTAAATCCGCCACTGCTTGTTGGCAGCAAAATCTCACAAAAAACATAAGAATAGTTTTGCCTAAATATTAGCACAACATGACCAAAATCATATTTTCAAAATTGTTTATATAAATGGATATCCATTTATATAAACAATTTTGAAAATGTCCAACCGGACGAAACGATATTTTTTTAAATAAATGACGATTTCCAATTTTATTTAAAATTTATACTTTTTAAAGAAAAAAATTTAAAAATTGGACAATCAGAAAAATTTGGCTGCTATTCCAAATAACATCTTTAATAGTTTTTTGTACAGTTTCGACTTCGAAACAACATATTTCAATGCATTTTGATCAAAATTTGAAAAGCCATATTTTTCTATGTAGATCATTCATTTAAGAATGAATAATTGTGGATTATAGACGCTCGACAAGAGAGGTCATTAGCGTCGGATCAGATCAATCATTTGCTTTTGTGTGAGTACAATCTAATGTTCTACATGACAGGGAGTTTCACAACGACATTTAACAGTTCCTGCCTACATTAAAACTGTAATTCTATGATCACAATCTAAGGTCATAGTCAAATAAAAATGTTTGACAATGCTTTCTGCAACCCAGCATTAGTGTACCGCAGTATGGTGGAAATGCAGCGGTAGTCATACAAAAACACAAACAGGTATAGACCAAGAGCTAGTGACAATTTTTTGGTGTTATTTATTCAAGGCCTTATTTTTGTGAAGATGTTTAGGGAGCCATATTAAAGTGCCCCGACTAAGGGATTTTGCTAGATAGCGGTATGGGAGGGATGCAGACCGCCCCAACATGAAACAAAAAAAAATGGCCACAATTATTATTGCTTCAAGGCTGATATTGTTTGTATAGGTAGCTTGTCGGTGACTCAATAATGCCATTATAATATTTGCAGATCGATTGGTCAGTATTAAAGGGGTGGCAGATCACCCTCAACATGTCATGTACCCGACGAAATTTTTATTATTAGTTCAAGGTTCAAATTTTAATATGTTGTTACGGCGACTGTTTTAAGAGTATATTTCAATTTGTAGAACTCTCTTAGAGGGAAACTGGCTTGTCTAGGTGTTTATATCGTTCTGCCAGGGGGTTAATACCGACATTTTGTTCTGCAAATTGAAATATACGCTTAAAACAGTCGCTGTAACAACATATTAAAATTTGAACCTTAAAGTAAAAATATAAATTTCGTCGGGTACATGACACGTTTAGGGTGATCTGCCACCCCTTTAATACCGACCAATCGAACTGCAAATATTATAATGGCATTATTGGGTCACCGACAAGCTATACAAACAATTTCAGCCTTGAAGCAATAATAATTGTGACCATTTTTTTTGTTGCATGTTGGGGGCGGTTTGCATCCTTCCCATACTGCTATCTAGCAAAATCCCTTACTCAGGGCACTTTAATATGCCTCCCTCAATTCATCTTCACAAAAATAAGGCCTTGAATAAATAACACCAAAAAATTGTCACTAGCTCTCGGTCTAGTAGAGAGGTACCTATGTGTCATTAGAGTGCCATCTATATTGATTTATGCCAGTGAAATTGACTTGTGGTTGTTTAGCATTACTAGCGCAGTATGACGTGTGCTTTAATTATCAGGCAATGTCATTCGCCAACGCTGTAATTGTAACTACATGACGTATAGTTGAGGTACGGGCTGTAACAAATGTTCGGTCTATTAAGGTAGTTGTCGTGCTATGGGCATAGTGTCAGAAAATTCTAAATTTTCGTATACTCATTAAGGATAGGTACTATAATACAAATACCATTAAAATTTGAAGTTGATTGACCATCTCTAACTCGAGATAAACTTAATTAAAGTTCGGATAATTAACACGAAGAGCATAGGAAGGGTTGTGTTTTTGACAAGTTTTTTAATTTAAAAAAAAAGTAACAGTCAGAAATTTTCAAAAAACTAACTGTTCATTGATATTTTTGTTCTGAGTTTAAAAAAGAAAATCCAAAAATTATTGACCTTTTTATTGTTGAGATATAATAACGCAAAGTTCAACAATTTATGAGAAAAGATTGACATTTTTATATAATCCAAGCGAATAAACTAAGTGAAATATGTGTTACTATGTGAACAACAGTTTAGGTACAATCTCTAACAAAATTTATTTTACATTTAACACTATACTTATTTATTGTTTTACAGCGTATTATGAACGAAACTTTTGGATGTTATTGTAGCACGACAACTACCTTAATATGGTCTCATACTGGGATGGCATTTTAGAAAAATTAGATGTTTCGGAAATAGTCGGAAGTGATTAACATGTGAAACAAAACGCAGCATGTATAGTATCTACCTATGTTAAGGTCTCAGTCACAATAAGCCATGGTGGCCGTAAGATAAAGTACGAGTCTACCGACATTATTATTTCTCACTGAGGTTGATGCACGATCATGGCACTGAACGGACACGACACTGATGTGTGTAAATTGGTTTTATGGGGTTCCTTTTTGAGGTACGGAACCCTAAAAAACTTTTTAACAAAAAAAAAACCTCCCTCAAAAAAGCTACTAGAAAGAGGAATGTAATAAAATTTTTAAGTTGGCACCTATTTAATTAACTTCCGACTTCATATTTTATTAAATTGGCGCCGACCTAAAAATTTTATTATTTTCCTCTTTTCAGTGGCTTTTTTGAAGCAGGTTTTTTTTGTTAAAAAGTTTTTTCTTTTTTAATTTTACGTGACTTTACAATACGTAGTTTGCACGTTATTAATCGATTTCTGTCTTGATATTTGATAACTAAATAACTAAAAAAATAAAAACACTTATTTACTTTAACTGTCACCAGCTGGCAGCTATTATATTATACGTCACTATAGCTCACTTCTACAAACTTTTTACGTTCTGTCAAAACTTACCCTATGTCAAAAACTGACATTTACCTTAACGGTATTAGAGTCTGTTACCTACCCACTTTTTATTAAAATCAGTCGAACTACTGAAGCGATTTAAGTAAAATTTATATGGGACCATCCCGAAGGTATATGCCCTATATTAAATCGTTTATTATAGTCGTTTATTAGGACTAAAGTGCGACCCTTGAGGTCCACACGACGAACTTCCCAGTTTGATAAATATTTAATAATAATAATTAAATTAGATATTACACAGAAAAGTAATCATTTTAATCATTAAAACATAATTTTTATTTATTTTTAACAATAATTTAAAAAAAACGGCTGAACCGATTTTTATAAAATTTATGTCGGATCAAAATGACGTTAACACGCCTCGATTGACACCCTTACGAAGTCGATATAATTTTTTATTCGCGAGATATTGTGTAAAATCTACTTTTTTGGAGTCTATTTGGTTAAGAAAAAAGAACGGCTGAACCGATTTTGAAAAAATTTCTTTCAGATTCTATTTACGTTAATACGCGCGATTGGCACCCTAACGTAGTCGATATCAGTTTTCATTCTCGAGATTTCGTCTTAGAAAGAAATGGACACATACGTACGTACGTACATACGTACACACACATACACACACATCTTTCTAAAAATAGTGTAAAAAAATAGTGTAGTGACCTTGAAACATAAAAATTTGTAATATACATTTTGATTTCGATTTTCGGACCCATTACAATAACTTCCAATGGGAAGTTAATAATCATCAAAATCGGATCACAAAAACAGGAGAAATCGGTGAACATACATTAAAAACATAGGTGCCATATAATATACTTAGACCCTCCTCCTTTTTTCAAGTCGGTAAAAAACTTGTCAATATTTCAGTTTATTGATAAACGGCGAGATAATTAATTGATTCATTTGCGATTGGAAACAATGATTGTGAAAGTGTTGAAGCTGTCGATGTATAACACATAGTTGCTATAATTGATTCAATAACGTGCACTTTGACACAAATGCTTACAGCAATTAAGTAGATATTAGTTGATAACTATCTATCTACCTACTTTCATTAACGCATGTTGTGTGCTTGCAGCCTGCACACACAAAATCTATATATTATAAAATACTAGCGGTTCCGGCCGGTTTCGCCCGGGTGCTTAGAATTTATGAACCTACAGAAACCTTCCCCGGCGTGCGCACAACAACTCACCAAAGTTTCATCGCAATCGGATGAATGGTAGGTATTGGAACGCATACGAGACAAACAAAGAAACATTTATTTTTAACTACCCATTGGAAGTTATTGTAATGGGTCCGAAAATCGAAATCAAAATGTATCACAAATTTTTATGTTTCAAGGTCATTACACTATTTTTAGAAGGATGTCTGTGTGTGTATATGTGTTTGTGTGTGTACGTACGTACGTGCGTACGTATGTATCCATTTCTTTCTAAGACGAAATCTCGAGAATGAAAAATAATATCGACTACGTTAGGGTGCCAATCGACGCGTATTAACGTAAATATGATCTGAAAGAAATTTTTTCAAACTCGATTCAACCGTTCTTTTTTCTTTACCAAATAGACTCCAAAAAAGTAGATTTTACACAATATCTCGCGAATAAAAAATTATATCCACTTCGTAAGGGTGTCAATCGAGGCGTGTTAACGTCATTTTGATCCGACATAAATTTTATAAAAATCGGTTCAGCCATTTTTTTTTTAATTATTGTTAAAAATAAATAATAATTATGTTTTAATGATTAAAATGATTACTTTTCTGTGTAATATCTAATTTAATTATTATTATTAAATATTTATCAAACTGGGAAGTTCGTCGTGTTGACCTCAAGGGTCGCACTTTAGTCCTAATAAACGACCCACCTCACGGCTTGTTTTTCAGATGTTATAATAAATGAGTGCGTACACTAGAACTATATTCTTGAATATTACAGTATGTCAAACTACCAACTAAACTTTATTAATTTACTGTAACGTACCTATATAAATCCTAACTAATATTATAAATGCAAAAGTGAGTTTGTTTGTTTGTTACACTTTCACGCCTCAATTACTCAACCAATACCTGTGAAATTTTGCATACGGATAGCTTACGCAATAGAGATCATGAACATAGGCTACAATAATTAGTCGGCCCGGCTTCGCTCGGGTGAAAATCTGGAGTTGTCTTGGAAATTACATTAGCGGCTAGACAACTGCAACACTGCTACTGCAATTGTAACACTGATCTTATACTAGCGGCTCGGTCCGGCTTCGCCCGGGCGCTATGAATTTATGATTTATCACCCCTCTGCGAGAAGTTTCCCCCTTGCGAAGCGAAGCCGGGCTGGTGATGTTTATAATATAAGTAGAATTCCGCCCATGCATACGCTAAAATTCAAAAAAATTGCCGAGTTACGTTTTGTTGACTGTCCCACAGGAACTATACATTTTTCCGGGAGGAAATGTACCTTATGTCCTATTCCAGGACCTAAAGTAACTTAAAATCAAATTTTATGAAAATCACCACCAGTATAATAATATGTAGAATTTTTGCCACGTGAAGTCTCAACAAGACGACTCAACTTCCCACTTGTGAACTACAAATGACTTTTTACGCGTATTAAGTTTTTAGTGTCATCTATGTCACTAGTGTCATCTATGTCACTTATGAACTACACACTATTACCAGCATATTGCAAACACGTGTTCGTGTTTGAGCCGACTAACTCCGATTGTGACCGTCGGATGCGTTTCACAGCCCAGGCACAGCCCAGGCAAAGCGCGCCTAAGGAAAAATTGTTTTATTATCTATTTGTAACGTAGACTCCAATTCTAAAAAAAATGCGGGACGATCCCATTGGCCTTCATCATTGCGTTCTATGTAAAGATAGGACGTGTCTACGTGAGAGGAAATGGTTCCTGGAGCTATACATGTCCGGAACTAATCAACTCTAGTGTGAACGGGGTCTGACGGAAGAAACCTGTTAATGTCCAGAATAACTAGTTATTATATTTAATAACAGATCAGACGCTTTAACGGTAACATATCCAGTTACGAATATGAACGCCGGGTAAATTCATGTGTGTGTGTGTGAGTGTGTAAGGTGGTGTGTGCGTCCTTAAAGCTAATTGGCACTTATTTGCTCTCAGGTGAGTCGCCGTGTTTACGTACACACAAATATACAGGGTGTCCCAAAAAGAATGGGACATAAAGTAACAGCTGATTTCTTACAAAAAAATATTGCGATAGACCCCAACATGTCTATTCCGAAAGTTGATATTAAAAGAGATACAGGGTATCAAAGTTTAATTTTTATTTTTGATTTTCTTAAATAACTTTTAAAATAATTTAGACATTTTAATGAAATTTGGTATATGGGGATTTTTTGATATGAGAAATTCAAATCTGACCTTGGTATTGCTCTACTTGTAGGGGGCGCCACTTACACACCTTTTCACTCATTCAAATAGTCATAACTTTTTTGTACGCACTCGTACTATTTTTTTGAATTAAAAAATGATTTTTCCGTCATTTTTACGTAAAAAAGATATACTTTGTAAAAGTGGCTAGGAGTAACCTTTTTCAAGATATATTTGCACTTAAAGTAATCGATGCAATGTGGTTTTAAATGGCAAATTTTGAAAATGAACATAGGTGGCTTTGAAAACAACGGCGCAGCCGCGGCGTTATCATGGTAATTTTGACAGTTTTATTTAAAAATTCAATGTTTCTTATTAAAATGCCGCATCATAATGATAAAAATAAAAATTAAACTTTGACACCCTGTATCTCTTTTAATATCAACTTTCGGAATAGACATGTTGAAGTCCATCGCAATATTTTTTTGTAAGGAATCAGCTGTTACTTTATGTCCCATTCTTTTTGGGACACCCTGTATATGTTGTATGTATTTATCTGTGGCCAAAATGCAAAAACGTTTATGTCGATTTTTTTTTTGTTTGAAGTGAAACTTTTAAGGCGTGGTAGGTAGGAATGATTCCGATTGTATATGGAAAAAGTGTGATGGAAGTATATTTCAAGTTTATTTAATTTCCCATTGGAAGTTGCTGTAATGGGTCCGATTTTGCGAATGAAAAATTTGGGCATATCTGCACGTTTTGAGGCCCCTAGAGTCCGAATCTAGTGTTTTTAGAGAGATGTCTGTCTCTCTCTCTCTCTCTGTGTGTACGTACGTACGTACGTTCGTTCGTTCATACGTTGAAGAACTTTTCTTCCGGTCGCATATCTCAAGAATAAATAATGATATCGACTCCGGATCAATTTCATTCGATACATAATTACATAATGAACACCTGATTAGTTTTGCAGGAAATTTCAATTAGCGGTTATTTGTTTATCACAAAAAACTTTTAAAAAATTCATAACATGAATAATATTGTTACGGAAATTATTTATACCGTTTTATTATGTCCGTAAAATTACACTTTTATTAGCTACGTAGCTATACACGTGTGGAACGCGCGTCGCCGTTCGCCGGAATGCCCCAATCCTTCCCCTCCATTTCCGCCTGGAGACCATTCAGCGTGAGCCGTGTTGGCACAATTAGTTCTCGCCAGTGCCGCTAGGCTAATACATACGCTTTGTTGTTATTGTCTATGGTTGTGGTAATTGTCTATGGTTATACACCAGTGAACCTAAATCGGTAGTACAATAGTCATCAGCCGAACTCAAGCGCCACTGCTCTTGATGCGTGTAACAATATTATGTGAACTCTATTTGTCTCGCATGTCTCAAGGACTAATGGCGATATCGACTCCGGATCAATTTCATTCGACACATAATTCAATAATCAACACCTGATAAGGTTTGTAAAAAATTTGAATTGGCGGGTTTTTTATAACAACAAAACTACTGTAAAATGGTTGTAAAATGTTAACCTTATTGCAATTAATAGTTTCTCTACGGTAGACTGGTCGCTAATCTCTAAGGGCATCCAATAGGAAGTTAGCACTGTGGTTGTACCCACACACCAAACCTCTCTTTTAGA
This sequence comes from Mongoloraphidia duomilia, assembly GCA_039654895.1. Classification (NCBI taxonomy): domain Eukaryota; kingdom Metazoa; phylum Arthropoda; class Insecta; order Raphidioptera; family Raphidiidae; genus Mongoloraphidia; species Mongoloraphidia duomilia. Next base: position 46,284,168 of record CM077522.1, on the reverse strand, counting down.
TTTAAAATGTACCCACAACAAATGAATTTTCGTGTTTGAGTCGAGTAAACTCGATTCAGCGTCACCAACCCAAAGCGTGACGGTTCACTTTCGTTCACTACTCAGGCAAAGTGCGCCTAAGGAAGTTTTCACTGCAATAATTTAAATTTTGAAATCCAAAAGCTCCGAGAAATAATAACAATATCAAATGGAAACTATTCTATTACGCACATAAATTTGGAATAATCAAGATAAAAATAAAAATAGGAAGAAATCCTTTCCAAAATTTTTTTAAATTCATTTATTAAGCGCTTTCGGAACTTAGTCCATCTTCAGAATAACAAGATTTTTTATATTAAAAATCTCGAAAATAGTCACAAATTACACAAAAATTTTTTAAAAATAATATTACCGAGTAAATATCAGGCTGGCTGCCCTCAAATTTGATTGAGAGCAGCCAGCCTGATATTATTTTTAAAATTTTTTTGTTTTAATTTGTGATTATTTTCGAGATTTTTAATATAAAAAATCTTGTTATTCTGAAGATGGACTAAGTTCCGAAAGCGCTTAATAAATGAATTTAAAAAACTTTTGGAAAGAATTTCTTCCTATTTTTATTTTTATAATATCAAATTGATTTATATGAATTGATGCTAGGCCCAAATAACCTTAGTTGTTAGTGACCTTGAAAAATAAAAGAAACCTAAAAGCGATTTCCTAACTTATATAGCTTCCAAAATCACATAACAGCTTGAGTCAATTTTTTGCTCGCCAGTGTAGTTAGCAATAATCTTTTTTCAAGATAAATTTTTGGGTTACGCGTCTATTAAGTGTTCGTAAAGGTGAAATGAAAGGACCTATTCATAACTTGTCGTTGTTGAACTCCTTAATATGTTTGTTAAATCCCTGTGCGCCTACATTAATGTACAGCTTGCGAATCCGTATACAGGCAGTCCCCGACTAACGCTAATCTCACTTCAATTAAGGTACGTGCAGTACGCAGCTGGGATTCTAGATGGTAGCATGTATAGTAGATGGTGGCTGAAATTATAAGCGCTTATAGGTTTGCACAACGAAGCTTTGATACTAGCATTGATACAAGCTTAAATCGCGTTTGAAATGTCAGATAGCGAAGACGAATATTTGTGTTCTTCTGCTACAAAGTGGTATATTTTAAATACAAATTTGGGTAGGAGCTATCATGTCCACCCTATAAATAGAAAACGATCTAAACATGGCGAATTTCATCATTTATACCAAGAATTAAAATTTTATCCAAACCGGTTTTTTGAATATTTACGTATGGAACCTAACACTTTTAAATACGTCTTAGAAAAAACTCAAAACAAATTAAATAAAAACTGGCAACATTTCACTTATTAAACTAGTCACATCCGTTCCGAAACTTGTAACGGCCATTTGACAGTTGTCACACGTTGATTGTAGTAGTCAGCGCGCTGAAAGAATGGTGAGATACATTTTTGTATCTACCAGCTCTTGTAACAGCGCTTATACCTGCTACACTCACTGCTTCGTTGTGTACGCTCGCATATATAACAGTGTATTAATTTAAGCAAGCCCTGCTATGATCTACGCTACCATCTAGAATCCCAGCTCCATACTGCACGTACCTTTAAGTAGTAAAAGAGTTTTTTTTTAGTTAAGAATATTATTTATGTCCAAAATTCGTATAAATATAATTATATTGTACGTCTACATAATTATAATATCGTACGAATATTCCAGTCGAGCAGCACATCAAATGCCCATTGACCACCAGCGGTAGAATCTGGATTCTTATACGTTCGTCTCCATACTGATCAGGGTTCAAACTAGATAATCAAAACCACGTAAACAAAATTATAATACTTTCGGCGATTTCAAGTTAAAAGCGTTTAAGATTATGGCATAATAAAGTTTCACTTGCACCGTGGTTTCATAAAGCAGCACCCTATTCTTTCGTTGTATTTTATAACTGCAATAAATGCTAACATATCTCGCCATATAATTTAATCCAGCACCGCTCTCTCATTCCCGCGTTGGTCTGTGCGCGCCTTTAATTTGTAAATTCCTTCCCTATAATATATTTTTAACGTAAATAAAGCATTTATTTGACATGAAAACATCTCCATATATTCATAGTTTTAATCTGAAAGCAAACATTCTGGATGATTCTAGTGATGAGCAAAATTGGTCTTGGTCTTGCAGTCTTGGTCTTGGTCTTGCGAAAAAGCAAGACCAAGACCAAACCAAGACTATCATTAGACTAGCAAGACCAAGACCAAGACCGAATGAACAAGAACAAGACCAAGTCCGAATGAACAAAAACAAGACCAATACCAAGACCGAATATGCAAGACCAAGACCAAATACACAAGACTAAACTTCAGAACCAGTGGCGGCTCGTCTTTAAGTTTTAAAAGACAGATAAAATGAGCAAGACCAAGACTTGATACGCAAGACCAAGACTTGATACGCAAGATCAAGACCAAGACTAAATAAGCAATACAAGACCAAGACCAGACATATTTGAGCAAGACCAAGACTGTCCAAGTCTTGGTCTTGGTCTTGCTTTGCTCATCACTAGATGATTCTGGGAAAATATAAATAATTCGAAGACAGTTTTTCTTTCTCGCCAAACGGGGAATACCTGTTGATCTATTTTGATTAATCCATACGCGTTCCCTTCCTTATATATACTTCATGTATTCCTGGTAGGATCGAGGTGACAGAGGTTCAGAATGAAGTATCCTCTCTCGTGTAAGCCGGAGACCACCTGTCCACTCCATAGACTCCAGAGAGAGAGGCTGCACCTCATTTCCACCGCTACCCCCTCCGTAAAACCGAGCCGTTCGCGTCTTTGCCCTTCGTCTTTCAGCCTCCATGAATGTATGTATTTGTATATATGTGTGTGTAATGAGCGAACTTGAGCTTATATTGCCCCCACAACTTGTAATTATTGCTATTTATGAAGGGCGTTAGTACCTTATTTATGACTATGTACACCTCCTCATTCCTTCTAAATGTATATAGATATTGTAATATTATGTTATGTTCTTATTATACTGTTTATACAGGTTGAATTATAACAATTAATTATATTTTTACATTCGAACTACCCAAAGGAGGAAAGAATAGGGTCATCCCACGTATATCAACATTTGATAATTTTGAAGAGTGTGTGTTATCCAGGTTTCACGGCCGGCATTGTTCCAAGTCTTCATGGTTTCCGGACTTGTAGGCCGTGGTCCGGTGGTATTTCTACCTGACGTTTCGTCTACAACTGCGGTAGACATTATCAAAGGCGATGTGGCAGCGGTCGAAATGTCCTCCTTGGCGGCTCACAGGTCAGTGTGTCAGTGACTGGTGTCCTTCCTTCTTTTATGCCTAGTACCAGTGTGTTCTCTGTTACAGAGAGACGGACTACGACCGAACAGAGAACACACTGGTACTAGGCATAAAAGAAGGGAGGACACCAGGCACTGTTCTCTGTTACAGAGAGACGGACTACGACCGAACAGAGAACACACTGGTACTAGGCATAAAAGAAGGGAGGACACCGCAGTCACTGACACAGTGACCTGTGAGCCGCCAAGGAGGATACTACGACCGCTGCCACATCACCTTTGAGAATGTCTACCGCAGTTGTAGACGAAACGTCAAGTAGAAATATCACCGGACCACGGCCTACAAACCCGGAAACCATGAAGACTTGGAAGTGTGTGTGTTATACCTCAAAAATAAACAAATAATATAAACCATTTTTTTCGTTCCTATATCCTTCCTTTTAATTGCAATTAAGAATTAAAAAAATGTGTTCATTTCAAACGGCTGAGTTTAACCGCCATATGATGACGTCAAATCCAGACCAGAGTACTAACCTTGAGTCAGACTTGCTTCCAAGAAAGGGAAATGGTTTCCGGGTGAGCTGTTGAGCGACCGTTTCTAGAGACATGATTGTACAAACTGGTTGCTTCTTTTGAATTGGATGCAACAAACGCAGACGACAATGCGCATACGACATTGAGCAAGTATCGCATGCGACATTGTAAATTTTTAGACGACATGTGGCATCCAACATGTTGCCTCAGTGGAATTGGGCCTTTAGCCAAGTAAGAATGACTGGGTTATATTAGAAACGATGTGAATTTTAATTTAGCGGAACAATTCCATTTCAATTGAATTCCGGCTTGAGAATGGCCGAGCGTGTAGCAATGCTGTTGTTTATATGACGTTGCTATGCTATGTTCTCAGTTCCCGGGTTCTAGCCCGAGAGCTGGTAAAAGTGTCAATTGGATTTTCAATTTATTATTATTAAAAAAAAAATATTGAATTGAAAATATGAATTGCAGGTGTTAGGCCCAAATAACCTTAGCTGTTGGTGGTCTATAAAAAAAAATTGTGTTTTTAAAGACCACCAACAGCTAAGGTTATTTGGGCCTAGCACCAATTCACATTTTCAATTCATTATTTTTTTTTTAATAATAAATAGAAAATCTAATTGACACTTTTACCAGCTCTCGGGCTAGAACCCGGGAACTGAGGACTTGTAATAGAGGAACCATAGCAGCGCCATATAAACAACAGCACCGCTACACGCTCGGCTATTCTCAAGCCCGGTGGTCTTTAACACACAATTTAAATTTATTCAATTGAATTCCGAATCCGCGACATTCCAGATACCTAATTTGCATTCCAGATGCATGAAAACCGATTACACTATACCTGAAGAAAAAATTAAAAAAACTTTAGGTGAGAAGTAAAATGCATCAAATGTCGCATATAGGAAAAGTTTATCAATAGGAATGCAAAGACGTGATTTTCCAAACTTCAAAGGAAAACTCTTAGTTGATTCATTAAAAGTTTTCGTTAATAAGGGCTATACGCTGGCTTTGTGTGTTTTAAACTTCTAGCGCAGGGATGGCGAACCTATTCACATCTACGTGCCAAATTTTATCCGAAAATGTTTAATGTGGTCATGACGTGCCAACAAGTAACCATTGAAATTTAGTGGACAAAAAAATTAATTATCACCAGTCACAATGTGAGAAGAGCGTTTTCAGTTTTGAATAACATTAATAAAAGCTATTGCTATACAAATGGTCGTTTATGCCGCTTTCGTTAAATATAAGTTCGTGCTCCAACACCCGTACTGTTTACATTATTATTTTTCATGATTATAATACCCTATTACATATATATCACTGCTACGTAAGATGTGCGTGGTGTAACGGATAGCACCGCCGCGTCATACACAACAAGTCTCGGGTTCGAATCTCAACACAAACCTGCTTTTTTTAAATAAATAGATATAAATATAGTAAATAAATATATTTAATTCGTGCTATGGGCATACTGTCAGAAAATTCTAAATTTTCGTATACTCATTAAGGATACTATAATACAAATACCATTAAAATCTGAAGTTGATTGACCCTCTCTAACTCGAGATAAACTTAATTAAAGTTCGGATAATTAACACGGAGAGCATAGGAAAGGTTGTGTTTTTGACAAGTTTTTTAACTTAAAAAAAAAGTAACAGTCAGAAATTTTTAAAAAACTAACTGTTCATTGATGTTTTTGTTCTGAGTTTAAAAAAGAAAATCCAAAAATTATTGACCTTTTTATTGTTGAGATATAATAACGCAAAGTTCAACAATTTATGAGAAAAGATTGACATTTTTATATAATCCAAGCGAACAAACTAAGTGAAATATGTGTTACTATGTGAACAACAGTTTAGGTACAATCTCTAACAAAAATTTTTTACATTTAACACTATACTTATTTATTGTTTTACAGCGTATTACGAACGAAACTTTTGGATGTTATTGTAGCACGACAACTACCTATCTTTATTTTATTATTTTATCGTCTTTTTTACAAACGTTTAGTACTGACACGCGGGATAAAATTTTTGGAGTTATTTTTGTTCTGTTACGCCAAAGAAGTATAACTTCTGATGTGCGTACATAAGTACACACACACTTTTTTTGTTACATCAGTATCAGCAACAGTACAGTATTATGTTACCTCCATACATATAGAAGTTTGTTACATAGTTCTGTAGCTACGTTCATACATGATACCATAGACATTATATTATGTACCTATATCTATGACTATTGTATGCGGTGCTTTGTTAGTGTATTATTATTATGCATGTATATATCAAAACAAATGTAATAACACCGAGCCTTATTTGTCTCGGTTTGTTACAACTAAACTCTCTATTTATACTCCTTGTACCGACATTTATGTATTGTATAAATAAGTATAGACGATAATAGTTTCACTTGTCGAGCGTTTATAATTTACAGTCTGCCTATAATTATAATTAAGTACCTGTTTGCAGGTACGTATTTACCACATGGAGAAAAAAGCAGTTACCCGGTCCGGCACAACCGTCGCACTCGTCAATTGATCGTCTTCATAACGCCTTTGATGCACAATCTGCTAGTGTTATCAGTAACACGATCACATTTCTAAGCGCAAATCGGGGAATTTTCAGGCGCCAAAGTGCAATAACGGGATATAATAAATCATTTTAAAAACCCCCGACGCTATAAAGCAAACCATTAAAAAGTGAGAAAATAATTAATATTGTAGCAAAACCCCAGATGTTACGCCGCTGGCGACAATAAAAAATTCAAAAGAGAATACTAAGAGTTATTTTTAACATACGGTATTTAGAATCCTGTAGAAGTTTGTTCAAGGACAATAATATTCTAACGCTAACTCAAATCTATTTATTCAATCTTCTTACTCACATATATAAAATACAAAATAATTTAAATACCAATAGTGATTTTCACAACTACAACACTAGAGGTAAACACTTAATACGTAACGATAAACATAGTAGAGCACTTTTTCAAAAATCACCTCATTATATAGGGTCACATTTTTTCAATTTGATACCATCTTACATTAAAAACTCGAGTTCAGTAGATCAGTTTAAAAAACAAATAAAAAAATACTTACCGCACCTCTGTATTCTCTTAATGAATTTAGTATGCTGCTGTCCACTTAGTTTTTAAAAAATTATTTTACTTTTTAAAAAATTATTTTACTTACTGACCATCTAATTAAGAATTTGTACTTTTGAATTGTATTTTCTAAACTGACGTTTTCATGTACACTTCGTGTATTTTCGAAATAAATAATATTCTAATTCTAATTCTAATAGAATCATCGAGAACAAGTAACAATGATGAGGCGTGGCATGATATCGAAGACACAGGAATGTTCTGGAAAGCGCGCGAGCGTGAGGGGGGGCAAGCTGCTAGCTCTATATAAACAGGAGCAGTCACCGGAAAAACAACAACGAGAATCGTGTGACAGTGTCGATTTGAAATAAATACAGCATATAAATTGTTTCAGTTCGTTTAAGAATTACTGTTCGTGTTATTATTATATAAACAGTGTTGTCTGTTAGAATTGAAATATAATTGTTACATCTTATTGTTATCTATTTTTGTTACATTTTTAATTGTTGTAAATAAATAATTTATTCCACCCACGTAAGAAAACAGTTTTGTTACAATATCTAGTATCCACTATAATCTGACCCGATGCACTGTCTATTTCTTCGTTTAGATGAAATATTAAATTCATAAATGCGTCGGGGACTACTGTAAAATAACAAAAACCAATGTCTCCGCGGTCTTCGACGTATCTATGAATTAAATATTTCATCTAAACGAAGAAATAGACAGTGCATCGGGTAGATATTAATTATTTTCTCACTTTTTAAAGGTTTACTTTTTTGCGTCGGGGTTTTTTTAAATTTTAAATTTAATTTTTATTTCATATTTTTTAAACTAACTAATCAAAAACTGAATATTTGAGCTCAAACTCGAAGTTTCTATAGCTGTATTATAGTGGCCGAGATTTCTATACAAACTGCGATGAGAGCTGACGATCTTGGAAACGGCTGAACCGATTTCAGTCAAACATGGCGAAGAACCATGTCGCAAATACCAGCTTTCAAACAAACAAAATCGATTTGAAATCGGCCTATCCGTTTGGGAGCTACAATGCCACGGACAGACAAAGGCTTCAAACTTATAACACGCCACTTTTTTCGTCGGGAGTTAAAAAGTTAGTATTGTAACAAAACTGTTTTCTTACGTGGGTGGAATAAATTATTTATTTACAACAATTAAAAAATGTAACAAAAATAGATAACAATAAGATGTAACAATTATATCTCAGTTCTAACAGTCAACACTGTTTATATAATAATAACACGAACAGTAATTCTTAAACGAACTGAAGCACTTTATTAACACTCAACAATTTATATGCTGTATTTATTTCAAATCGACACTCTCACACGATTCTCGTTGTTCTTCTCTGGTGACCGCTCCTCTTATATAGAGCTAGCAGCTTGACCCCCCCACGCTCGCGCGCTTTCCAGAACATTCCTGTGTCTTCGATATCATGCCACGCCTCATCATTGTTACTTGTTCTCGATGATTCTATCGTCGCCAGTGGCGTAACATCTGGGGTTTTGCTACAGTATGTTAAGTACCTAAGCTTCATGCATTTTCATACTTTATTCCATTATTCCAGATCCCTAGAGGAAGGAGTTGCTCCCCCCCCACGTATGCCAATGTTTGGAGCTACATGTCGTGTAAAAGATTTATTTGGAATCAGGTGTTGGGGTGAGTTAGGGTAAGAGTCAAATGTTTTAATAAAAATTAGTTTGCATTGTTTATAATGGCGTTTCCATGGCTCCTCTATTACAAACCCCCAGTTCCTAAGTTTTAATCCGAGAACTGATATGTATTTATAATTTACAATTAAAAAATAATAAATTGAAAAAATTAATTAGTATTAGGCCCAAATAATATACTGTCACGTATCACCCTGTATATAAACGTCAGGCAAGAATTCTGAGAAGCGGTGTCTGCTTGCTGAACAACGAGTAACTACGCGAAGTTTCTAGAAAACGCGAGAAGCACTGGGATTCAGCTACGCAGCGTATATAAACGAGTGAGTGAAGCGATCAGTCAGTCAGTCAGTCAACGGTCGAATCAATCAATGAACAGTGAGTCGCGCATTGAAGCCTACGGTGAATCAGTCAAGCAGTCAGTGTAGATATACTGTGACAGTGTTGAACAGCGAATATAGTGCGATATAAATCCAGTGAATATAAATATTGAAATATAAATAATTAGAAATAAATAGTCCTTGTATATAGTTAATTGTTACGAGTTATTGAATATAGTTGTTTGTTTTGCTTTGTAATTATTGTTTAATTGTGTTGATTGTTAGAACTGACTTTTCGTTGTTGCAATCATTATTATTGTGTTTTTAATTATTGTAAATAAATATTTATTCCGCCAACTTAGAAAACAGTTTTGTAACAATACTATAGCTGTTGGTGACCTTAAAATTATAATAAAATAATTAATTATAGATAATAATAATAAGCTGACTCACTAGTCTGCCGCATGCAAAAAGCTGTGCTTATTCGGTCGATCCGTGTACTCCGTGCGCACGACCCAAACTCACTGTATAATCGCCCATTTCATGGTTTGAAACGCGGTTATAGTCTTAACTTGCTCCGCAAGTATCCTTTGTATAACGGTGGATGCAAAATTCTTTAAGACATTCTTTTTCTCAATAAAAATAATAAAATATTTAACATTAAATACTTCCCACATTTAAAGTTTTACAAGCTACGCCACTGAACAGTTACTTGCAAAGTAATTTGTTTTAATGTTTGCAATATAATTTTATTTTATTAAATGCAATAACCTTTTTGTGATTTCATGTTGTTATGAGACGTTTTTAATTGGAAATGATTTTATGATCTTCATACTGCTTTATTAATTGATATTTGTATTATTAATACTTTTTAAAAAATTAATTACGACATCTGAAAACTAATACATTAATTATTTAACGTTCAGTATTAAAATATTTATTTTAAACTAACTTTCTGACTCAGAGGCCAGCGATTCGCTCAGACCCCAGATCGATTGTGTTTTGGCAGCAAAATAATCAAGACCAAGTAAAGGTACGTGCAGTATGGAGCTGGGATTCTAGATGGTAGTGTAAATCATAGCAGGGCTTGCTTAAATTAATGCATTGTCATATATGCGAGCGTACACAACGAAGCAGTGAGTGTAACAGGTATAAGCGCTGTTATAAGAGCTGGTAGATTCAAGAATGTATCTCATCATTCTTTCAGCGCGCTGACTACTACAATCAACGTGTGATAACTGTCAAATGGCCGTTACAAGTTTCGCAATGGATGTGACTAGTCTAATAAATGAAATTTTGCCAGTTTTTATTTAATTTTTTTCTAAGACGTATTTAAAAGTGTGTTCCATACGTAAATATTCAAAAAACCGGTTTGGATAAAATTTTAATTCTTGGTATAAATAATGAAATTCGCCATGTTTAGATCGTTTTCTATTAATAGGGTGGACATGATAGCTCCTACCCAAATTTTCATTTAAAATATACCACTTTGTAGCGGAAGAACAGAAATATTCGTCTTCGCTATCTGACATTTCAAACGCGATTTAAGCTTGTATCAATGCTAGTATCAAAGCTTCGTTGTGCAAACCTATACCATACATGCTACCATCTAGAATCCTAGCTGCGTACTGCACGTACCTTAAGAACCAATCTCTCATATAGACTTTTTCATCGACGAACATTTTATTCTGCGCATGCGCCCAATTCCGCCATGTTTTTCGGACACTTTTCGTATTGACTGATGGCATGTGATTGATTTTAAAAACAATAAATACAGAAATTAAATAAGAAATATTATTTTAAGAAGTGGTACATACATCCTAGAAAAGTATTTCAGAAATTTTAAAGATAAACTTTTTACGATAAACGATTTATGATAGGTAGGATTAACCTTTCAACCAATTTTCGTTTACTTCCACCAGTTTTCGGGTCTGGGTTTTTTACAAGCTTTTATTTAACTTGCAATGTATGTTTGTTTGTTTAGGTCAAAACTTGCAAGTCAATTTTGAACGACTTCCACGTATCCGATCGATTTGAAATTTTGTACACATATGTATTTCCGATGACAATACATGAATAAATCGTTTTTAGAAATAAATTCAACCCCTACGAGGTTTAAACGGGGATGTAGGGTTTTTTTGACTAATCAACGCCCAGGCCAGATCGCTGAAGCTAGAAACTTGAAATTTGGACAGTTGGTTCCTTTTTTGACGCAAGCATCCACTAAGAAAGGGTTTTTCGAAATTCAACCCCTACGGGTGTTAAAGGGCGTAAAATTTTGAAAGACAAATGAACAAAATAAAATATTATCTAATAAAAAAAACTTTTTAGAGACAAGCTTTTATTTAAAAGCACTAAAAAGGAAAAAATAATTTTTAATAATTTAGGTTCATAATTAATAAAAGCGTGGGTCGTGAACTCTATGATAGTTTATTAGTTACGACCCACGCTTTTATTAATTATGAACCTAAATTATTGAAAATTCTTTTTCCTTTTTAGGGCATTTAAATAAAAGCTTGTCTCTAAAAAGTTTTTTACTAGTATGTTGAATGTTTAGATAAATTGGGATTTAGTTACCTATGTCATTTTCTGTTTGCAATCGTATCACTACGGGGTATGCCTGTATTATATACACCTTTGCATTGAAGTAACTAATAATATCGCGGCAACACAACACCTTAGCTCTGGTATAGGACAAATGAATTAGTGTGGAATTATATTATGAGTATAGAGAGAAGGAAGAGCGGCGATTCTCTGCATAAGCACGCAATTTCAGCGTCGCGTGGCCAAAGGAGATATGGTATTTGCACAACTAATTAACAAACTAACTTTACAACACGTTCATACACACACACATACACATACAGTAGTATTACGGTAGTATTATACAATATACATTGCTAGCATACTATATTCGATTATGTGTGTGTACTTACCTATCTATTTCGTACCTTCCCAGTTCCTTTCGCGTTACATGACTTGACTATAATACTCTAACATATTCGCTTGCACGCTACTGTACACAGGCTGTTTATAAAATGTCATTTCACAACAAGGAAAGCAGAATAATTAGTTAAGATCATGTAAAAAATTCTATATTATTAAACAAGCTAATCTTGTATGTATCTATTGGGATCCGTCAGATGGGTGGAGCATAAAAAACATGGCGCAGAGGGGGGGAAATTTCATATACGGGGTATACTTTTGCGTGTAATTTTGTGATTTTCAAAGTGATAAGAAATGATAAAATATATATAAGTGCAATTTGTGATTGGGTCGGTACGAATCCTAAGCAAAGGAATTTCGTTGAAGGAAACGGATTCTCAAAGCCGAACATATTAACAAATGTCGGAAATATAACGAGAAAAATACATAAAAAATGAACTGTCAAAAGTAGTAATCGTTACGGCATATTGCTTAAAAACATCAAAATTAAAAGAAAATCTTCACGAAATTAATTATCCGTTCAATGTTCCTTTCAGGCTGTGTTAGGTGAATAATGTAAACACATAACTGCAACATAATATGTTATATTATAATAAGTAGGTAAGTTACTAACCTCAAAATATTTGTATACACATAATTAGTCCTAATTTTGTCAATATTCAGAGATTTAACTATTGTTGTACAGGATGATAATGAGTACCTACCTACATCTTATTATTAATATAAAATATTTTTTTTAATTCATAAATATAGTTTTTCCACATTTCATTAGAAAATAATTCGCTGTAAAGTAAGTTTTACAACGCAATAACTGGTAGTGTTTAATGCCATGATATTAGAACACGTCGCTATTTCCATTTTCAATAAACTTTGTTTATTTTACTTGTTTTATTTTTGTAATAACCAATTTCACGATAAATTTGCACTGTTAGCATGTAAAATTTTCCCTCGTTTTGAGTACAATTTTCTGCCACCAGATGTCATAAGCTCATTTAACGGATCCCAATATGTAAATTTTTTCTCGAAAACGGCCCTAACAATTTTGATCAAATTTACTGAAAAGGGATTTTGGGGGGCAAATTATATATGATGTCCATCGGATGTCTGCTGACCTACCCAATGACCTGAAGACCATCCTAAAAAATGAAGAAAAGAATATAACATCACTAATTAAATACCTAAAATTAACAAATAAATATAAGGAAATATAATTGAATTATAATACTTACCTACCTAAATCATTAAAGGTAATCTAAACTATATCTATACTACTTACCTTATAAGTATTTATACTTACCATATTATATGTAATTGCGATAATGGCCTTTGATGCTGATTCGCTTATATTTTTTCTTTCTCTAAAATAAAAAAAAATATACTTTTGTTTTACAGTACGTTCGTATGTATACTCTCTCTCTCTCTTCCCGTGCCCGAGCGCGCGTTAGCCGAGAGAGAGAGAGAGTGCCGCAGTAGTGGGGAGAACAGCAGCGAAGGAACGGACCATAAATTTCGTTGCATATTTCCTCTCACGCGCCTGTTCACAGCCCGACATAAGATGTTTCACATCAAAAAATTCACAGATTTTGCAAGCCTTGCAACCATCGAAGACATTGGAAATGATAACAGCATATATGAAACATAATTAACTGTTTATTATACACACAATATTTATCAATGCACTGTTTAGTTTTGTCAGGAATAACCCTATTATTCTTCTGTTATATACGCGTTCACTTTTGCTTAATTACTTAACGTTTAAATGGATTTTTCTACAGTATTTATTAACATTTGCTCAAAAATAACACCGCAGATCATCGCAAATACCTCTCAATTAACTAGACATGATATAAAACACATTTCGAAAAAATTGCACTTGTTCAATTTTGCATGATTGCTCCTCACTTGATCGCGACACCGTTGTCTTCTGGCCTTGAACGAAAACTCGTAACTCTGCCCCCATATACGAACATAAACATTTCCAATGTTAAAACATTTGACTGTAAACCTTGTAGTGTACCTAAGTAGTGTATATGTTACCGGCAATCTGTATAATACAGGCATTGTATACAATGCCTAGGCTATGTATAGAATGCCTTGAGCCGGTAGGCAATGTATGAAATATTATGAATATTAATATCTATTATATGCTTTGCCTAGGCATTGTATATAATGCCTCGGCATTGTATAGAATGTCTGCTGGTCCACCGGCAATGTGTGAAATAAATTGATATTGGTCTATATTTATGAGTATTATGTAATTACCTGCCTCCTTAGTATAGGGACACATCTGCCGAACGTTCGGCGGCGGAAAGTTCAGTAGCGCAAAATTACCAAGGATATGACAGCGGATAGTTCAGCCTAGTGTGTCATACGTAACTCACTCGTAAAATACAGTACACGCGTGTCACAGATGTGTCCCTACACTTACATACAAAATGACGAACCATTAAAACACCATATAATATCAGATTGCTCAAAATCAACTTTATTAAATGATAATGTTAGAGAACTTCTCTTTTTTGCAATAGAATTGTTACATTCAAACGTATTTTTTAATATTATAAACTTACTTTTGAGTTATATATCAAAAAAATATTCATTGCAAATTTGCAACACTCATGAAAAAGGAACTTAGTACCTATCTATAACTTAACTAAGTAAATCAGAATAAAATTTAAGTGAAACTTTAACTTTAAATAATTTGGGTCAGCAACAGTCTCATTTGGTTAAAAATAATCAGGTCATATAATTAATAAAAAAAGAAACTTATAGTACCTTCCTATAACATTAATAATATTAACACATTGCCGGCTGCTCATTCGGCATTGTACACAATGCCTAGGCCAAGTGTGAAATAAATAATATTTCATACATTGCCTGGACGTTTTAGGCATTCTATACGTAGCCTAGGCATTGTATACAATGCCGGATTATACAGATTGCCGTTAACATATATATTCTATTGCGATAAGTGTTACTGTATTATAAGTATGGTGTATGACCGTTGGCTCTGAATTCGACTGCCTCGAGCCTCTTGCAAAGCGTTCACACAGAAGCATTTCTTCTTCTCTTTTGAAAATGAAAAAAGTGCGAGGTTCTGTGCGATAAGTAACAAGTCTGGAAATAAATCATTCGTGTTAAGACTATTTGACCAAACCAGCGATACTTGAACTTGACAAACAATGTTACAATAGATGTGTTTGCTGGAAAGTTATAAACTGTAGCATGTGTTGGCAATACAGTACTCTTGGGATACAACTACGTGTTTTATATCAAGTAATTCTCAGATTCTTCGGACTGTTTGAACTTGATTCTGGCTGACAAATTGGTTGAGACTTTCGCGGCCAGTTGATGAGCTGGTGTTGTCCTGATTCGGATCTATAGGCCGTCGTTGGTTGAAATTGCGTCCTAACAAACTGAGAAGTCTGCAATAGTCGAACACACACTGACCCACGGGGACCACAGGATACAATTTGAGAACTTCGAATTTGAGCCATCGAGATCCACAAACATCCCAATAATTTCAACAGAAAGGAGAAAACCCTCAAGCTCAACCAGATCTGGAACCCGATACTCACGCACTCCCGAGTAATGCCGACCGATATCGCGAGGTCAACCGAAGCGGAACAAGCTCCGCCCCCTACCCACAGGTATAAATACAACCTGCGCCCGAGAATTTGTCATTCTACATCCAGCATCAGAGATGGAAGGACCTCTGAAGAAGCTCGCCACTCGTGCTAGCGAAACGTTAGGAAGCAATTTCAATCAACGACGGCCTATAGACCCGAATCAGCACAACACCAGCTTGATTCTGGCTATTCTAGGCTTCTAGCAGTTCTACGAACCTAGAACTGCTAAAACCAAGTTCAGACAGTTCGAAGAATCCGAGAATTTGACCAACAAACAAGCAGTTGTGTCCCAGGCAGTTCAGAACTTACTAACTGCAAACACATCTAACATGGTGTAGGTACTAGTACACAAAGTTCAAGTTGACGAGAAAAAGATTGAATTTTGAATTTTAGGTTATACGATATTTACATTTTTACACGAGGGCGGCGCATTGAATACAGAACGGCAGTATACATATAAGTACTTAATTTATGATTTTTGATGTGAAACATCTTATGTCGGGCTGTGAACAGCCGCGTGAGGGGAAATATGCAACGAAATTTATGATCCGCTCCTTCGCTGCTGTTCTTCCCACCACTACGGCACTCTCTCTCTCTCGGCTTCCGCGCGCCCGGGCACGGGAAGACAACCTCGTGTGTTACAGTGCAGTATATAGGATTACGTCAGCATAACAGTTAGTTGCTGCTTTTGAAAAAATATATACTACTACATAGAGAATACCACCGAGTTCAATAACGTTTTCTTTGATGTTTCACATCTGTCGGGGGTCCCGAGACCCACACCCTTTTTTTTATTATTTGAATTTTTTTAAATTAATAAAATGATAAATTCCAATGTACAATTTTTGCCTTATTAATTATTAATACAAGTTATTATTCGTATTGTAAATTTTATAGGATACATAAATGATATTATAATATGATGAAGGAAAGATACATAACTCTTTGTTCTAATTCACAAGTACGTGTTCTTACCTTTTGCTTTAAAATAATTACTCCTTTGTATTATCAGCGTTTAAAACATTCTTCAAATTTAATAGCTTTACGAATACTTGAAGTGGATATACCTATCTAAATGGCCTTTTAATTGCTATTTTAATGCCTATTTATTATTGTGTATACGCGATATGACCTTGAAAGTTATTTAAAGCTATGTAGTTAGCGTGTTAAAAAATAAAACCTTCTGCTGAAAAAATATATTTATTACTAGCGATCACCCGTGGCTCCGCTCACGTATATTTAGATTTTTTTATGCCGAGTAATATAAAATCCTGTATATATGGTTGACTTATTATCACCTCCGCCAGAAATTCTCCCCCTGCGAAGCGTAGTCGGGCTGAAAAAAAATATTAGTAGGATTCCGCCTATACGCTTAAATGCAAAAGAATTTCAGAGTTACGTTTTGTTACAATTCCACAGGAACTATCCACCCCCGCAAGAAATTTATCAAAATAAAATATAGCCTATATCATTTAGGGATAGTGTAGCTTTCTATTAGTGAAAGAATTTTTGGAACCGGTTCAGTAGTTCCAGAGATAAGAATTTATGATTTTTTATCCCCCCTCGCGAGAATCTCAACAATTAAAAATAGTAGCCTAGGCTCCAGATGATCTTAGGCCTAGGATACTATTGTTAATTGTTGAGAGATTCTCGCGGGGGGATAATAAATCATAAATTCTTATCTGTGGAACTACTGAACCGGTTCTAAAAATTCTTTCACTAATAAAAAGCTGTAATCTAGGCTAGATCACAGTCTTATATTAGTGAAAGAATTTTTAGAACCGGTTCAGTAGTTCCACAGATAAGAATTTATGATTTATTGTGTGTTTTAAAGACCACCAACAGCTAAGGTTATTTGGGCCTAGCACCAATTCATATTTTCAATTCATAATATTTTTTTTAATAATAAATTGAAAATCCAATTGACACTTTTACCAGCTCTCGGGTTAGAACCATTAGACGCTAATGACCTCAGCTGTCGGGCGTCTATAATTTACAATTCATTCATTCATTCGGGTTAGAACCCGGGAACTGGGGACTTGTAATAAAGGAACCATAGCAATGCCATGTAAACAACAGCACCGCTACACTCTCGACCATTCTCAATCCCTTTATGATTTATTATCACCCTCCGCGACTTTATTGACGCAGGTTTCACTGAATTTTATTTTGACTAAATCCTGGAGAAAAGCCGATGTAAAACTGTTGTAGAAACACTGGCTTTCACATACACATAGATAGTACAAAAGGTTTTATGTATTGCATCTTTGCATTATTCGTATTGCGCAGAGCACAATGTCGTGCTATGCTGAGAGATATCAGCATACCAAGTGTAAGAAAAAGACGTTCTTATTTCTATACGTTGTAAACTACAGTGAAATATGTTTATTTATAGGGTTTTTTAACACGCTTTTATTAGCTTCACCTGTATGTTTGCTTGCTTGTCAGTTTGTAACCGACTTCTTTGAACTTGATTTTTTTTTTGACTAAAAAAAAAAAGCAAAAAACTTCAGATTGAACTGAAACTTTGCACACTTATCAAGGACCGATAACAATACAATAATTCAAAAAGTTTGTCCCATTATCCTGACCAGGATCTCCAGGACTAAAAAAAAAGCAAAAAACTTCAGATTGAACTGAAACTTTGCACACTTATCAAGGACCGATTACAATACAATAATTCCATAAGTTTGTCCCATTATCCTGACCAGGATCTTCAGGACTAAAAAGCAAAAATAAATTATAATTTAAAAAAACTAAAAAACAAGCTTTAATGAACTAAAAAGTAAAAAAATAATTAATTTTATTGTAAAAAAGCGTGGGGCAGCTTTGTATCATATTTTCATACTACCCCACGCTTTTTTACAATAAAATTAACTATTTTTTACTTTTTAGTTCATTAAAGCGTGTTTTTTAGTTTTTTTAAATTATAATTTTTTGGAAAATTTTTTGCAGCCAATTTATTTATATGAACTATTTATAATAAACATTTCGCCCTTTTAGGCATCATCAGTAATATTCTGAAATGTTATAAATTAAAATGAACAAGTTATAATACAGTATTTGAAAATAAAGATAAATGAATAAATTAGATTCAAAACACTTACATTTTATAGTGAAATTATGATTTATGAACATTATTTGAACGATGTTGTTATTAGCATGGATTTTAGACAACTGTTTCTATTTTCAAAATGGAGGAAAGTTTCTCCATTTTGAAAATAGAAACAGTTGTCTAAAATAATCACTTCGAATGCTCGATTCGAAATTTTTTTTCTTATTTTTAGCTTTGTGATATAATGCTCGCCGCGAGCACTACATTACAAAGCTCGTGTTGGAACTGCGACCAATGCTCACTTCATATGCTCGATTCGACATAGTTTTTTCTTATTTTTAGCTTTGTGATGTAATGCTTGCCGCGAGCACTACATTACAAAGCTCGTGATGGAAGTGCGACGAATGCTCACTTTGAATGCTCGATTCAACATTTTTTTTCTTATTTTTAGCTTTGTGATATAATGCTCGCCACGAGCACTACATTAGAAAGCTCGTGTTGGAACTGCGACCAATGCTCACTTCAAATGCTCGATTCGACACTTTTTTTTCTTATTTTTAGCTTTGTGATGTAATGCTCGCCGCGAGCACTACATTACAAAGCTCGTGATGGAATTGCGACGAACGCTCACTTCGAATGCTCGGTTAGACATATTTTTTCTTATTTTTAACAGAAATGTCGCGCCTAGAAGTTTCAATTGTTAAATTAAAACCGGTCCAGCATGAGGGGTCGTTTTTCGTTTCCGTTACGCTGTTAAACACAATTATTACTTCATCGCGGCTTAAGAAGTTCCACTTCAAAATAGAGTGCAACTTAAAAATAACAAATTTGTGTGTGCAGGGGGTGGTTAGGGGTGGCGCAACGCTTCAACATCAACTTTTAAGTTTTTATATTTTATCATACAAGTAATAGTCAACGTGATGTTATCAGTAATGTCTTGTGGTATTTTTTAATAATTATTTTTATATGCATTACCTACCTACTGAAGACTGAAAAGCCGGGAATACATCCAACGAACGTTGCCTTTCGTTCGCGTTGTCAAAGCTTTATTTATATGCGTTCGTGAAGTGTAGACCAGCGGTTCCCAACCCATGGGCCGTGGTCCACTTGTGGGCCGCAGGCAAGGTGGTACTGGGCCGTGACGCTGGTCAAGAATCTAAATAAAGATAAATATTATCGGAGCTTCAGGGGTAGAGATGGGAACAATCGAGTCACTCGATTGTTAGCAACAGTCGAATTATTCGATTGGTTTGTTGTACAGGGGTTTATAGTTTTTACTTGTATATTTAGTTAGTGGGCCTCAATATTTTTTTTTACAAAATTGGTGGTTCGCACAACTACAAAGGTTGGGAACCATTGGTGTAGACAATCGTTTGCAACAAAGTGTGGTCCGAATGGCTAGCAGTTTTCCATCGGCTGTCGGTAAAAATACAAAGATTAAAAGAAAATGTGAGCCACGAATGTCTGGAAAGTTTGCTCTGTGAACGTGTTGACAATAATTTGCAGTAGTTCGCCACCATTAAATTGTCGAGAAAGGTTATTTTCCTGGGAATGCTAGCGAATGTAAATACTGTTATTTGTTACCCAGAAACGTTTCCGAGAATTTCTGCGTACGAACAGCAATGATAGCAACGTAAACAAATGCCAACGAATGGCAACGTTTGTCAGATGTTTCCCGGTTAATCATTAAACAAATATTTATATATTTTATTATTTTTATTTTTTAATCCAAACAATACACAGACAAAATAACAACTATATCATAATATAAAATTGTAGATTGTGTTTCAAGGACATAAGAAAGACTATTTTTGACGAGTGGTGACGGTCAAAATCGCATATTCCGCCTTCTAGTTCAAGCGGCAGGTAATAAATGAAGGGGGTTACCTGGAAAGTATTCCGAAGTTAATGATATTTTGGTGCGTTGTTTGCGGGCACTCTGTGGAGTAGAATCTGAGTTTTTGACCTCGAGGACCCTGTGCTAACGTGGGGGGAGCCGAAAAACCACGAAATTTTACCACCTTTTATGCTTTTTTCGAAATCTCTCAGAAACGGTCAACTTAAGCAATTATTTCATTATGTAATGTTTTAAAGAGGATTACATTTCCTACAATTTTCATTCCTACAACTTTTCTGTGGTATTAATGGTAAGCGCGCTGCAGCTTCTTGAAAATCACCCGCTCCACTTTTTGTAACCTTGGTAACCAATGTGTAACATGTGTATTTTCAATTTAAAGTTCGATGAAGAAGAAAATAAATAAAACTATTGAAAAGAACTTTTTATATTAGAAATCGTGTCCATCGTGATTATAATAAAATTAAGAAAAATCGCAGGATAGTGGACAAAATATTTGGTTTATCTTATGTTAATTGCTATGGTTAG
This sequence comes from Mongoloraphidia duomilia, assembly GCA_039654895.1. Lineage (NCBI taxonomy): Eukaryota > Metazoa > Arthropoda > Insecta > Raphidioptera > Raphidiidae > Mongoloraphidia > Mongoloraphidia duomilia. The sequence goes on along the minus strand of CM077522.1, from coordinate 46,263,179 downwards.
TAATTAATATTAATTTTCATAAATATTGTTATTTTTATGTATGTACTTGAAAAAGTCTAAATCTATAGACGAAACGTCGTACATTTAATTTAATAAATCAAATATTTTGTCCACTATCCTGCGGTTTTTCTTAATTTTATTATTGAAAAGAACTTTTTTATATTAGAAATCGTGTCCATCGTGATTATAATAAAATTAAGAAAAATCGCAGGATAGTGGACAAAATATTTGGTTTATCTTATGTTAATTGCTATGGTTAGTAATTAATATTAATTTTCATAAATATTGTTATTTTTATGTATGTACTTGAAAAAGTCTAAATATATAGACGAAACGTCGTACATTTAATTAAATAAATCCAATATTTTGTCCACTATCCTGCGATTTTTCTTAATTTTATTGAAAAGAACATTACATTTTAACCAATGGTTACCAAGGTTACAAAAAGCGGAGCGGGTGATTTTCAAGAAGCTGCAGCGCGCTACCATTAGTACCACAGAAAAGTTGTAGGAATGAAAATTGTAGGAAATGTAATCCTCTTTAAAACATTACATAATGAAAGAATTGCTTAAGTCGACCGTTTCTGGGAGATTTCGAAAAAAGCGAAAAAGGTGATAAAATTTCGTGATTTTTCGGATCCCCCCACGTTAGCACAGGGTCCTCGAGGTCGAAAACTCAGATTCTACTCCACAGAGTACCCACAAACAGCATACCAAAATATGATATCAGAAACAGTAGGGATATAAGACCGAGGAAATGCAGACTAACAATGTCGCAGAAAAGCCCAAATTATTTTGGTAGTGTTTCAAAAACGGTGCATTAGAGCTATATTTTTAGGGTTCCGTACCTTCAAACGGAACCTTATTACTGAGCCTACGATATGTCTCTCTGTCCGTCACATTACAAACGATGAAAGGTAGCTATAGGTGAAATGTTACTGATTGTGTGTTGTTGTGGCGGTTTTTAAATAATTTTTTTTTTTACTTAAATGGGAAAGACCACACAAGTTTTATAGGAAAACTGTTTTTATTTAATTTTTTTGCTTACTAATTAAAAAGTTATACCTATTTAAATAAAAATTAATTTTTAAACTCAGTTCCAATGACGCGCCGAAAGAATCCGAACGTGTGTGACGTCATTATGTTATCTATGGTCTTTGTATCCATGGTTACCAAGATAAAAATTTATTATTTTTGATAGTTTGTGTAATACATATACACAAATACCAACAAATGCACACAAATTTTAACATAACGACGTCACAAACATTCCTGGCGCGTTTTGAAGTCACGTGATATTTTTTAAATTTTTATACATTTAGTTAATTTTTAGTAATTTATCTATGGCTTTAAAAAAAATTTTCTTTTCGTTTTTCAATATTATTTATGTTAAATTATTAGAAAAAATTAATAATTTTTTTTAAATTTATATACCTAATTAGAATTAAATAATCAATTAATTCTAATAAATTATTAATGCTATTATTTCCCGAATGAATGAATTATAAATTATAGACGCTCGACAACAGAGGTCATGAGCGTCTAATGTTATTATTTCCCGTACTTATATATACCGTATCATAGGTATAGAGCTGTACCAAGTAAGCCGGCCGTGTTAAAGACGCTTAAAAATTAAAATCAGTTTTAAAATACTATTAATTTTCTAAAAACACCATATTTTATGCTTTAATGGCCAATGCCTCAAGTAAGCCACAACAACCTCACTGAAGCCTTTAGCCGATTGTGGAACCGTAAATTTACTTAGTTATTGATAAGCAGTGAAATCTGATATTCTATTCATTTTAAATCAATCTTGACATCAATTAATTGCACAAGAATGACACCATAAGTGATCCACAAACTAGCAATGTCATACACGGTGCGAGCATCGATGGTGAAGAAACCAAAAGCATTGATATTTATGGGAAATTCGTTCACTTGGTAAACTAAGTCCTCCATTGCTTGATACGGCGCCGATTTTAAAACCTTTGAGTTGTCGTTAGACAATTTCGCCATTTTACGCAGATTCTCATTTGCTAAATGTTCTGTTTTTGTAGATTCTGCTGTCACAAAATGAGAAATCAAACATCCCAAAGCAATAACAAGCTAAAAAAGAAAAAACAAAAATAACAGAACAAACATTTAAAAGAATGAGGGCTGCCATTATGTTTATTCGTCCGATAGCGTTAGTGGCAAGTAAGGTATGTGTTAAACATGTGCCTTTTTTATTCGTCAGATGGCGCTAGTGGCAAGTAAGGTATGTCAAACGTTTAGAGATTAACGGTGTGTGTTTAGTCATTCGTCATTTATCCATTATTAAGGAGTAAATAATCGAATAAAAACAAAATGGCGATTTAAGCGTTAAATGGTTAAATGACAGAATCTGAGTATCAGGAGGCGAAAAATATTGTTACGGATCATCAGGTATGCAAACGTCAGGCAGGAAACGGTGTCTGCTTGCTGAACACACTGGTGCCTACACGAACATTCTGGACAACGCTAGAAGAATCGAGAATACCACTGAGTTTACGCCACGCCTAGGTATATAAACAGCGGCGCGGGTCAATCCGGCGATCAGTGTCGTGTTGAATACGAAGTCAAGTACTGAACGACGAACAGTGCGTCTGATATAAATAAATCTGACATAAATAATCACAAATAAATAATCCTTATATATATATATATAGTTATTTGTTAAGTGGCTCGTTTAGTTCAATAATTACCGTTTAAGTTTTTTATTATTAGAATTGACTTTTCGTTGTTGCAATTATTGTATACTTATAGGTTAATTGTTACGAATAATTGTAAATAAATATTTATTCCGCCAACTCAACAGTTTTGTAACAATATAAACAGTACTGACATTTGAGTGACCTATGATATACCTCGCTTGCTAGTGGTTCCATCACGTGATCAAAAAGAAAACTGGTAGCCCTCTTTGAGCTATAAAATAAGCAACTTACAATTGAAATCAGCAACCAGATGGCGATTTGTAAAATCGCAATTTTTTTAAATGGAATAGTACCCGTATAAATTTGTACCAGGTACGAAAATGCCGAGAGTCCAATAATTGTCAAGGATACGAATAAAAACAGTAGTTCCAGGCCTATAGTCGACAATAAAATTCCTGTAAGATCGGATAACATCCAATGACACATTCCAAGCGTTCGAGTTTTCTTAACAATTTCCGTATCGTTGCACAAAATGGCATTAAAAGTTGAACAGACACTGCGACTGTGCAACACATATCCGTAGTAACTGTCCAACAATGAACGAAGTTTATTGTTGATTATACGAAATCTGTAAATGATTAATGTATAGAAGAAAGTCGCTTGTATTCCAGAAAAAAACATAGCAAAAACACAAACGTATCTCCACCAGAAGTATTTAGCGTATTTCAATGTATACACTGTTATATACGTCGCTATATCCAAAAATGCAACAATGCTTAGGGCGGTTATACAAATACAGCACGTTATCAATATATTTAAACGTAAATTTCTGTAATCTTGATCAATATTTAATAATTTATCTACTTCTTGAAATTTTTCAAGAACGGTTTTATATTGTTGATAATTATTATATTTTATAAGTAGTATAACGATGGTTGCAGATATGTAAGACGTCACCAATAATACGTCACTTATAACTGCGACGATGCTAAAACTGTATTCTTCGTCATGCAGAAGTAAAATTAAACCGTAAAAATACCAAATGAAGGCTCCAATAGTTGAAATAATCAGAACAATACTTAGAATTTTCTGTTTGTTGGTTTTCTGGACGAGTTTTCCATTTTTTATGTTAAGCGGATTGCAAGATATTACGCTTGACACTGCGAACAAACATTTGAATGAGCCAATAAAATCCATAGTTTTCTTTTAGCTTATTTTGTTTTCGTATACGCCATCAAAATCAATTTGATTCTCCCGTAACTTAAAGTCTGTCTGTCTATCTCAAGTTTCATGGCCACATTATTTATACCATACGGGATAAATCGATACTGTACCTATTATTATAAATGCTAATGTATTTTTTTATATGCTAATGGATTTGTAGCCCACTGGTTGGACGTTTCAATTCGGATTTAGTTAGGGGAAAGCTGGAAATGATTTTATCCCTTCAATTTATGTCTGCAGAAGCAATTTTTCGAGATAGAGTTTTTGAGATTAAAAAGTAAGATCTTGGAAAAATTGCTTCTGTAGGGTAGCCCCTTGCAGATTTTCCAATTTTTTCGACACAGTTAGATAGCTCATGAATAGGTCTATAACCTCCATATTGGAATTTAATATTTCTTGAACACACTTTTTGCTAGAGCACTTCGCGTCAAGTGCTCAAATTTTAAGTCAAAAAGCACTAAATTGGAAAAATTGCTTCTGTAGGATGGCTGCTTTCAAATTTTTCGACACAGTTAGGTAGCCCATGAATTGGTCTAATAACCTTTAGGTATACGGGAATTTAATTTCTTGAACACTCTTCTTATTCGCGTTCATATCCAAAATTACAAAAAGTAAAATTAAGAAAAATCGCAGGATAGTGGACAAAATATTTGATTTATTAAATTAAATATTTTGTCCACTATCCTGCGATTTTTCTTAATGTTATTATAATCACGATGGACACGATTTCTAATATAAATTACAAAAAGTGTTACGTAATTTTGACAGTGGCTATTTTCAACAATAAGAAATTTAATTTCTGGCTTAACGGTAAATTTTATCAAAAAATGTTTGGCACAAAAAATGTAGACTATTTTACGGCAAACATTTTTTGTGTGAAACATCTTTTAATTGCATAATGTTAATTTTCGATGTTAATTAAAACACGTGTTTCTTACGATAAATATGCACGCATGCGGCTAAAGCTCACATATAGCAGGAGGGGGAAAACTTAGTATGTTCATTCCAGACGTAAACTGAAGGGAATTAAAACTATTTCCAGCTTTTCCCTAATTATCTCCAAATAAAGGTACGCGCAGTACGCAGCTGGGATTCTAGATGGTAGCATGTATGGTAGATGGTGGCTGAAATTATAAGCGCTTATAGGTTTGCACAACGAAGCTTTGATACTAGCATTGATACAAGCTTAAGTCGCGTTTGAAATGTCAGATAGCGAAGACGAATATTTGTGTTCTTCTGCTACAAAGTGGTATATTTTAAATACAAATTTGGGTGGGAGCTATCATGTCCACCCTATATTAATAGAAAACGATCTAAACATGGCGAACTTCATCATTTACACCAAGAATTAAAATTTTACCCAAACCGGTTTTTTGAATATTTACGTAAGGAACCTAACACTTTTAAATACGTCTTAGAAAAAACTCAAAACAAATTAAATAAAAACTGGCAAAATTTCACTTATTAAACTAGTCACATTCATTGCGAAACTTGTAACGGCCATTTGACAGTTGTCACACGTTGATTGTACTAGTCAGCGCGCTGAAAGAATGGTGAGATACATTCTTGTATCTAGCAACTCTTGTAACAGCGCTTATACCTGCTACACTCACTGCTTCGTTGTGTACGCTCGCATATACCGTGTGAGTTTTTTCAAAGCGTACATAGACTGCTTCACAATTTAAAATCGTGGTATAGACATTGTTGGTATCTATCTGGTCTGCCTGCAAAACTGCACACTAAATAACGCAGAGACTTGCCGACAACTATTTCCCCCAGAATACAAATTGTACATAAGAACCTTTTCTTCCACGGTGTACATTTTTTTATAGAAAAAATTATAAATAAATCTCTGAACTTATAAAATTTATTATTACAAATCAATAATAATAAATATTGTAAATAAAAACATTCGTTTCCATAGTTTCTAACAATATCTATACCACGATTTCAAATTGTGAAACAGCCTATGTACGTTTTCAAAAAACTCGCACGGTATAACAGTGCATTAATTTAAGCAAGCCCTGCTATGATCTACGCTAGCATCTAGAATCCCAGCTCCCATACTGCACGTACCTTAAGACGTTTTTTTACTCTACTGGCCGAAGCATCAAATTATTATTAAAATAAAATAAACATCGATACTGGAAAATTAATTTAATTAAGTGTACTTTTCCTGTACATATCTTGTTTTAATTTTTTTTACTTTTTTGTGTGCAAAATGCATTAATAATTAATTTATCATGCAACTCTTTCTGTTATCGTAATCGATTTTTTTTACTACTAGCCGTTACCTGCGGCTTCGCTAGCGTTAATGTCAGTTTTTGACGTAAATAACATCTGTTTCACACTGGGGTGGCATTTTAGAAATATTAGATTTAACGGAAATAGTCGGAAGTGATTAACACATGAAACAAAACACAGCATGTATAACTATTTTAAGGTCACAAACACAGTAGTCACTCAAATCAGGTGGTTGTGTGGAATTACAGGAGAGAATATAGGTTTAGTACAAGCTCTAATAATTATGAAAAGCCATGTTACCAGACGGCAACCCGGCCTGATATAGTGGTTGAATCAATTTCTTTATAACAAAGGTAAATAACACCTTTTTTCAGTTGAACATTTTTTTAAATAAGTATTATTTAACAGATTTCCTTAACAAATAAATATTAGTAAAAAAAACTTTTTAGAGACTAGCTTTTATTAAAATGCACTAAAAAGGAAAAAATAATTTTTAATAATTTAGGGTCATAATTATAAAAGCGTGTGTCGTAAACTCTTTGATAGTTTATTAGTCACGACCAACGCTTTTATAATTATGACCCTAAATTATTAAAAGTTATTTTTTCTTTTTTAGTGCATTTAAATAAAAGCTTGTCTCTAAAAAGTTTTTTTTTACTAATACTTATTTATTTTTTTCTTTTTAGTCTTTCAAAATTTTACCCCCCTTCGACACCCCTAATATTGCGCCCAAAATGCCCTTAAATTGCCCCCGAAATGCCCTTAAATTGCCCCCAAATGCCCTTAAATTGCCTCCAAAATGCACTTATTGTGTTTCGCTTATCAAGCCCTTTCATTTGATACCCATATCATATCGCCATTTTGTAACGTCTATCCCCCTTTGACACCCATAGGGGTTGAATTTCGAAAAATCCTTTTTTAGTGGATGCTTACGTTAGAAAAGGAACCAACTGTCCAAATTTCAAGTTTCCAGCTTCAGCGATTTGGCCTGGGCGTTGATGAGTCAAAAAAACCATACCTCCCCGTTTAAAACCCTTAGGGGTTGAATTTATTTCTAAAAACGATTTATCCATGTATTGTCATCGGGAATATATGTGTACATAATATAATATATGTGTACAAAATTTCAGCCCGATAGCTTCAATGGAAGTGGGTGAAATATTGATTACAAAATTCCAGGACATGGGTTCCATGACTTTTGATCCCAGCAATTTGATACCACGACATTTGATCCCAAGACAATTGATCCCAACGACAATTGATCCCAACGACATTTGATCCCAACGACAATTGATCCCACGACATTTGATCCCAAAAAATTGTCTATAAACTAATAGCGTCTGATAAGTAATAAAGTTATTAAATTTTATTAATTTAATGAAATAATTTAATCGATTATTCCCTTTGTCGGGAAATTTGTTTGAATTAAATTTGTAGACGTTATGATATATTTGTAATTATATTGTTATTAGAATTCTAACGGATGTAATAGTATAATGTGTAAATCCTTTAGAGATTATGTAATGATCAAGCTGAATAAATCACTTTGAATGAATTGTAAATTATAGACGCCCGACAAATAAATTACTTTTATTTATCATTGCCCGGGATAAGTCGTAATTTTGTCAAATATTGTATTTTATGAATTAATAACAAATTATCACGCTGACTTTTCACAAACTTTAATGGCATATTTAACAATTCGTTATAATGTGAAAAGCACGAAAGACCAAATTGACTGCACATCTGATGTTTCGAAGTTTCTATGTACAATAGGTAATTTTTCAACAAAATTTATAAAATACAATATTTGACAAAATTACGACGTATCCCGGGAAATGATAAATAAAAGTGGATTATTCAACTTGATCTTTACATAATCTTTAAAGGATTATTAACTCATAAACACATTATATTTACTATTACATTCGTTAGAATTCGAATATCAATGTAATTACAAATATATCAAAATGTCTACAAATTTAATTCAACCAAATTTCCCTCGATTAAATCATTTCATTAAATTAATAAAATTTAATAACTTTATTACTTATCAGGCTCTGTTAGTTTATAGACAATTTTTTGGGATCAAATGTCGTGGGATCAATTGTCGTTGGGATCAGTTGTCGTGGGATTAAATGTCGTGGTATCAAATTGCTGGGATCAACTAACGGCACACCCATAGATACAAAAGTGAAGTTAAATAAAAGCTTTTAATAAAAATGATATATAACTTTTTTCGTAAAGTTGATATTTGAAATTTACATTTTTATTTTTTATCCATTTAAAAACGTATTGTTTATATCCCCGCGTGCGTTCAATTACATAATATTATAGTATAGCTATAGAAATAGTTAAAGCTAGGCTCACATGTTTTCAAAAAAAGTGGCCAAGTGCGTGTAGGACCAAAAACAGTGAAGGGTTCCGTAGTCGGCCGAAAATATTCCATATCTCAAAAACTACATAACATATCTTATTCAAATCAATTTTCGTTGAAATTATTTTAAATTTTTACTTCCTTAATTTTTTTCAGAATTTTCCACCAGTTGAAAAGTTAGAGAGGGGGGACTTTAGAAGCGCACATCTCACCAACTATTGACTTAAATAAAAAAGTCATTTTGAAACTTCTTCATCATTCTCGAAGACCTATCTAACGATACCCCACACACTTATGTACACTGGAATTTTTTTTTTCATCTGTCATCATTACATGTATGAAGTGCCACCCCTATTTTTTTTTTTCGTAATTTCACTTCACCATTGTATAGCGGTTCATAATAGACAACTACCTTCCAAATTTCATCTATATAGTGCCAATAGTCTCCGAGTAAAATGACTGTGACATACGGACGGACAGGCAGACAGGACGAAATTATAAGGGTTCCATTCGTGCCATATTTTGGCAACGGAACCCTAAAAATGGGTACCTATGTCGGTATCACGGGTACAGATACATTACGTGAATACCGTTGAACACAAATAATTGTATTCGAATTGTCATGGAAAGGAATTCAACCACTTACAATTGTAATTTTATTTAACATGCAATGTGCCTGTCGAAAAATCACACTTTTATTTTTCACATTAGTATGTAACATATAGATATGTTTATTTTCACATAAATAGCTGCCCTAATAAATTGTAGTTTCACCCCCATAAAAAATTTGGCAGAGCACTGTAAGAAATGAGAAGGCCGATTACATAGATTATCGATGGTCGATTTGTAGCCAGCGATTAATCTGGTAATAGGCACACAAAGAGACAATGGCGTCGCAAACATGTATCGCCACATCGCGTAGATTCCGTATAAACACATTGCGCATGCGTGGTTACTAATTTTACATTAATTTGTTTTGTATTCATCCATTTTATATATGTAACTATACATTTTATTTTGTAATTTTTACACACTTTATTGGAATATTACACAAATTAAAATTAAGCAAAATCGCAGGATAGTGGACAAAATAATTTGATTTATTAAATTAAATGTACGACGTTTCGTCTATAGATTTAGACTTTTTCAAGTACAATATTAAAAATAACAATATTTATGAAAATTAATATTAATTACTAACCATAGCAATTAACATAAGATAGGGTACATAAGACAAAAACATGGTAACATGGTAACAAATTATGTTGACTATAAATTTTAACAATCAAATAATAATAATACAAAAATTAGTATAATTTCATAATATAATTGTACTGACTACTTAAATTTTTGTATTATTATTATTTGATTGTTAAAATTTATAGTCAACATAATTTGTTACCATGTTACCATGTTTTTGTCTTATGTACCCTATCTTATGTTAATTGCTATGGTTAGTAATTAATATTAATTTTCATAAATATTGTTATTTTTAATATTGTACTTGAAAAAGTCTAAATCTATAGACGAAACGTCGTACATTTAATTTAATAAATCAAATTATTTTGTCCACTATCCTGCGATTTTGCTTAATTTTATTATAATCACGATGGACACGATTTCTAATATAAAAATTACACAAATTATTTAATTTTAATTTACTTTATGTAAAAATCACAAATTTGTTTAACTTTACAGTAAAAGTCCAAGTTTTTACGAAGTTTTCTGTGTAAAAATAAATAATAATGTAAAATCACTTAGAAAATCGAGCGAATTCTACCTTAACTTTCAAAGTATTTTTACATCAATTTTTTACAGTGAGGGAGTGAAGAGTGGGATTTTTAGTTTATTAGTAAGGGGACCATCCTCGACAATTTGCCGCAAAATCTCCTTTGTTAATACATATTCCCTAAATTCCTCTATATTTTCTAATTCGCCTATAATCCAGTCAAATGATATTTTTAGATTGTGTTAAATTAGAAGTTTGATGAAATTTTAATGGTATCCGCCATTTTGTTTTTTGCGGAATTCGACGGGGGAAACTTGGCTAGTGTGTTCTAGTAGCACCCCCTATCAATAACCATTAAAATTTCATCAAACTTCTAATTAACGCAATTTCAGACCTATTTTTTCGACCATTTGATTGGATTACTTGACGACTACGCAATTACCTATAATAAATTAGATGAAAAGTCGTCAAATTCCTTGAAGATTTATATAAAAGGTCTCAAGATATTATTAAAAATAATTAATTAAATGAAAGCATAATGACTGCAAACAGTATATGAAACACCTGAGTAAGAACAATGACGTAACACAATGCTGTAATCAGGAAAAATTCATTAATTCAAACCTATGTCATCGTAGGGATTTTAACCCTAAACTTTCCACTATCGCGGCGGACTGACTTGACATTACTCACACAGTGACACATTTTCAAACGATCGACTTTCTCCCTTTATATGTATTTGTTCACGATGTCCGTGTTAAAATTTATATTTATTAAAAATAATGTCTTGTAAAAAAAACATTTCTCTTCCGGATAAGTTATTCAGAACTTAAATCCCGTAGTAAAGAAATCGAGCATTAAATCCTTCAAGAAATTGAGGTTCTGCTGTAGGGACGTTTATATACGCCGGCTGTATGTAATGGCATAGTACATGAACCTGTCGCGAAATCCACCATTCCATAGCGTCTTTTCAGTACGGCATCATACTATAGTACTACCGAGTCCCACACTATTTATTGTTGGACATGCTATCTGAACATTCTTGACTGTATTAAGGAGTATAGAGTAAATCGACCATTCTATACGCTGCGAACGAATTTTAGTCTTTTAGACATTCATCTTTGTTTTGTTGAACGGTGTCCCGTAAAATTGAAAACAAAAAAAACATACACAACAAATGCATAATATTCTGTTTCACTAATATCGGAAAATGATTTTTTTTTTCGTTGGAAATCTTTCGTTTGCAGACTAGCCTTTACCCGCGTCTTTGCTGGCGTTTATGTTGTTTTTTTTTTTATAACTGCTCAATCACCTTTAGCAGAAGAGCGACGGTGTATAGAATAGTCCAGTTTACTTATATTATCAGGATTTCAACCAGCTGATAGTTTTTCGAAAATTAAAGGTGGTTTGTCTAGTAAATAATATGGTCGAGTTTTGCTTCCTTTTTGATGTAAGTACAGTATTTTTGAGGAAATCCGTACGCACGCCTCTGCACTGTAAAAAATGGATGTAAAAATACTTTGAAAGTTAAGGTAGAATTCACTCGATTTTCTATGTGATTTTACATTATTATTTATTTTTACACAGAAAACTTCATAAAAACTTGGACTTTTACTGTAAAGTTAAACAAATTTGTGATTTTTACATAAAGTAAATTAAAATTACATAATTTGTGTAATGTTCCAATAGAGTGTGTAAAAATTACAAAATAAAATGTATAGTTACATATATAAAATGGATGAACACAAAACAAATTAATGTAAAATTAGTAACCACACATGCGCAATGTGTTTTTATGGAATCTACGCGATGTGCAGGCGATACCTGTTAGCGACCGCCATTGTCTCTTTGTGTGCCTATTACCAGATTAATCGCTGGCTACAAATGGACCATCGATAATCTATATGTAATCGGCCTTCTCATTTCTTACAGTGTGTGTTCTAAATAAAATAATTGCAACCACTATTAATTAATAGTGATTGCAATTATTTTATTTAAGATAAAAAAGTTTACCTTCTGAAATTATGCATAAGTATATTTTTTTGTTATCTCTATTGAGAACACAAAAAAAAATCTATGCAGAATTTCAGAATGCTAACTTTTTTATTAAATGGTAAATTATTTAAAATAATAAAAGCTGCTGAAGGGGTAGGAAGGAAATAAAATACCTCCCGAGGACCAAAAATGCCGGAGAGAAAACTCCGTTATCAAACCCAATCGAGGAGTTTCTTTGACATAATCAGAGTAGAAGTTCTTGATTGTGATTAGCTCGAATAGGTCTGAGAGTTCATTAGAGATGGCTGCGAAAGAACCAATACTGGTCAACGGCGGCTCTTAGGTCTTTCAAGAAGATCAAGACCTTGGTGTCAGGTGGCAACCGACCGTAAAAATCTATAGTCAATCTTTATACTAATCGTGAGGCGAAAATGGCACCTCATGATTAGGAAAGTCGACCCCGCGTAACGGGAAGAGGCAAGGATGATGATGATGAATAATGATTTAAAATAATTTATTTTCTTCAACACCCTGTATCTACATCAAAAAAGAAGCAAAACTCGACCATATTTTATTAGACAAGCCGCCTTTAATTTTCGATAAACTATCGGATGACGGATGGTGAAATCCTGATGATATAAACTGGACCATCCTGTATAGCCTTTAAAATCTTTTTAGACTGACTTGTGCTATTTTTTTTCAATAATTAATTATATGCATTACCTACTGAATAATGAAGCATTAAACAAATATTTATAATATATTTCATTATTATTTTTATTTTTTAATCAAAACAATACACAGTCGAAATAACAACTATATCATAATATAAAATTGTAGATTGTGTATCAAGGACATAAGAAAGACTATTTTTGACGAGTGGTGACGGTCAAAATCGCATATTCCGCCTTTGATACGTACTGTACTTACCCCCTATAAAATGGCGGCACTCATTTGTTAATATTTCACGACAATTTTAATTATCACTTGTGTAGCAAACCTAACTTCAATAATAAGTAGAAGACTATTGCAAATATTATACTTAAGTAGGTACGCTTTTTTAAGTCTTCACCGGTATAAAAATTGGTTCATAGCTTAGTTGGCTAGCGTGTCGTGTGTGTCATAAATACGGTTCACAAGATCGCAGGCTCGACCCCAGCTTCAGGAATATGAAATTATTGATATAAAAATTTTTTGCCCGTTATAAGTGGGCGGTAAAATTACTTTACCGCCCGACTCGTCATCGGCCTGAAATCGGTCTTTTTACGATAGGTTTACATGCGTGAAAAGCAGTTATTTTATAGGAACTATAGGACAAAAATTCATTTCATACAATCACTACTTATCCAAGTGTGCAAGCTTTCACGGCCGGCATTGTTCCAAATCTTCATGGTTTCCGGGCTTGTAGGCCGTGGTCCGGTGGTATTTCTACCTGACGTTTCGTCTACAACTGCGGTAGACATTCTCAAAGGCAATGTGGCAGCGGTCAAAGTGTCCTCCTTGGTGGCTCACACTGATCTGTGAGCCGCCAAGGAGGACACTTCGACCGCTGCCACATCGCCTTTGAGAATGTCTACCGCAGTTGTAGACGAAACGTCAGGTAGAAATACCACCGGACCCCGGCCTACAAGCCCGGAAACCATGAAGATTTGGAATCACTACTTATTTTCGCAACGCCTCTATTGAAAATTCGATTTTCGGTAGGTACCTGTTTTGCGGGTTGGAACTCTGAGTTTCAACCCGCAAAACAGGTACCTACCGAAAATCGAATTTAGGGTTGAAACTCTGAGTTTCAACCCTAGGGTTGAAACTTTTTACAAACAGTGCTCATATATTTTTATATATGAAACTTTTTAGTTATCGATTTTCTCTATTTTTAACGTTGTTACGAGAGAGATAGAGCGATTGAGTCGCGCCAACTTCAATTCGCATATAATACTCGAAAACGTCAAAATGACAGACATAACCCCACATAAATTTCACATGGATCTGACAGATGTAATATTTTTGCGGCTTTTTTGCGCGCCCAAATTGTAGGTACCACAATTTGAATTCTCAATAGAGTTGCTGTGAAAATAATATGTATTTACTCGGAACGAAACACAGCGAATGCAACGCGTGTGATTTGCTGCCCTTGTTCCTCGGACAGCAAACTTCACACTAGTTGCGATTTGCGAACGCTGTATTTCATCCCTTGTGATGCAATAAAACTATATTTATTATACGAGTGATTATCCCACTAAATCTAGTGTTGGTTCTAAGCTACAAAAACTGTGTTATAAAGCTATTTTTAGGGTTCCGTACCATTGAGCGGAACCTCATTACTGAGCCTACGACGACTCTCCGTCCGTCCGTCTGTCACAAACGATAAGAAATTTTCACAAATTGTGTGTTGTTGTCGCAAATAATATTTAGAATTAAATAATTAATTAATTCTAACAAATAGTTAAATGTTTTTAATTTACTGCTATACAAACTTCAGTCCATACACTTCTGTACTACATTATACTATATTATCTTTTGGACGACCTCTCCAGCCTATGGCTTGTTTTACATAGAGAAATATATATCTATTCTATCTATCTCTCTATTCTATCTATTCTATTATATGTATATAGAGCTGTACCAAGCTAGCCAGCTGAACGATTATGTTAAACATCGCTCGGCTAGCTTAGTGATAGAGTGTTAGATTAAAGATCTAAAGATGCCCGCTTCGATCCCGGGTTTCGGATCGTTATATTTTGGTTTTAAAGTGAAAACTTCTTTAGGCACGTTGAGCGATTTTCAATCAGTTTTATAATACTATTAATTTTCTAAAAAACACCCTATTTTATGCTTTAATGGCCAATGCTTCACGTAAGCTACAACAACCTCACTGAAGCCTTTAGCCGATTGTGGAACCGTAAATTTACTTAGTTATTGATAAGCAGTGAAATCTGATATTCTATTCATTTTAAATCAATCTTGACATCAATTAATTGCACAAGAATGACACCATAAGTGATCCACAAACTAACAATGTCATACACGGTGAGAGCATCGATGGTGAAGAAACCAAAAGCATTGATATTTATGGGAAATTCGTTCACTTGGTAAACTAAGTCCTCCATTGCTTGATACGGCGCCGATTTTAAAACCTTTGAGTTGTCGTTAGACAATTTCGCCATTTTACGCAGATTCTCATTTGCTAAATGTTCTGTTTTTGTAGATTCTGCTGTCACAAAATGAGAAATCAAACATCCCAAAGCAATAACAAGCTAAAAAATTCGACTGATGACCAGTCCTATACTTCCCACCTAGTAAATATTTGCAAAAAATAAACACTCTTTTTTTTATTCTTTGACTAGGCCCAAATAACCTTAGCTGTTGGTGGTCTTTAAAACACAATTTAATTTTTATTCTTTGAAAAAAGCATGGCCCTCTTTTTTGTTTGGTGATCTATTGATGGCTAGCTTAATATAGCAAAAATCATGGTTACCTTGATTTACGTACAATTTTTATTTTTTTTAGTAAAATATTTTTTTTCTCGAAAACTATACATTTTAGAGAAAAAAAATATTTACATTTTTTTCATATTATAACATCTAGAATTCATTTATATTTTTTTTTACCTATGTTAATACGTGACATTGAGGACGTTTTTTTGAATATCTCAGGATCCACTGAACCGATTTGACTCAAAATCTAATCAGATCTAAGTTAAAGGCTGATAAACACAATAGAACAATCGGCATGCCCGTATGTTGTTCCGTTCTTAAGATATCGAAGGCGAAAAATTGACCACATACACACACACATACACACATACACACATACACACATACACACACACATACAGACATCAGTCAGAAAATGATCTTAAACGATTGCTAGGGTCTCAAAACGTGAAAATCTGTTAAAATCTCGAAATATTGTTTTCGGACTGAATCCATTACTTCCCTACCATAGTAGAGGTGGGAAGTAAAAAGAAAAAACAAAAATAACAGAACAAACATTTAAAAGAATGAGGGCTGCCATTATGTTTATTCGTCCGATAGCGTTAGTGGCAAGTAAGGTATGTGTTAAACATGTGCCTTTTTTATTCGTCAGATGGCGCTAGTGGCAAGTAAGGTATGTCAAACGTTTAGAGTTTAACGGTTTGTGTTTAGTCATTCGTCATTTATCCATTATTAAGGAATAAATAATCGAATAAATACAAAATGGCGATTTAAGCGTTAAATGGTTAAATGACAGAATCTGAGTATCAGGAGGCGAAAAATATTGTTACGGATCATCAGGTATGCAAACGTCAGGCAGGAAACGGTGTCTGCTTGCTGAACACACTGGTGCCTACACGAACATTCTGGACAACGCTAGAAGAATCGAGAATACCACTGAGTTTACGCCACGCCTAGGTATATAAACAGCGGCGCGGGTCAATCCGGCGATCAGTGTCGTGTTGAATACGAAGTCAAGTACTGAACGACGAACAGTGCGTCTGATATAAATAAATCTGACATAAATAATCACAAATAAATAATCCTTATATATATATATATATATATATATATATAGTTATTTGTTAAGTGGCTCGTTTAGTTCAATAATTACCGTTTAAGTTTTTAGTGTATTTGCCATATGGCACATACACTATTGGCGTCGGTCGGATGGTGGGACCTAGGGGTCGGACCAAAATTTCTCGACGTTTCATAGCCTCCTGAACACTTTGGCACCATTTTTAAAAATGTTTATATATATATGTATGTATATACAGTGTGTCCACAGACTCATCCTCAACATGGGGACCTCCGTTGTTATGGGAGATAGAGATTTGGTTAAATGAGACAAAATGTCCAGAATCTCCAGTACTACTACCCTGTGTAGTCAAACTTTCCATATTTTGCTTGGTTCGCGACCGACAGTTGAAAAACGAGATTTACCCATTTTCGTTTTTTGTTTATAACTCGCTTATTAAGTAAGTTAGAAAAAAAATATTTTCACTTTCTTAAGGCCCTTTTTTATGAAGATTTCAAATCTCTTTTTATATTTTTATTTACTTTTATAGTTTTAGAGATACTTGTATTAACTTTGTTTTTTTAAATACACGTCAAAGATGGCCATGACACCATTCGAAAGAGATTTTTTTTCTCTTTAATTTGATATGAGGGTTGATGGATTTATTTTTAAAGATAACAGAGTTATACGTAAAACACTGATTTTTAATAGTAGGCTATGCTAAATTAATTGATAAAACAACAGAAGGCTTAGCAAACAGTTGAAATTCGCGTTGGCTTAGTAAACGGCTGCTTTGTTTTAGCTGTCAAAGTGTAGTTTGTTGCTAATTTGTCAATTTACTAAGTGATCAATTAAATTTACTTTTGTTATCATGGAACCATTTTGTAACAATGAAAAATAAGCGATTTTCAACAATTGATCGTAAAACAGTAGTTTTGTCTTCTTCACTCTTTCGCGTTGACTTATTAATCGGCTTTTTAAATGATCCATAGTTTATTAAATTTACTCGTAAGTTTCTGTAAATAGACGAATGAGGTTGTCTTCGTTCTGGATACTGATCGAAGTAAATTTCTGCAGCTCTGGTCGAATTTTTGTGACATAGAATGAACAAGATAACATATCAAATTTTTCATTGTTACAAAATGGTTCCATGATAACAAAAGTAAATTTAATAGATCACTTATTAAACTGACAAATTAGCAACAAACTACACTTTGACAGCTAAAACAAAACAGCCGTTTACTAAGCCAACGCGAATTTCAACTGTTTGCTAAGCCTTCTGTTGTTTTATCAATTAATTTAGCATAGCCTACTATTAAAAATCAGTGTTTTACGTATAACTCTGTTATTTTTGAAAATAAATCCATCAACCCTCATATCAAATTAAAGAGAAAAAAAATCTCTTTCAAATGGTGTCATGGCCATCTTTGACGTGTATTTAAAAAAACAAAGTTAATACAAGTATCTCTAAAACTATAAAAGTAAATAAAAATATGAAAAGAGATTTGAAATCTTCATAAAAAAGGGCCTTAAGAAAGTGAAAATATTTTTTTTCTAACTTACTTATTAAGCGAGTTATAAACAAAAAACGAAAATGGGTAAATCTCGTTTTTCAACTGTCGGTCGCGAACCAAGCAAAATATGGAAAGTTTGACTACGCAGGGTAGTAGTACTGGAGATTCTGCACATTTTGTCTCATTTAACCAAATCTCTATCTCCCATAACAACGGAGATCCCCATGTTGAGGATGAGTCTGTGGACACACTGTATATATATATATATATATATATTTATATATTTATATATTTATATATATATGTGTGTACACGATAACTCTCGACAGACTTAATCGATTGAAACGAAATTTGGTACACACATTGGAACCCATCACCGCAAGAAGCCTATTTAAAATGGGCCCGATCGGACCATTTTCAGGGTTGTATTTAGGGGTTCCAAAAAGTTTTTGGGCCCAAAAATACCGAAAAATTTGTCAGAATCGTTTCAAAATTGAAATTTAACTCTTTAGTAAAGATTAAAATGTGCTGCTAAAATTTTAATAAAATCGGCCCGACAGGACCGGACTTTCAAATTTTATGAAAACACTAGTTTGTTGATACGGATTTACTTAGATATGGAAGGGTGTATTTAATTGGGTGTATTGATGAAATCCATGTCTAATATTGAAATTTAGAAAAATTTAATTATTTTAAGGGCTGTATTAAGGGGTTAAATTTTTTATTTTGTCAAAAAACAAACTTAAGTTTACATAATAATGCCACAATGCCTGTATTAGCAAATACACTATATTGTCGGCAGGGTTTTGGCACTGCGACCCGAGTTTTTTATTATTAGAATTGACTTTTCGTTGTTGCAATTATTGTATACTTATAGGTTAATTGTTACGAATAATTGTAAATAAATATTTATTCCGCCAACTCAACAGTTTTGTAACAATATAAACAGTACTGACATTTGAGTGACCTATGATATACCTCGCTTGCTAGTGGTTCCATCACGTGATCAAAAAGAAAACTGGGAGCCCTCTTTGAGCTATAAAATAAGCAACTTACAATTGAAATCAGCAACCAGATGGCGATTTGTAAAATCGCAATTTTTTTAAATGGAATAGTACCCGTATAAATTTGTACCAGGTACGAAAATGCCGAGAGTCCAATAATTGTCAAGGATACGAATAAAAACAGTAGTTCCAGGCCTATAGTCGACAATAAAATTCCTGTAAGATCGGATAACATCCAATGACACATTCCAAGCGTTCGAGTTTTCTTAACAAGTTCCGTATCGTTGCACAAAATGGCATTAAAAGTTGAACAGACGTGACTGTGCAACACTATATTCGTAGTAATTGCCCAACAATGAACGAAGTTTATTGTTGATTATACGAAATCTGTAAATGATTAATGTATAGAAGAATGTCGCTTGTATTCCAGAAAAAAACATAGCAAAAACACAAACGTATCTCCACCAGAAGTATTTAGCGTATTTCAATGTATAAATTGTTATATACGTCGCTATATCCAAAAATGCAACAATGCTTAGGGCGGTGATAGAAATACAGCACGTTATCAATATAGTCAAACGTAAATTTCTGTAATCTTGATCAATATTTAATAATTTATCTACTTCTTGAAATTTTTCAAGAACGGTTTTATATTGTTGATAATTATTATATTTTATAAGTAGTATAACGATGGTTGCAGATATGTAAGACGTCACCAATAATACGTCACTTATAACTGCGACGATGCTAAAACTGTATTCTTCGTCATGCAGAAGTAAAATTAAACCGTAAAAGTACCAAATGAAGGCTCCAATAGTTGAAATAATCAGAACAATACTTAGAATTTTCTGTTTGGTGGTTTTCTGGACGAGTTTTCCATTTTTTATGTTAAGCGGATTGCAAGATATTACGCTTGACACTGCGAACAAACATTTGAATGAGCCAATAAAATCCATAGTTTTCTGTTAGCTTATTTTGTTTTCGTATACGCGATCAAAATCAATTTGATTCTCCCGTAACTTAAAGTCTATCTGTCTACCTCAGGTTTCAACATCACACTATTTTTACCACACGGGATAAATCGATACTGGAACATTGATTTAATTAAGTAAATGTATTTTTTCTGTGCATTGTATTTATTTTTCACTTTTTTCGTATGCCAAATAGATTAATAATTTACAACTGTTTCTGTTGGCGTAATCGATTTTATTTCACTACTAGCCCTAATGTGTCATACTGGGGTGGCATTTTAGAAATATTAGATGAAACGGAAATAGTCGAAAGTGGTTGACATGTGAAACAAAACACAGCATGTACCTATATCTATGTTAAGGTCTCAAATACAGTAAGCCAGGTGGCAATGTGGAAAAGTACGAGTCTACCGACAGGTAGAAACACCAAGTCCAGGTTCGAATCACGAAGGCTTCTAATAATGAAAACGAAGGATTGATAATATGGTAGACGTATTATTTTATAATCTGGCTTGCGGGACAAAAAATTCGAGAGTAGACAGTGGTGTGCATTTTTTTTACATTTATTTAGCCGCAACCTAATTGCATGTCACTGGTGTGTCACATTTAGATGAAAATATCTGCAGAAAATAACCAATCAAATAGAAGGTATGCATGCAAAATTTTGTTCAAATTGCAGCTTTTCCCTTGTCATTTTTAGGGTTCCGTATCTCCGAACGGAATCTTATTACTGAGCCTACGATGTCTGTCCGTCCATCCGTCCC
Source organism: Mongoloraphidia duomilia (assembly GCA_039654895.1). Classification (NCBI taxonomy): domain Eukaryota; kingdom Metazoa; phylum Arthropoda; class Insecta; order Raphidioptera; family Raphidiidae; genus Mongoloraphidia; species Mongoloraphidia duomilia. Next base: position 46,242,192 of record CM077522.1, on the reverse strand, counting down.
CGTCTGTCACAAGGCTCTATCTCACGAACTGTAAGAGGTAGATAGTTGAAATTTTCACAGATTGTGTGTTGATGTGACATGAATCCTGGCAAATAATAAAAATCAAAAAATTTAATACGTATCGGAGGCTCCCCATACCTGGATATATACTCGTATATCTTATATGTATCTCTGTTGTTTTCTCTAGAATTGAACGCTTATGCTAATCAAGTATACCTTGTTTCTCCCGTGCTACTGCAATAAGTTTGTAGCGTAATGGCTAAGGCGTTTGCATGTCACCCCGAAAATCCGGGTACAAATCCAACTGACGACACGTGTTGTTTTTGTTTTTTACAACGTAAATATTTTGGAATTTTTAGAATAAGAAATTTAATTTACTAATAATAATTTCAAAAAAATAAATTGTATTTTAATTTATTCCTTTCTTAGTTGTACGGAACCCTCTGTGTGCGAGTCGAACTCGCATTTGACCGGTTTTTTAAGCAAACAATAATGACAAATAAAATTGTAAACTAGTAATTAGTAATTGGCCTCCGTTTATCATTTGTTACTGAAAATACCTTCACATGATATTATGATCCGCAAACAAAAGACGTAAGCCTACATCACTAAAGTCACTCCAATATTAATGTAAGACGCAGTCGCTAAACTAACAGTTGAACGTCTATAATACAACCACATGGCTGTGTACAAAACATAAATTCAGGGCTGGCGGATTATTTCGTAGCCATTGTTATTTCTTAATCATTGCATGATAGGGATTTACGTGGTATAAATTTTATCACGTGATAGTTTTTCTATTTCTAATTTCCAAATGATTTTTGGCATTTTTTATCAGCCGTGTAAAATGACATTTTCACGTTTTATTATACTCAATATCTGGATGACCGAGCTTTGCTCAGATGCAATTAAAAAAAAATAGTACTTAAAGTTCCCATTTCATCAAAATCGTTAGTCGTTTTTAAGAAAAAAAATTACATAGCTATAAGTAGATAATATTATAATACGTCAGTATACGTCATACTACATAACGTATGTACCTACATATTTTATATAGGTAACATAAAAGTAATAATATACCTATTTATTTAAATATTAGTTAAAAAAATAATTATGTTTAGATTTTATTGTTGTTATTTTTTTACTTTTCAAATAATTACTGATTATTTTAATAAGTTAAAGATTGACTGTCAGAGTAATTTGACATAAATAATGAAAATAGTTTGTTTTTTCCAAAGCCTACTCACCATACAACACTATTTTATAACGTTAAAAAAACTGTTTTTTAAAATAATAAAAGCGATAATAAAACGAATTTTTCCAGGGATAAGACCTAGCTAGATCGATTTTTTGTCCCCAGAAACCCCTTTTCGGTAGATTTGATCAAAATCGTTAGAGCCGTTTTCGAGAAAATATTTATATAGGTACATATATACAAGATTTGTTCGTTTAATAATATAGGGATTAAATTTAAATTGAAATGGGCACATGTGAAACGTAATATAGATGGCAGCAGCCCAGCAGGTTTATAGCCACCTAAGTTATCATTGGTTTTCATTGAAAAACGCGCGAGAAATCAAGTTTTTCCCTTCTGATAGCATCAATTCTTTTCAGTTCCGGATCCTTTGGAAATACAAAACCTCTATGATTTGAAACACAGCACATCGGCATTGTCAATGATTTATTATCTATATTCTATACTAATTTAACAAAGCTGAAGAGATTGTTTGTATGTTTGAACGCGCTAATCTCAGGAACTACCAGTCCGATTTGAACATTTTTTTAGTTAGATTATCTCGTTTATTGAAGAAGGTTATAGGTTATTAGAGTTTTTTTAAATTCAACCCCAAAGGGGGTAAAACAAAGGTGTAGGATTTTTTGACTATCTATACTAATATTATAAACTGTAGGCAAGAGCAACGAAAGGTGACTTCGCTTCGCAGGGAGAGAATTTCTTTCTCGCGGGGGGGGGGGGATATTTCCTGTGGGAACGTTACTCAGAAATTATTTTGCATTTTAGCGTATAGGCTGAATCCTACTAATATTATAAATACCACCAGCCCGACTTCGCTTCGCAGGGGGAGAATTTCTCGCGGATGGGGGATAATAAATCATAAATTTTTAGCACCCGAGCGAAGGCGGGCGGTACCGCTAGTTTTAAATAAACTTATTCTGTACACACTACTATAAAGTGCCCACAGACGACGGTAGTTATATAGTTGGCGCCTCTAGCGGTCAAGTTTGGCAGTGCTCATCTCCATTGAAATAAAGTGGAAGGTTTGTTATGTTATAGGAAGCTAGTTTTGTAATTGTGATAGGCGTACTCGGATTTCCTTTTCCATTTTGTTGTTTGTTTCCTTTTAAAATGTTCGACTTCTTGCATTTTAATCAGTTTTAAATCTATTCATAACTAGAAAACGGACAATTAAATTTTAATTTTTTTTTAAAGGAGTGTGTAGAGAATCGAAATACCTTTATAAATGAGATGCTTGCTATCTAAAAAAAAAGCGGTCAAGTGCGTGTGGAACTCGCGCTACGAGGGTTCCGTACCGTTACAACAATTAAATTAGGTAGAAATATTCTGTGAAATTTTCAACCGGCTACATATTACAGTTACAAAGATACAACCTATAAAGATTTTTCGGTTTTTTGGGGCGATCCCCCTTTAATTTTTACTTTTTGTGATTTTCAGATTTTTTCCTTTACTTGTGCTGCGAGACCTTGCTTCTTGCCAAATTTCAGGATTCTAGGTCAACAGGAAGTACCCTATAGGTTTTTGTTGAGATGACAAAATGGCCGCATCTTTTGATTGCGTTAACCTAGAAGCTTAAATTCTTTACACCTTTAAGGGGCCGTAGACCTAAGTATTTCGTATAAATTTCAACTTGATATCTCTATCCTTTCCTGAGAAAACGGGTCTTGAATGACGGACACCCAGCCAGCCGGACAAACGAGTGATCCTATAATGGTTCCGTTTTTTCTTATTGAGAAACGGAACCCTAAAAATGAGCAGATAGTGCCCCTGGCGCCATCTTTGAAATTTCAAAAACAAATTTACTTTTTTAAAAGATAGTTTATTACCTTGATTTTATCCGAACTCTAACTCAATTCATCCAAGTGTGCAAGCTTTCACGGCCGGCATTGTTCCACAATCTTCAATGGTTTCCGGGCTTGTAGGCCGTGGTCCGGTGGTAATTTCTACCTGACGTTTCGTCTACAACTGCGGTAGTACAGTATCTCAAAGGCGATGTGGCAGCGGTCGAAGTGTCTTCCTTGACGGCTCACAGGTTAGTGTGTCGGTGACTGGTGTTCTCCCTGACCATATCGTACAAGAACGGGATACGACCCAGTAGAGAACTCACCACCACTACACACTGCGCAGTTGACCAATGGCAGAGAGACGGACTACGACCGAACAGAGAACACAGTGGCACTAGGTATAAAAGAAGGGAGAACACCAGTCACTGACTACACTGACCTGTGAGCCGCCAAGGAGGACACATCGCCTTTGTAGAATGGATCTAACCTTGCAGTTGTATGTTACGAAACGTCAGATAGAAAGTACCACCGGACCACGGCCTACAAGCCCGGAAACTCATGAAGACTCATTTAACGTTCAATTCGTTAGGATTGGGAGGGGACACTGTAGAAGGACGTACATTGCACATCCTTGGCTCGTGTTGTACTGCAGTAAGATATTGACACTAACAACGAGGGATTTTGCATGAGCCCCTCAATTAATATCTTTCCTCGCCTTTAATAATACTTTCATTCCCATCATCTTATATAACCATGTACAACCAAAGCCAGCAATGACTTTTATACCGACAGATCGACTAAAACTGTCGTCATATTACTTATTTTGCGAATATCAGATCTCATTTTTACTTTTTTTTAGGTACGTCTACCTCTCTTAAATTTTATAAATCTAATTTTTAACTTCCCTCTAAGAAAATTGAAAATTTTCAAAAATAGGAAAGTTATTGATTTCACCCCGATTTTCGAAAATCGAGTTTCATCAGATCTCGACGTTTTGTGATCCTAGAAAGCTATTCTGACTACTTTAACGATGATGTCAGTATGTCTGTATGTATGTGTGTGGGTGTGTATGTAAACCTCTCATAACTTTTGAACGGCTTGACCGATCGAATCGCGATTTGCAGCATTCGAAAGGGTTCCACTGAACTTAGATTTCCTGAAAATTTGAACTGATTCGGCCCAATAAATTTTGAGAAATTCCAAAAAAACCGAAAAGAAAAGTTGTTAAAACGATGTTTTTTCAAAATAACTTCTAGAATACTGTACCGATTGATTTCATAATCTAATCAGCTCTTCTCCTCAGAAAACTGCGCCGAATGCCGCTAAGCAGATCAAAATCGGTTAATCCGTTCGAGAGATTACGTTGTCAACAGATTTCGAAAAAAGTGTTTTTTCGAAATTTCTCAACCAATCGATTTTGTACCTCTTACAATATTTTTAGAGCTTAAAAAACAGCGTCGAATGCCATTTTATAAAGATCAAAATCGAACAACGCGTTCAAACGTTATAGCTTTTCAAAAATTAAAATAGTGTTGTTATCAGCAATTTTCTCATCGATTAAGTCCTGTCCCTTGGGTACAATTTTTCTATGTAAACAGAAAGGGGCGTGTCGAACGAGTTTCCCCTCAACGCACTACTTGCAAGCCAATCCCGGTCGGTTTCCCACTAGCAGCTCATTACATTTCCTCCACTCCTAACGGTGTCGTTTTTTTGATTTTTTCGTTACATTGCTAAACTAAATTACTCTCACCGCGACTAAGGCAGTTTCACTTCAATAATAATTACTAGCTATCATTAATTAATGTTCTTTGGAAAATTCAATCTACTTTTAATCAACATAAAATGTTTTGATCTACCCGTAGATGCCGTCGGGGCAAAACACAAGGCCGCCGGCATACTAATGCAATCTCGTTTGCTCCGATATGGTCACAATAAATCTCAAGTTAATATAAGCTGACAGCACTTTGTACGGCAAATGTATTTCTAGTATGCTAATCGAGTCCGTAGAGCCTGGCAGGCTATATTATAGGCACAGGCTAATGTGAAACAGCTCTCGCAACACAGTCCGTACCGTCTCCAAGGCAGACTAGACCAGACAAAAGCAGCCTGTTGGCTGATAACACAGCTGTAGTAGATTTTCTTCTTGTTCTTTTTCTTACAGCTCCACGTATAGTGAAGGACGGAGGTGCTTTGTTTCTTTGCCTTCATACACCAACTGTTATTAATAAGAATCACTATTTTCTTTTTTATGTAGCTACGAAATATAAACTACGCTTTTAAAGTTTAATCACGGATATATACTAGATAAAGACTTTGGGTACGTAAAAAGTAATTACGCTCATTTTCAACCATTTACTAAAATCTACAGTCCGACCGAATATCGGCTTCGGCTACATTCGGTCAAAATTTTGCAGTTGCCTTCGCCGAACCCGAAGGTCCATTCCATTTAATACTCTAGAGTTCGATCGAATAATCGAGGCTTCGGCTACATTCGGTCAAAATTTTGTAGATGCCTTCGCTAAAATAATCGGTTCGGCCAAAAACAAATCGAAGGTTTCGCCGAATCCGAAGGCCCATTCCATTTAATCTTCTAGAGTCCGAAATCGAGGCTTCAGCTACATTCGGTCAAAATTTGTAGATGCCTTCGGTAAAATAATCGGTTCGACCAAAAACAAACCGAAGGTTTCGCCGAATCCGATTATTTAATCTTCTAGAGTCCGATCGATTAATTGCGGTTTCGGGCACATTCGGCCAAAATGTGTCGGTGCCTTCGGTAAAATAATAAACTTAGGCCAAAAAAAAACCGCAGCTTTTGCCGAAGCCGAAAAGTCTGTTACAATCTTCTGGAGTCCAATCGAATAATCGAGACTTCGGCTACATTCTGCCAAAATGTGTAGGTGCCTTCGGTAAAATAATCAGTTCGGCCAAAAACAAACCAAAGGTTTCGCCTAAGCTAAAGGTCCATTCCATTTGCAATCTTCTAGAGTCCGAATAATCGGATTCGGCCGCATTCGACCAAAAATTGTACCTTCAGCAACATAATTAAATTCGGCTAAAAAGAAACCGAGGGTTTCAGTGAAGCCAAAGATCAATTCCATTTACTCATTTCGAGAGTCCGATCGAATTACTGACCTCGGTTTCGGCCAATTCCTTCTAAAAATTCAACCCTTCGGCAACATAATCTATACTTTGGTCAAAAATAAACCGAAGGCTTCGCCGAAACTGAACGTTCATTCCATTTACTCACAATTAGAGTCCGGCCAAATAATTCGCTTCGGTCACTGTCGGCAAAATAATCCATTTCGGTCAAAAACGAACCGAAGGCTTCGCCGTTTGGCTTCGTTCTATTTACTCACATCTAAAATCCGAACAATCGTCTTCGGTTTCACCTATAGCAATGTAATCAGCTTCGTTAAAAAATAAACCGAAGGTTAGCCGAAAGCCAGTTCCATTTACTCACATTTGGAGTCCCACTAAATAATAAACAAAATAATCTGCTTCGGGTAAACCAACCGCAGGTTTCGTGGTAGCCGAAGGTTTGATCCTTTTACAATTTTTTGGAGTCCAACCACGCATTCGACCAAAAATTCTATCTTCGACAAAATAATATTTCGAAAACAAAATAATATAAAAATTATTTGATAAAATCCCACCGATGATTTAAATACCTCATCAGCTGGTTAATACCCCGTGTTTTAATAGGTACACAGAATATTAAATTTCATAATATTAGTTTAGTGTATAATTTGTATTATTTCGTCGATAGCATTGGAGTGCAGGCTTTTAAATAAATAAATAAACCAGTGCGGAAACTAATTCATTAATGCTATTGGCGGATTGGCTTGGTAGAGAAAATTCGAGTAAGAGAGAAAGATACATTTTTGGCACAAGGCAAAGCAAGATATGACATATCAATCCTAATTATAAAACTGTAGTAATGGGAGGTTTTTCTGCAAGTTACTTTTTTTTTAAATTTATTTTTTTATCAAATGAAGGACCAAGAATCAGATCAACAGGATCCTACATGCGAAAAATTGAAAAACATTTTCCTGGAAAAACTTACAACATTTTATAAATTACGTAATCTTTCACAGGCAGTCAAAACTTTTTTTCAAAAAATTTGCCTATAGTATCTGTACTGTGATTATCAGTCCTTCATTTGGCATTTACCCGAACCCCTTAGCTTTAAAAATAGCGTCGGGAGAGCTGTAACTATTTTTGGACGAGGGGAAAGGATTTGAGATTAAGAGTGCAGGGTGTATCTTCCAGTGAATCTTAAGCACGGGTTACCAGCCGCGAATTTAGTAGCCGCTACTGTCAGCCGTCGATCAGCTTGGTGTGACCACAAAATTCGCCGCTGGCGTCGCCAGCCGGCGAGTATTCGACAGCGGCTGGCGAAGTTGGACGAGTTCAACTTTTGGTAGCGGGCAGCGGCGACCAATAGATCACGTGACCGCTGGCACCAGCCGGCAACGCAATCGGACAACTATTGCCACAGCAGCGAGTACCTAGCTACCGTACCTCACGTGGTATTTTGTATGTCGAATAGCAAACTGGCGAGTAGCAGCCGAAAGTGTGACCGGGTTGCGGCCGCTGGTGCTACTGTCAGCCACTGATCAGCAACAGCTGGCAACCTGCCTAGTGTGACCCATGCTTTAAGGAAAAAGGCTCATTACTATAGAAATTCGACATAATCCACTGTGCCTTGTGGTCACGGACATGTTCAACTGATGCAACCTAAATACCCATAGGATGTTGTAGTTTCAATAATGTATCATTGCACTAAGCTCTTTAAATGATTTAACACATCTAGTATTTCGAATCTATTGCACAATGTAGGTACCTACATATACATGTTACATTGGATCTCATTGTCTGGACGCATAAGCTATAGAGATGGTGGACTCTCTAAATATTATCCATCACGCTGTATCGAAATTATGAAATTCTGACATGTGAAACGACCCCGTCGCGATTGCCAGAAGTAAGAGAGATTACAGTACGTACTTATACTCGCACTATAGGTAAGATTTTACCGTCTGCCGGAAGTTACAACCGGAGAAAACGTCTGCCGTCTTAAATTTAAACTTTTAATATTATTATAAACAACATATATAAAAATCAGATTTGGTAAAATACTTTTGAATTTTTTTTTTCAAATTTTCAAAAACGTCTGCCATGAGGTTATAACCGGCCAAATTGTCTGTCATTGCATTTTTTAATAACAATAGTTGTATTCTTGAAAATATCCAAGCGGCAGCTTTGGTAAAATACTTTTGAAGTTGGTCTGATTTTTATACCTATCTTACCTGAGTGACGTCATTGCTACCTTCGCTCGGCTTAGTGACTCCCCATCTCATATACAGGGTGTCCAAGACTTGCGTTGTCGGCCGATATATTGATTTTGGGTGAAGATAGAAAAAAAGTTTAAATACAAAAGTTGTATAAATTTTAATGTTGTATAACCTAAATGTTTTCAATTATACAGCCTGTCCCATTTAAGCGTGGCAGATCAAAACTATGTTTTTTTTAACCTAGCACCCTGTTTTTATTTGTTTTTTCAATTCTGCACCTAAATTTGAATTGAAATTGTAAGGGAATTGTAAGGGTTGTCCATACCTAAACCTAATATTTTCGTAATAAAATATTTGGTTTAGGTATGGACAACCCTTCATAAAAGTGTTAGGAAATATCCTAGAGAATACAATTGCCGCAAAAAAATAACCTCGTTGTATTTAAAAATCAAAAGTTACACGTGATTGAAGTTAGGTAAAAGAAATACATTATTTTGAACATCCTGTATAATAAATTCATTTTTATACGACAGACATTGATTTGTCCGTCTATATCTATATACGTCCGTCTACTATCAAATGATCCTCAAAATTTCAGTTTGATAAAGGTTTCTGTTTTGGCTATGTCGAATTTTAGGTAAAGGTCTGCATGTGTCAAAAATTTCTGAAAAACTTGAATAACTCAAAAATTACTGAATTTTCGAGCACGGCTTCCCTTACAATTTCTATTGAAATTTAGGTGCAGAATTGAAAAAACAAATAAAAACAGGGTGCTAGGTTGAAAAAAACACAGCTTTGATCTGCCACGCTTAAATGGGACAGGCTGTATAATTGAAAATATTTTTAGGTTATACAACATTAAAATTTATACAACTTTCGTATTTAAACTTTTTTTCTATCTTCATCGGCCGACAACGCAAGTCTTGGACACCCTGTATAGTAGGTATAGGAGAGTCACTGAGAAAAGTTTAATCTTTGGTAAAATACTTTCTGTCTGCCGGCCATTAACTCTTAGACTACAAGTCACTCACGAAAATTCATCCTGTCAGTAATCACTTAAAAAAATAGGTGCTGGACCCCGGACTATGCACTTCTATTTTCCATCTCGACGCTTTTTTGGGTGGCACCTTCCTCTATCTATGATATCTCTATGTTAGGTGTACTACGGCTACACTACAGACGAAAAGTTAACATTTTTTCATCTTTTTTCCATAAATGTAATGTAGGTATACCGAACAACATTAAATATAAATAAATGTAAAACATTTGCGAGTTCAAAACAACATGTTTTCTTCAATATCAATAAAAATAGATTTTACCTCTTCCAATATTGGGTAGTCATTGAATATTTATGATGCATTTTATTGTATAACAGCAGTTTTGGGAAAACAAAACAGCAGCGGATACCTTCGCTGTTGAACGAGCAAATAGTGAACATTCAGAATACGGTTTTCTTCGAGGCAGAATATTTAAAATATTTAAGTAAACTGAAAGGTTTATTATTAAAAATATTGATATATTTTAACGTAATATAAATTTTTGACAATCAAATTATGTACTATATTTTAAATGTGTTTTATATTGTAATTTTAATATGTAATTGTTTTTGACGATTTTATACCTGACAAAGTTCTCAATGAATAAATGATCTATCTATCAAGTTGCGTAATAAGGCATATTATTGGCGAGTAGTGAAAGTATGTTAAAACGAGTGATAACGAGTTTTGTCAGTCACACGAGTCATAATATCATTACGCACGAGATATATATGGCATTTTTTGCCATACCCACTATAAAATAGCTGCTTTTCACTTCATTTTCAGTATATTCTATGAGTTCATTTGTATCGCCAACTTCACTCCTATAGTAGGTCGAAGGGCTTGAGAATAACCGAGAGTGTAGCCTGTGTAGCAATGCTGTTGTTTACATGGCATTGCTATGGTTCCTCTATTACAAGTCCCCAGTTCCCGGGTTCTAGCCCGAGAGCTGGTAAAAGTGTCAATTGGATTTTCAATTTATTATTAAAAAAAATAATGAATTGAAAATATGAATTGGTGCTAGGCCCAAATAACCTTAGCTGTTGGTGGTATTTAAAACACAATATAGTAAGTCGAGGTATGCATAAAGTGACCAAATCCTGAATATCAAAAAGCGGGACAAGGTCTATAAAAACCCGGCGCAGGCAACCGTTGGGTTCCACGCCCAAAAAAACCTTAAACACGCTAGAAACCCCTAAAAACTCGCTAGAAACCTCCAAAAACTCGCTAGAAACCTCCAAAAACTTGCTAGAAACCTCCAAAAACTCGCTAGAAACCCCCAAAAACTCGCTAGAAACACCCAAAAATTTGCTAGAAACCCCCAAAAACTCGCTAGAAACCCCGAAAAAATCGCTAGAAACACCCAAAAATTTGCTAGAAACCCCCGAAAACTCGCTAGAAACCCCCAAAAACTCGCTAGAAATCCCCAAAAACTCGCTCGAACCCCCCAAAAACTAGCTCGAAACCCCCAAAAACTCGCTAGAAATATCCAAAAACTCGCTAAAAATCCCCAAAAACTCGCTAGAAACCCCCAAAAACTCGCTAGACCCCCAAAAACTTGCTAATATTTTTATTTTAAATATTATTTATTTTTTAAGGTAGGTATCAATTATATAATTATTGATAAATAAAATACTTTGAGTGGGTAAAAATATCTAATGACAAAAAATAAACATTCTTAATGCACGTGATTTAATGAAAACGGGACAAAAGCGGGACGCTTGTTGAATCGGGACTCGTAACTCAAAATCGGGACTGTCCCGCCTAAATCGGGACGGATGGTCACTTTAGGTATGCACAGGAGTATGTAATAGCGGGCGAATTAGGCGAATAGACATAAATCACTATATGGAAATGGCTTGCTTTCCCACACTAAGGTGGGAAAGATACGTTACCGCACACTGGCCTGTCAAAAATCACTTTACATCGCTTTACATGTATACATACATAAATGTAAATCAGCGCCCTTGGCGCGGTCCCAAGCTGCGATTCTACTTTTCAGTGCTATAAACAGTTACATAATGAACCATTATGTTACTAGATATTTTATTCAATTAAAGTCTAAAACCATGATGCATGTGTTGAATAAAGTATAGTGTGCAACGCGTGTGCTAAATCTTTTTGCGTCAGGAGCGATGTTTTCAGCACTCGTATGCGGCTCGCGATGCATACTCGCCAAGGCTCGTTACTATAACAGTTCCAAAATAACTGTTACTATAACAGTTCCAAAAAAACTGTTGCCTACTATAACCTTTCCAAAATACTTATTTATAATCGTTCAAAAATAACCTGCAGTTATTATAAAAATTATAAAATAACTGTTACTATTTTTTCGTCATATACCTATCGCTATTTTCCGAAAACATATTACAATTTTTATTCTAGTCGTTTATAACAATATTGTCTTGCTAACCATTAAATCCACGATAACTAGCCAGTGGCTTGTCCATTATTTTCTACGGTAGAGAAATGGTGAATTTTATTGATATTTTATGACGTAATACATCGGAATGAATTTAAAGTTCTCCGGTGGAGTGAAAACATCGTCACGTTGGCGTCGATCTGTTGCATCGGCTCTTCGTAAACGCGTCGTCTTCCCAGTGACGCACGTATCTCCCTCTCTCCAAATTCTATATTCCCCATGTCCCTCCCGAACCGCGCGTCACAACTACAGGATAATTAAATCAGTCTCTTACTCATCCGCAAATACGTCTCAAATATTGTTTTCTAAATATCCTTCAAATACATGGAACAAAAAGCATCTCACTTAATAGAATTTGTCGGCAGGGACAAAAAAGGATGTAAAAACTAAAAGGTCAGACAATACACAGTGAATTTCCCTTAAGACGCAACATAATAAAATAATTTGTTCCGAATAACTAATTTTGTGTTAGAGAACGCATTATTAGAAAATCTGTTTTGACTATGGCCTTTGGGACTTAGATTGTGACCACCACATTAAAAAAAAAATAACCGCTCGATTGAAACTATTTTTTCTAGACTGTGTTTGCATATTATATTAAACAAACTCTTTTTGTAAGTATATACAGGGTGGCACATCTTAAATAATGCAGTGAAATATCTCGTTAACGGTACAAACCGTAAAAAAATGTTTCAAGGGGGGCAGAAGACTGTGATATTAGATTTTACATAGGTGGTGCTGTGAAGGTCAGGCGAAGGTCAGCTTAGATTTTTTAATCGCAACAACGCATTTTTATTCCAGAATACGATACAGTATTTAATAGTGAATAGTAAATTATCAAGGTACATATGAACTAAAGTTAATAAAAATTGAGATATTTTGAAATTAAATAACAGCCAAAATGAACGACAATTAGATAAATTATGGCATAGCAGATAGCCATGATATTACGCACCGGCCTTCTTAGCTTGAATTCAATTCATAAAAGAACCGAATGGACAAATTAAATTTGTTATTTAGTTTTTAAATATCTCAATTTTTATTAACTTTAGCTCATATGTACCTTAATAATTTATTGTTCACTATTAAATACTGTATCGTATTCTGGAATAAAAATGCACTCTTACAATTAAAAAATTGAAGCTAACCTTCGCCTGACCTTCACAGCACCACCTGTGTTAAATCTGATATCACTATCGTCTGTCCCCCTTGACCCTCTATAACTTCTGTATAAAACATTTTTTTATGGTTTGTACCGTTCACGAGATATTTCACTGGATTATTTAAGATGTGCCACCCTGTATAATTTGCACTGCGAAACAAAATTATCGTATGGATTTTGATCAAAATTATCGTATGGATTTTGATCAAAATTTTGCTTAAAGACGATCTTTTTCTATATAGATCAGACATTTGTTTTTCTGTGAATTCGGTGTAATGTTCTACATAATACAAATTTTCCATAACTCCCTCATTACAAGCCCCTTGTTTTCAGGTTCTAATCCGAGAACTGATGAGTTTTCAATTTATTATTAAAAAAATTGAAAATATGAACTGGTACAAGACTCAAATAACTCTCGCTGTTAGTGGCATTCTAAAGCCATTGTCAAACTAAATTTTCTAACAAAGCATTCTACAACCCAGCATAAATATGCGTAATAATTCATGATAAACTGTCATCATTTTCGTTATATTCCAAGTATTTTTATTTTTTATACTTGCTAGCCGCAGAGACCCTCGTTCTTAACCATAAAAGTTGGTTTACGCGCTAACATAAATAAGTAAGACATGAGTGGTGAATACCTTGATGAATTTTTTATTATTTTTTAAATAAATTATGAGACCCAGCACCTCTATATCTCAAAGACTTTATATTTGATTAAACAAAACTTTTATTAAACGAAAGGCTTTACTTATTTTCCGGATTATAAAAAAAGGAAATGTCACATTAAATTAAAAATTATTACAAAAAATAAATCTTGTCTGGCAATCCATATTATATTTACTGTCAGAATATATATATTTCAACTTGAGTAAATTGAAATATTTTCATGTTTATAATGAGCCATTTTCCTGAGACTAGTCCATTCAATTATCCACGAGAGGCAGCACTTGTGGAGGGTACAGACATTATTTATTCTCCACTTGTGTCGTGTCATTTTAGTGGTATAACTTAATTGTTTAAAATTATTAAACAAATAAAAAAATGTTTTTAAATAACCACAATGCTAACGAAACATTGTAGTTATGCTAATTATACTTCGGATTATCGGATATAATCGATATCCAGATGAAAACGTGTTTTTTATACAATTCCTAAAACGTTGGGCCACGCCCAAAGTACCAAAGAAACTGAAAGATGTTGGGATCACTCGTTTTGCATTGTTACTATGGGAAAAGGAGGTGTAATTAGCTGTCAATTTCTATATTTTTATTTTATTTCAACAACAGGGTAGAGACTATAGTTCATTCCATAATAATTGTAGAAATTTAACAAATGAATAACGCCTGATGTTTCGATATTGTAATAAAGATTTTGAAAAGTGTGTGCCGTGTAAGTTTTACTTAAATAACTAAATAAATAATAGCCTAAGAGCCAGTGGCCGGCAGACAGAAAGTATTTTACCAAAGATTAAATTTTTCTCAGTGACTCTCCTATACCTACTATACATGAGGTGGGGAGTCACTAAGCCGAGCGAAGGTAGCGATGACGTCACTCAGGTAAGATAGGTATAAAAATCAGACCAACTTCAAAAGTATTTTACCAAAGCTGCCGCTTGGATATTTTAAAGAATACAACTATTGTTATTAAAAAATGCAATGGCAGACAATTTGGCCGGTTATAACCTCATGGCAGACGTCATTGAAAATTTGAAAAAAAAAAAAAAAATTCAAAAGTATTTTACCAAATCTGATTTTTATATATGTTGTTTATAATAATATTAAAAGTTTAAATTTAAGACGGCAGACGTTTTCTCCGGTTGTAACTTCCCGGCAGACGATAAAATCTTACCTATAGTGCGAGTATAAGTACCTACTGTAATCTCTCTTACTTGTATAATATCTGCATGCAAATGGATAATCAAGTAAAAATGAATAATAAACTATGAAAATTATAAAAAAATACTTACTATTTTAGAGTAATAAGTAGAAAAGATGGGTCGCTTATAAAATAACAATAATTATAACAATATAAAGACAATAATGGAAATATGATCAAAGTTTTTAATGATACTATTTTAGCGATTTTATCCAGGATATATCCGGTAATTTTATTATAATAAAATCTATTTTAAATTTTCTTAATTCAATTTACAAATTTTAATTGCATTTTTACAGATAATGATCCAGTCGATGATGAGCAAAATGATGAGTCGTATCATTTTGAAAATGATTCCGAACATGAAGTTGACGAATTATAAACGAAAATGTAAACAAAAAAATAGTATCATTAAAAACTTTGATCATATTTCCATTATTGTCATTATATTGTTATAATTATTGTTATTTTATAAGCGACCCATCTTTTCTACTTATAACTCTAAAATAGTAAGTATTTTTTTATAATTTTCATAGTTTATTATTCATTTTTACTTGATTATCCATTTGCATGCAGATATTATACAAGTAAGAGAGATTACAGTAGGTACTTATACTCGCACTATAGGTAAGATTTTACCGTCTGCCGGGAAGTTACAACCGGAGAAAACGTCTGCCGTCTTAAATTTAAACTTTTGATATTATTATAAACAACATATATAAAAATCAGATCTGGTAAAATACTTTTGAATTTTTTTTTTTTTTTTCAAATTTTCAATGACGTCTGCCATGAGGTTATAACCGGCCAAATTGTCTGCCATTGCATTTTTTAATAACAATAGTTGTATTCTTTAAAATATCCAAGCGGCAGCTTTGGTAAAATACTTTTGAAGTTGGTCTGATTTTTATACCTATCTTACCTGAGTGACGTCATCGCTACCTTCGCTCGGCTTAGTGACTCCCCATCTCATGTATAGTAGCTATAGGAGAGTCGCTGAGAAAAATTTAAACTTTGGTAAAATACTTTCTGTCTGCCGGCCACTGGCTCTTAAACTATAACTGTCATCTAATATTCAAGATGTCATAAATTCAAAACGACAAAATTTGTTAAAATTGTCAGAATGTGTTGTTTCATTACATTTTATTAACTAAATTTTCAAAATTTGTGACAAAAAATTAATGTTTTTTAGCTGTTTGATTTGGTGTAGGAAGTTTGAAAAAATTATTGTCAAATTGACATTACAATTTTTATCAATCTTTCTGTGCGTATTATATTTGTATCAATGCAGTTTTAAATTTATAGTTTTATTTAAAAACATTGAATTATAAATTGCGAAATTATACAATAAAAAAAAAAATAATTCATTAAAAAATATAGCAAATACATATTAATTGTTCTATTTTTAACCCACTTCAAAAAAAGGAGGTTTCTTAATTCGATCGTATATATTTTTTATGTGGTTATGTGGTTATGTATGTTCGCGGATAACTTCGTCGTTTATGAACCGATTTTGAAAGAATATACTTTCAGATAGGTCCCATAGAAATTTCATCAAAATCGGTTCAGTAGTTCAGCTGATTTTAATAAAAAAGTAAGTAACGGCGTGTGATTCTTTAAGGTAAATGTTACTTTTTGACACTAAAAAGTAAAAAATAAAAAACTTTTTAACAAAAAAAACCTCCTTAAAAAAGGCACTAAAAAGAGGAAAATAATGAAATTTTGAGGTCTGTGCCAATTAAAATATGAAGTCGGTTAAAAAGTATAGTATAGTGATTAATATCTTCTTTTTAACCAATTTCATATTTTAATTAGCACAGACCTCAAAATTTCATTATTTTCCTCTTTTTGAAGGAGATTTTTTTTGTTAAAAAGTTTTTGCGCATCTTGTTCAACGAACAGTTTGCATTAGGTAATACTACTTGTGCATAATATTATAACATAAAGATACATAAATGTAAAATGTAGTTTATTATTTATTAAGATTGTGTACATTTGTTTATTATTATTTTAAAATTTGCATGAAACATTTTCACTTTTCCAAATATTTCTTTCCAGTAAACAATCATGAAGAAAAGACGATTTTTGAAAATTCAAATTTAATATTTTGTTATAAATTACATAATTTTATTTTCCGTTTCCTTGGTTAATTTCTATTTTTATTTGGTAAAACAGTAAACCTGGAAAATATAAATAATCTAATCTTAATTTTGAAATTTTTAACGTGTTGCCAACTTAAATTATGCGTTATTCATTTGTTAAATTCCTACAATTATGGAACAGACTTTAAGTCTATGTATCAAACAATGTAGATAAAACTATATAATTATCGTACATCTGGCAACCATGATTGTACAGTGCTGCCAACCACATCAATTATTAACTAACGATTACTAGAACGCCAATAAGCCGGGCCGCTGATAACGCCGACGCCGTTATTTATACCCGATACATCACCTTCCTGCTATCTTTAGCTAGCAGGACAACCGCTAGATCCACTCGTATACTATCGTCTCTCTTCCCCGCGGCTGCTTCCCGACCTATCTCTCTTCCGATTTAAAAAAAGGAGAAAAAACGACGAGATATAAAAACATATCGCAACTATAAAATTGTATAGCCAAAGCTCGTGCGGGCTCGCCTACTACTCGTGCCTGACGCATAAAGATTTAGCACGCGCTTTTCACACTATACTTTATTCGACACTTGCACGGTTTTAGAGCTTTATTGAATTAAGTTTGTTTATTTATTTATTGTAGATTATAGACGCGTCGACATCTAAGGTCATTAGCGTTTTTCAACTACACTAAATAACAGCTAGCTTAAAACTAAATAACATCACAAAACATCCATGAGCGCAGGTGGGATTCGAACCCACGGCAGTCGTCTAGAGGTTGCGGTGCCAAGCATGCTAACCACTAGGCTATACTGCCCCCTTTATTGAATTAAGGCCATTCGGGACTAGACGAGTAATTTTTTCTCAGGCTTAGAAATAAAGCGGGAAGAACATTTTAATACGGAAGTAGGTGTTTACCTAGTCAGCAATGCTCAGAATATTTCGAGCGTCATCGTTTACCCGTCGGGTCACCTTTTATAGATATACTGATGTGCTAGGCATGTTCGACCTTGCTGACTCGCGGGCGTATTGATAATTTAAAATCAATTGCACTTAAACTCACTGACAGCAGTGCATCTCATTCTAAAAACATTGACGTTGATACAATATTTATTTACTTCATTACCATAGGAACCATATTTCACTATAGCATTGAAAAGAGGTACATAACGGTTCATTATGTAACCGGTTTTTCAAGTGTTTTTCATTATAGCATCGACGAAAAGCTTTTCATAATAGACATGACATAACCAGTCAATAAACGGCCATTTAAGATCCGCTTTACACACACGAAAAACGTTAAAGTCGTGCATGTTTTATTGACAAAAATAGGTGAGAAAAAAACTGCAATAACTGTTTAGATCAGCGCTTCCCAAACCATTGGCCGTGGACGGTGGTCGAGAGTCTAAGCCAAGATAAATATTATCGGAGTTTCAGGGGTCGAGATGGGAACAATCGAGTATATAAGTGTCTATTTGTGTTTGTGTGTTTGTAGTTTTTAACTTCCCATTGGAAGTTATTGTAATGGGTCCGAAAATCGAAATCAAAATGTATAACAAATTTTTTATGTTTCAAGGTCACTACACTATTTTTAAACTATTTTTAGAAAGATGTCTGTGTGTGTGTATGTGTGTGTGTATGTGCGTACGTACGTATGTGTCCATTTCTTTCTAAGACGAAATCTCGAGAATGAAAAATGATATCGACTACGTTAGGATGCCAATCGACGCGTATTAACGTAAATATGATCTGAAAGAAAGTTTTTCAAAATCGGTTCAGCTGTTCTTTTTTCTTAATCAAACAGACTCCAAAAAAGCAGATTTTACACAATATCTTGCGAATAAAAAATTATATCGACTTCGTAAGGGTGTCAATCGAGGCGTGTTAACGCCATTTTGATCCGACATAAATTTTATAAAAATCGGTTTAGCCGTTTTTTTTTTATTTTTTTAAATCATTGTTAAAAATAAATAAATGTTTTAATGATTACTTTTCTGTGTAATATCTAATTTAATTATTATTATTAAATATTTATCAAACTGGGAAGTTCGTCGTGTGGACCTCAAGGGTCGCACTTTAGTCCTAATAAACGATCCACCTCACGGCTTGTTTTTACTAATTTTATTTTACATTTTAGCACTTCAACTTTCAATGGTTGTAGTTCTGGTAGGAAGCATTTTCGGACATTAGATATTTGAACTCTAAATGACTTCAATAACTCGCTCTTAAGCTGTGAACCTCGAGTCATAAGACACCCTGTACCTATAAGAATGTAGCATAATTTGTCGAACCCTGTTTTTTTAATATTAGCACTGACATAAATCTTTTGTACATTATAAACAGGCGAATAGCACCTATATATTGAAATAGTATAAAAAATTTAATTTGAACTACAATTTATAAAAACGACGCCGAATGCCGACGCCGCGACGACGTGTGAACGATGGCTTCGTACATAAACAAGTTTAGAGGTGACAACTTGAAAAGCAACATTATTGAATTTTATCCCGTTTCTTACAAATTGTATAACTTTTCAAAAGTGTAGTTTGTTCTGTCTACTATCTATATACAGCGGGATATGGAAGATACAAAAAAAAATGTTCATCCCATGAAATATTTGGCGTACGATATTTGGTTTCAGATCACGTACGCTCGTATAGAAACGAAATGAAAATTAAGAATCATTATTCTTTTCAGCTTTGTCGGAACATCGGTCTCAACTTGTATCAGCCAAAGTATTCAGACCCGGCTCAAGAGCAAATTTTCAAAAAAAATGCGTAACATTTTATTATTTTTAAAAACACGCGTTCACTAAATTAAATAAACAAGCCGTGAGGTGGGTCGTTTATTAGAACTAAAGTGCGACCCTTGAGGCCCACACGACGAACTTCCCAATTTGATAAATATTTAATAATAATAATTAAATTAGATATTACACAGAAAAGTAATCATTTTAATCATTAAAACAGCATTATTATTTATTTTTAACAATAATTTTAAAAAAACGGCTGAACCGATTTTTATAAAATTTATTTCGGATCAAAATGTCGTTAACACGCCTCGATTGACACCCTTACGAAGTCGATATAATTTTTTATTCGCGAAATATTGTGTAAAATCTACTTTTTTGGAGTCTATTTGGTTAAGAAAAAAGAACGGCTGAACCGATTTTTTTTCATATTATAACATCTAGAATTCATTTATATTTTTTTTACCTATGTTAATACGTGACATTGAGAACGTTTTTTTGAATATCTCAGGATCCACTGAACCGATTTGACTCAAAATCTAATCAGATCTAAGTTAAAGGCTGATAAACACAATAGAACAATCGGCATGGCCGTATGTTGTTCCGTTTTTACGATATCGAAGGCGAAAAATTGACCACATACACACACACACATACACACACATAGGTACAGACATCAGTCAGAAAATGATTTTAAACGATCGCTAGGGTCTCAAAACGTGAAGATCTGTTAAAATCTCGAAATATTTTTTTCGGACTAAATCCATTACTTCCCTACCATAGTAGAGGTGGGAAGTAAAAAGAACGGCTGAACCGATTTTGAAAAAATTTCTTTCAGATCATATTTACATTAATACGCGTGGATTGGCACGCTAACGTAGTCGATATCATTTTTCATTCTCGAGCTTTCGTCTTAGAAAGAAATGGACACATACGTACGTACGTACATACGTACACACACACACACACACACACATATTTCTAAAAATAGTGTAAAAATAGTGTAGTGACCTTGAAACATAAAAATTTGTTATACATTTTGATTTCGATTTTCGGACCCATTACAATAACTTCCAATGGGAAGTTAAAAAATGCGTAACATTTAATTATTTTTAAAAACACGCGTTCACTAAATTAAATAAACAAGCCGTGAGGTGGGTCGTTTATTAGGACTAAAGTGCGACCCTTGAGGTCCACACGACGAACTTCCCAGTTTGATAAATATTTAATAATAATAATTAAATTAGATATTACACAGAAAAGTAATCATTTTAATCATTAAAACATAATTATTATTTATTTTTAACAATAATTAAAAAAAAAAAAAAAAACGGCTGAACCGATTTTTATAAAATTTATGTCGGATTAAAATGACGTTAACACGCCTCGATTGACACCCTTACGAAGTCGATATAATTTTTTATTCGCGAGATATTGTGTAAAATCTTCTTTTTTGGAGGTTATTTGGTTAAGAAAAAAGAACGGCTGAACCGATTTTGAAAAAATTTCTTTCAGATCATATTTACATTAAAACGCGTGGATTGGCACGCTAACGTAGTCGATATCATTTTTCATTCTCGAGCTTTCGTCTTAGAAAGAAATGGACACATACGTACGTACGTACGTACATATACGTACACACACACACATACACACACACACACACATCTTTCTAAAAATAGTGTAGTGACCTTGAAACATAAAAATTTGTTATACATTTTGATTTCGATTTTCGGACCCATTACAATAACTTCCAATGGGAAGTTAAAAAATGCGTAACATTTAATTATTTTTAAAAACACGCGTTCACTAAATTAAATAAATAAATAAATATCTTTATTGATAAAAAATGTACGCGCGTTAGAAGTTATACTTCTTTGGCGTGATTAAAAACTAATTTTTAATTTGCATTCAAATAATAATTTTCACAACACCGCTATTGAAAATTCGATTTTCGGTACCTGTTTAGCAGGTAGAAACTGAGCGTTTTCATCCCTATCGCTATCTGTTTTTAAGGTAATTTTGGCATTTTTTCATCACATTTCTGCCGTTACAAAGCTTGCAAAATTAATTTTGTTTAATGATTTAGATGCAGAATTTTATGCTCTAAAACTTTTATTCGAAGATATTTTTCCTAAAATAATTAGGGAAGCATGAAATCGCAAAAGTTTGATTTTATGGGTTAAATCCCTATTACTCGCAAAGTAATTCAGCAACTTGTATAGATAGTTCCATGACAACGAATATAATTATTTGTGTTTAACGGTAATAACGTCAACTGTCTGTACCCGCGATTCAGACATCACCTAAGCTGTCGAGGTCCGAGGGTCTCTAATCTACACTCTATCTTTCAATCTCTTCACAAAAACCTACCGTTACCACATCAGGTAACAGTGTATAATATTTGGTTTGTATGTTAAACCGGCCCTGTTCGTAATAAATACATCTCTCCTTATAACTATCCAACTGTTCTTTGAACGTTATAGCTCATCCATCATTTCATTGAACAAGATATTACCGCAAATGACAAAATATTATATTCCTTTTTTATTTCGCTGTGTATCCGGCAAAGCCCTAGATGGAATTTTCTACATGATAACTAAACCATATCACAAATATAGCGAACTGAAGTTACTAGTTGACTACTAAATAACTACCAGAAACACTGCGAACAAAAAGAGAGTTTTTAAATAATTAATATAGGTGCCCTTTTTCTGTCTAAAAAATATTTTTATTCATCATAATAAGTTTCTTTTTAATAGCTTCTGATCTTTCCGTGTTAATTAAAATAATAAAAAATTGTATTTTTTGTGAAAAAACGATATTTTGTGCTTTTTTAGGCGCGGACGAAGAAAAGTTAGAATCGCCTATATACACCCGTTTTGTCTGTATGTCTGTGAGAATCAATAATAAAAAAATCTAGAAAAAAATTTATTTATCAAAGTCCATCTCCCTACGATAAAATTTATAATATTTAGCAATATACTTTACACGAAATGTTAGTTCATACTAAGAAACGTTAAATAAACGTGTTTCCGCAATACGGATTCACTCTCATAATAGCAATTAACTATTGCAGCCTGACCTAGAAAGCTAAAACTTTGCACACTTATAGTACAAGTAGTAGATACAAGTAGGGGGTGGAGGTAAGTGTGTGTGTGTGTGTATGTGTGTTGATGGATGGAGATGTTGTATAGTCAAATAATTATTTAACAATAAAATACAAAAGAGTTTTGTTGAACAATTTGATTTTTTTTAGTTACGGTGGGCGGCTATACTATTTTTTTATTTTATTGTGGATTATAAACGCGTCGACAACTTAGGTCATTAGCGTCTTAAATACAACAAATATACATATATCACTTAAAACTAAATAACATCACAAAACATCCATGAGCAGAGGTGGGACTCGAACCCACGACAGTCTGATTCAGAGGCCGCGACGCTACCAACTGAGCCATACTGTCCTCGCGGCTATACTAAATAAATAATTAAATCATAACGATTTCTGTTCCCTTGTCTCCACACCATATTCACAACAATTAAGTAATGAATACAGCAGTGCGGCTGCCCCGATTGGTTGGCTATATCCAAGAAAAAATAAAATGCCACTATCGGGACTTGAACTCGAAACCTCCAGTTTCGGGTTCAAGTCTGCGATATGCCACTTCTATGGCTATCTCTGTTCTGAGGTTGTGACAGATGAGTGAGTCGATCAAGCGAGCCTTTCAGTAGACGTGTACCTACTACTTTAAATTTAGCACACGCGTTGTACACTATACTTTATTTAGCACATGCATGGTTTTAGACAATGTCAAATACCTTAGATTCACTGACAGCAGTACATCTCATAATGAAAACATTGACCTTGATGCAGTATTTATTTGCTTCGTTGCCATAGTAAACATAACTCATTATAGCATCGAAAAGAGGTACCCACATAATGGTTCATTATGCAACGGGTTTTTCAAATGTCTTTCATTATAGCATCGAAAATCGTTTCGTATACTAAATCATGACGTTACCAGACGATAAACGACCATTTAAGATCCACCATACAGACACGAAAAAACACTAAAAGCATGCACGTGTTGAAAAAAAATATTTATATAACACATGCACGCTTTTAGTGTTTTTTCGTATCTGTTTTGCGAACCTTAAATAGCCGTTTATTGACTAGTGACCATTATGTAACGCTTTTCAGTGCTATAATGGTTCATTATGTAACTGGTTACATAATGATCCATTATGCAACGCTTTTCAGTGCTATAATGAAAAAACAGTTGCATAATGAACCATTCTGTAATTTTTAATTCATTTAAATTCTAAAACCATGCATGTGTTATATAAAGTATAGTGTGCAACGCGTGTGCTAAATCTTTATGCGTCAGGCGCGATGTTTTCGGCACTCGTATGCGGCTCGCGATGCACACTCATTAAGGCTCGTGTGCGCTCGCCTACTACTCGTGCTAAAAACATCTGCACTCGTATTTGGCTCGCGATGCACACTCGACAAGGCTCGTGTGTGCTCGCCTACTACTTGTGCTGAAAATATCGCGCCTGACGTATAAAGATGTATTTAGCACACTAGTTACACAATATACTATTATGTCCTGGTTAGATACAACCATTATTTACCGATCAAGCTTATACATATATCTTTGATGCAAATTTCAAACTAATCACTTTAATCCTTTACAAAAAAGGATAATCATATTTGTAAGCGATGCAATAAAACAATATGATTTCGAAAGAAAAGGATTAAAATGAATCGTCCTTTTGTAAAGGACTATATAGACCGGTTATATACAAAGACACAGTGCCATAGCATAAGCACACCCTACCATATATTATGTAGTAATATATGTATAGAGATATAACAGTAACACAAGGTCTTTCAGACTATAGACTATAGACAATTGGAAGGATAGCTGACAGATCGCGTTCATGGTGGCAAAAATGAGAACTGACCGACTATCAGTGCTTAGATATATTACATTCATTTAAGGAGATTATTATTGTTGAAAAAAATATTTTTTTGAATGAGTTATGTACAACGCATCCAGCGCACTATTAAGACGCTAATGACCTCGAACGTCTATAACCTACATCCACCTCTCTCTCTATCTCCTCAAAGGGTAAAATAGATTGTGGTATTATTTTTTAAAGTTTCGGACGCCAGTTAGGAAACTATTTTTCCTAGTATTTATAGAATCTTTTATTTTTATTATTTAAGGACGTCCCCATAAATAAAAAATGGGGTATAAAAATTTTTAAAAAAACTATTAACTTCAAAAACAAAATAAAATATAGTTACTTCTTACCACAACAGTTTTATTGATGGATGTACATTTCGAAAGCTAAGCTTCCATCTTCAGCGAACACTATACATGAATAACTTACTCAGCATTTCAATTGGGAAGGAGAACTTTGGAAGGAGGCCCGACTTTTTTTTTGCTTTGTGAGCTCTTTTATTTTTATTATTTATTTTATTATTTAAGGACGTCCCCATACATAAAAAGTGGGATAGAAAAATTAAAAAAAAAAAGTATTAACTTACTCAGCATTTCAATTGGGAAGGAGAACTTTGGAAGGACGACCGACTTTTTTTGCGTTGGGAGCTCTTTTATTTTTATTATTTATTTTATTATTTAAGGACGTCCCCATACATCAAAAAAGGGGTAGAAAAATTAAAAAAAAAACTATTAACTTACTCAGCATTTCAATTGGGAAGGAGAACTTTGAAAGGAGGTCCGACTTTTTTTTGCTTTGGGAGCTCTTTTATTTTTATTATTTATTTTATTATTTAAGGACGTCCCCATACATAAAAAATGGGGTAGAAAAATTAAAAAAGAAAACTATTAACTTAGTCAACATTTCAATTGGAAAGGAGAATAATCTAATATTGTTCGTAACAAAGAGTTTGACGACATTAGACTCTTCTTGCAAAGATATAAAATATGAATATATTATAATCACAATCTAAGGTCATTGTCAAATCAGATTTCCTGACAATGCATTCTGCAACCTGCCTTCTGCGATCCAGAGCTTCACATTCGCTCAGGATATGGTACGCTGTTTTTGTCTCCTTATTGGACTGTCTGCACTTTAGGTCCGTATTAAATAGCCCGATTGGGGGCCCCACTTGAAGAATATATTAATTTGATTTTGAACTAGCCTGTATAAACATAGATATGGTTTGGTTGAAATGGCGAAAGGGCGCAGTCCGCAGGCAATGCATAATGTGGACGAAAGCTTGCTGCATATGAGAGTGGGTGTTGGACGTGGCACTATGAAAGTTTAAACCTAATGTAACCAGGTTCGTATTCACACCGTATTACATCATGCTGAAACAGACTTACTTACACGTAGGCACTAATTAATATCTCAGTGTTCAAAAAGCAAAATCGCTTATGTTAAATTTTTGACATACCTACACACGGTCTACGGCATGGTGTTATGCGATACAATATTAGTAAAAAAAAAAACTTTTTAGAGACAACCTTTTATTTAAATGCACTAAAAAAGAAAAAATAATATTTAAAAATTCAGGTTCATAATTATTAATATCTGGATGACCAAGCTTTGCTTGGATGAGTTCAAAAAAAATAGTACTTAAAGTTCCCATTTCATCAAAATCGTTAGTCGTTTTTAAGAAAAAAAATTACATATCTATAAGTAGATAATATATAATTATACGTCAGTATACGTCATACTACATAACGTATGTACCTACATATTTTATATGGGTAATATGAAAGTACTATACCTATTTATTTAAATATTAGTTAAAAAAATAACAACAATAAAATCTAAACATAATTATGTAAGTATAATTATGTTTAGATTTTATTGTTGTTATTTTTTTACTTTTCAAATAATTACTGATTATTTTAATAAGTTAAAGATTGACTGTCAGAGTAATTTGACATAAATAATGAAAATAGTTTGTTTTTTCCAAAGCCTACTCACCATACGACACTGTTTTATAACGTTAAAAGAACTGTTTTTTAAAATGATAAAATCGATAAGAAAACGAATTTTTCCAGAGATGAGACCTAGCTAGATCGATTTTTTGCCCCCCGAAACCCCTTTTCGGTAAATTTGATCAAAATCGTTAGAGCCGTTTTCGAGAAAATATTTATATATAGGTACATATATTATACAAGATTTGCTCGTTTAATAATATAGGGATACCTAAAAGCTGGGGTTGCATTTATTATGCTATCATAGAGTTTACAACTCCCGCTTTTATAATAATTATGAACCTAAATTATTAAATATTATTTTTTTACTTTTTAGTACTTATGCATTTCAATAAAAGCTTGTCTCTAAAAAGTTTTTTTTACTAACATTTATTTTTTTATTTATTGTAAATTATAGACGCGTCGACAACTTAGGTCATTAGCATCTTGATTATATTAAATAACAATTAACTTAAAACTAAATGACATCACAAAACATCCATGAGCGGAGGCGGGATTCGAAGCCACGACAGTCTGATCCAGAGGCCGCGACGCTAATCACTGAACCACCTGTCCTCTTTTATTTTATTTTATTTTTTTTACTTTTTAGTATTAAAGAAATAGTTAAAACTACTTACATAATAGGGTAATTGCCAGTGATCAAAATAAAATATAAAACTTTGTTTTAATGAAAGTTTATGCTCTAAAATAGTTATTAGAATTTTTATTTTTATTAATTAAGTTTCGTAAACATATTTAAATAAATAAATAAAATCATGATTTTTAATCTATGTGTCACGTGATTTCAAACACCGTGTGACGTCAAATGTTGTCAACGGAGCTTAAATTATTGTTTACATCATGTTCACGTAGGTACAAAACGGTATCTTTCAACACTCTGTTTCTGATATAATTATAGCATCGAGTTAGTAGATATAAACGTACATTCATAAAAATATGACGTCATAGGTTCCTATAGAGCAAAAACAATTTTTTGCGGGCGGGGCTAACATAAATATTTCAAAAATTATTTTTGAGCTAATTTTAAATCAGAATGAAATGATTTAGGTGTCATTTTGTTCAGAATTTACTGATCTACTAATATAACACAAAAAAAATTTTAGTCAAGTACCCTATTGTATTTATTTCATTTTTAATAATAATATACTACGATTTATTTTGATAGCTTAAAGATATCTGTCAGAGTATTTTGACATAAATAATGTACCTATATAGTTTTTTTGTTCTTTTTTGTTTTTTGTTCCGCAGTATACTTACAATATAACACTATTTTGAAACGTCAAAAAATTAAAATCCTACACCCCCATTTTACCCCATTTGGGGTTGAATTTAATTTCGATGATACCAAATTATTGTATTATCATCCGAATTACATACACTTGTAGAGTTTCAACTCGATACGACAATTAGAAGTAGGTTAAAATCGACTTCCTATTGGGATCCGTCAAATGAGCATATGACATCTGGTGGCAGAAAATTGTATCAAAACAGGGGAAAATTTTACATGCTAACAGTGCAAATTTATCGTGAAATTGGTTATTACAAAAATAAAACAAGTAAAATAAACAAAAAGTTTATTGAAAATGGAATTCGCGACGTTTTCTAATATCGTGGCATTAAACACTGTCAGTTATTTGCCTTGTAAA
Organism: Mongoloraphidia duomilia; assembly: GCA_039654895.1. Lineage (NCBI taxonomy): Eukaryota > Metazoa > Arthropoda > Insecta > Raphidioptera > Raphidiidae > Mongoloraphidia > Mongoloraphidia duomilia. The sequence continues at coordinate 46,213,869 of CM077522.1, read as the reverse complement.
ACTTAGGTACTTTACAGCAAATTATTTTCTAATGAAATGTGGAAAAACTGTATTTATGAATTAAAAAAATATTTTATATTAATAATAAGATGTACTTATTATCATACTGTACTACAATAGTAAAATCATTTGATGATTGACAAATTTATAGGACTAACTTTGTATACTTACAAATATTTTGAGGTTAGTAACTTACCTACTTATTACAATATAACATATTATGTTGTAGTTATGTGTTTACATGATTCACCTAACCTTAAAGAAGCATTGAACAGATGATTAATTTCGTGGAGATTTTCTTTTAATTATAAATCACAAAATTACACGCAAAAGTATACCCCGTATATAAAATTTCCCCCCCTTTGCGCCATGTTTTTTAAGCTCCACCCATTTGACGGATCCCAATAGATTTGTTTACTTAGTTAATTAGTTAGTTTGTTAGTTACATACAAGTGAAGTTAAATGAAAGCTTGTAAGTAATATTTTCATGCTACGTAATAAAAATGTGATAAAAAAATTCATGCAACGACCCTATTCAATGATATAATAAAAAAGGCATACAGAAGACTATAATTCTTCATCAGTCAGTCATTTAGTCGGTGTTGGCGAGAGAGAGAGAGTACCCCTCACAGCTTCCATAGGAAAGCATTTTCACGCGTACTGAGCATTAATTCAACGTCAATTGATTTATTCACACGCCTGAGTATCACCTATCAACTGTTCCCAGACTTGATTCTCATCGCTTTTCGCACTGCGCTCCAGTTCTTCCATTAATTATACGCTATTTCACATTCATAAGCAAATTTGAAATTAATAAGCTGCAAAATCAATTCACACCACTCTTACAGTTGTACATACTTAATGCCTAGTACATGACTGCTCTCTCCACTTTAAATTTCAAACACTTTTCACAGTTGGTATTAGTAAGTGCTTACTGAGCTATACACTAAAATGAACCGATGAATTAATATTATTGTGTATAGTTCGCAGAAGGGATCTGTGCGGGTACGAATTATTCATTTAGAATTGGGATCCTTCAAATGAGCATATGACATCAGGTGGCACAAAATTGTACTCAAAACGAGGGAAAATTTTACATGCTAACAGTGCAAATTTATCGTGAAATTGTTTATTACAGATATAAAACAAGTAAAATAAGCAAAAAGTTTATCGAAAATGGAATCCGCGACGTTTTCTAATATCATGACATTAAACAATGTCAGTTATTGCCTTGTAAAACTTACTTTACAGCGAATTATTTTCTAATGAAATGTGTAAAAACTGTATTTATGAATTAAAAAAATATTTTATATTCATAATAAGATGTACTTATTATCATACTGTACTACAATAGTAAAATCATTTGATGATTGACTAATTTATAGGACTAACTTTGTATACTTACAAATATTTTGAGGTTAGTAACTTACCTACTTATTACAATATAACATATTATGTTGCAGTTATGTGTTTACATTATTCACCTAACCCTGCCTTAAAAGACGCTAATGACCTAAGTTGTCGACGCGTCTATAATCCACAATAAATAAATAAATAAATAACCCTGCCTTAAAGAAGCATTGAACGAATAATTAATTTCGTGGAGATTTTCATTTAATTTTGATGTTTTTAAGCAATATGCCGTAAAGATTACTACTTTTGACAGCTCAGTTATCTTGTTTTTCACACATTTGATAATATGACCGGCTTTGAGAATCCGTTCTCCTTCAACGAAATTCCTTTGTTTAGGATTCGTACCGGCCCAATCGCAAATTGCACTTATATTTATTATTTCTTATCACTTTGAAAATCACAAAATTACACGCAAAAGTATACCCCGTATATAAAATTTCCCCCCATTTGCGCCATGTTTTTTAAGCTCCACCCATTTGACGGATCCCAATAGAGTAGTCCCGCGTATAAAAATTTAATAATTTTGAGCACTGTACAAAATTATTCTTCATACAAATAATGTTAACCAACTTTTCCGTTCTTATATCCTTCTTATTAATAATGCAACAAGAATTAAAGAAATACATACATGATGTATGTGCACAAACTTTAAGGAATTAATCTTTGATTGATTTTAAGACAAAACCTTTATATAAGTATAGGTCCACAACGGCTCTGTTTCCCAGATACAGGGTGTGAAAATTTGAAAAAAATTTAAGGTTTTTTTAAATTTTTTTTTGAATAGTGCCAGCTACTTAATTAAAACTTTGCACACATTTTGCGAGTATTAAATTGTTTTTAATTCAACCATGGGTGTAGTATAATTTTTTTCACACTTCTCTAAGTTTTTAACGCGTATGTAGTTTGTAAATGCAGAATTTTCCAGAAAAGTTTAAAAATTAGTAAATTTTCTCGATCCTATAAAAAATTACCAAGAGACACTTTTTGTGTATTTTTACCTGCTTCAACCGACAAAGATTTCAAATTTTAAAGAAGTCAGTGGCGTTTGATTATTACTGATTCCAAACGAAATGCTTTATACGAGACTGCACGGGTCTAGATGGTGGAAGAGCGGGTCGCCAAGAAAATCTAATGTTTGATTTTAATTTATAGACGTTTAAATACCTATTTACGGATTAGATAGATATGTTGCAGTCAAAACTCTTAACCAGTCAAAAGTACTATTGACTAGCAAAATCAGTCAAAAGTACTTTTGACCGTATGCTTTAGTCAATAATACTTTTGACTAAAATAACAGTTAAAAGTACTTTAGCCCAATGGAGCTGGTTAAAAGTACTTTTGACTAAGTGATTCCGTCAAAAGTGGTTTTGACTGGTTGTATCAGTCAAAACTCTTAAAAAGTTAAGGTGGTCGATAAAAATAACGACAAACGCACATATAAACTTTTATATTACTCATTATTAGTGGAGAACGTGCTGATATTAGAACAAAAATGAGTGACTACGAAAAGAAAGAACGCTTTTTGCAAAGAATTTTAGCGATAGAAGATATGAAAGATAGTCATTTCAATGTGATGACAAAAGAAAAATTTGAAAAGTTTGCAATGGATGTGGAAGACGCGAAATTTGATGAAAAGAAAACACCATTACAGTACAGCAGACTAAAACGCTTTAACATCATTGAAGTTTGTGGTATAAAAAAATTAGTTACAAACACAGAACCTGTCAAATATTTTAAGCGATTAACGTAATATAGGTACTGTATTTTTATAACCTGTGAATTTTCTGATTACCTATTTTAATGACAATTTTTAAGTGTATGTTTTCTTTGTATTGATTGTAATGCCAAATTTTTCGTAATAAACGATTTCACATTTAATAAATATCTTTTTTATTCACATCTAACGAGTTAATAGTGCTTTTGACTGATGCTTTATTGCAGTTAAAACTACTTTTGACGAAGAGCGTCAGTCAAAAGTACTTTTAACCGCAAATTTGCAGTCAAAAGTACTAATAACCAATAATTTTCAGTCAAAACCACTTTTGACCAACCTGTTCAGTCAAAAGTACTTTTGACTGATTTTGCTAGTCAATAGTACTTTTGACTGGTTAAGAGTTTTGACTGCAACAGATACATTTATTTATTTCTTCGCGTAGCCATATTGGATGTGAAAGTCATACACATATAATGTCAATAAAAGACAAGCCGTGAGGTGGGTCGTTTATTAGAACTAAAGTGCGACCCTTGAGGTCCACACGACGAACTTCCCAGTTTGATGAATATTTAATAATAATAATTAAATTAGATACTACACAGAAAAGTAATCATTTTAATCATTAAAATATTATTATTATTTATTTTTAACAATAATTAAAAAAAAAAAAAACGGCTGAACCGATTTTTATAAAATTTATGTCGGATCAAAATGACGTTAACACGCCTCAATTGACACCCTTAATAAGTCGATATAATTTTTTATTCGCGAGATATTGTGTAAAATCTACTTTTTTGGAGTCTATTTGGTTAAGAAAAAAAACGGCTGAACCGATTTTGAAAAAATTTCTTTCAGATCATATTTCGTTAATACGCGTCGATTGGCACCCTAACGTAGTCGATTTCATTTTTCATTCTCGAGATTTCATCTTAGAAAGAAATGGACACATACGTACGTACACACACACACATACACACATACAGCATCTTTCTAAAAATAGTGTAGTGACCTTGAAACATAAACATAAAACATATATTTTGATTTCGATTTTCGGACCCATTACAATAACTTCCAATGGGAAGTTAATTATTTAAACTTATTATTTTCCTTTTTAGTACATTTAAATAAAAGCGTGTCTTTTTTGAAGTTAGTTAATAATAAAATTAAGAAAAATCGCAGGATAGTGGACAAAATATTGAATTTATTTAATTAAATGTACGACGTTTCGTCTATATATTTAGACTTTTTCAAGTACACAAAAATAACAATATTTATGAAAATTAATATTAATTACTAACCATAGCAATTAACATAAGATAGGGTACATAAGACAAAAACATGGTAACATGGTAACAAATTATGTTGACTATAAATTTTAACAATCAATAATAATAATAATAATAATAATACAAATGTTAGTATAATTTCATAACATAATTATACTGACTACTTAAATTTTGAGTGTCTGTTCTATAATTGATTGAATTGTTTTTTCTCTCATCATTTCGACACTGGGCATAAATTTCTTTTCAATGAAGTTCAAATATTAGATAAAGAGTCAAATTGGAAGAAACGCAATATCAGTGAAATGTGTTTTATTAGAAAAAACAATTCAATCAATTATAGAACAGACACTCAAAATTTAAGTAGTCAGTATAATTATGTTATGAAATTATACTAACATTTGTATTATTATTATTATTATTGATTGTTAAAATTTATAGTCAACATAATTTGTTACCATGTTACCATGTTTTTGTCTTATGTACCCTATCTTATGTTAATTGCTATGGTTAGTAATTAATATTAATTTTCATAAATATTGTTATTTTTGTGTACTTGAAAAAGTATATAGACGAAACGTAGTACATTTAATTAAATAAATTCAATATTTTGTCCACTATCCTGCGATTTTTCTTAATTTTATTATAATCACGATGGACACGATTTCTAATATAAAGTTAGTTAATAAATAAATACATTTATAGATGTGCGTTTGAAGTCCGAACCTGTTTGTATAATACAGAAGAATATACTATTGGAAAGTCAGCTACCTTAATTCCTTCTTGCTCAGTCTTTCTTAAAACATTCGCAGAGGGAAATAAAAATGCATGACGACACATCGGGCACGTCTCGCGTCTTGTTATTGGGATCGAAGCAAGCGGCGACGTGGAGCGAGGTCCTCCGACTCCAACTACGGCCGCATCTGCGACTGGCTGCGCTGTGGCGCGGTCCCTCGCTCGATCTGTCCGCGACTTGAATGTGAATGAGGTACTCGGCCTGTGTTCACACGGGTGCCGTAGTCGTCGTTCTGCGTTACTCCCGTCAAGAAATCCATCACTACTGCGTCACATTTTTGTTTCCACTGAATAATACAAAGCTTTCATGAAAGAACTTATTAGTTTGATTCGCCAATTTGAAGACTATAATGCCAAATCAAACGGAATTATCTACGCGCGGAACCAATAGCAACACTATACAGGGTGTCCCACGACATGACTGCCATAGCCTGGGACTGTATTGCTGGAGTGATTTCAAGTCAAAAATGTCTAATGAACATATTACCCGGAACGCTATCCTAACTGAGCTAGAAGCATTTGAAATTTTAGATAAGTAGTAGTAGGAATTCCCTATAACTAATTTAAAAACCATTTAAAAAGTAATCGCTTTATTGAATTAGTTGGTCAAAATGTCCACCCAGTTGCTATATACATAGTCTAGCTCTTCTTAGAATTGAAGTGGTAGCTCTGTGAAGAGTCTCAGGATCAGCACGAATAGTTTCTGCGGCATCCATGATTCTAGCTACTAGTTGTTCTCTGTTTTCAATATTTCCTGCATAAACTAAACTTTTAAGTCTTCCCCATAAAAAGTAACCTAGGGGATTAAAGTCTGGTGACCGTGCTGGCCAAGGAACTGTAGAACCTCTTCCAATCCATCGGTTTGTATAATTTTGATTAAGAAATTCTGTTACTTGTCGACCAAAGTGTGGAGGTGCGCCATCGTGCTGAATCCACATTCGTCTTACATTAATAGGAACTTCATCCAACAGCCGAACCTAATACCTGCATTAGTGGGCTTACTTATTTAAAATTTCAAATGCTTCTAGCTCAGTTAGGATAGCGTTCCGGGTAATATGTTCATTAGACATTTTTGACTTGAAATCACCCCAGCAACACAGTCCCAGGCTATGGCAGTCATGTCGTGGGACACCCTGTATATAAATCAATGAGCCATTTTCCTAAGACTAAGTTCCTTCAATTATCGACGAGAGGAAGCACTTGTGGCAGGTACAAACATTATTTAATCCCCATTAGTGTCGTGTCATTTTAGTGGTATAACTTAATTATTAACTTCCCATTGGAAGTTATTGTAATGGGTCCGAAAATCGAAATCAAAATGTATAACAAATTTTCATGTTTCAAGGTCACTACACTATTTTTAGAAAGATGTATGTGTGTGTATGTGTGTGTGTGTACGTACGTACGTATGTGTCCATTTATTTCTAAGACGAAATCTCGAGAATTAAAAATTATATCGACTACGTTAGGGTGCCAATCGACGCAAATTAACGTAAGTATGATCTGAAAGAAATTTTTTCAAAATCGGTTCGGCCGTTCTTTTTTCTTAACCAAATAGACTCCAAAAAAGTAAATTTTACACAATATCTCGCGAATAAAAAATTTTACTAAAAAAAGAAAATTGTACGTAAATCGAGGTAACCATGATTTTTGCTATATTACTAGCCATCAGTAGATCACCAAACAAAAAAGAGGGCCATGCTTTTTTTCAAAGAATAAAAAAAAGTGTTTATTTTTTGCAAATATTTACTAGGTCATCAGTCGAATTTTTTTAATTGCACTAGCGTTCGATGGTTACGGCTATAGTGTGACCACAATCGTGTACAGTATACCTACTTTTGTATACTCGATGATATTTTGTAAACGTATACATACATAAGTCGCCTGTCCAATTCTATTATTTTTAAACAACAGATTTTTAAATTACACGTAAATAATGTTAAAACGATAGGTTTTAACAGTTTAGATTGGGACTAGACCCTACACGGAACTATTCGTTCAGAATTTAAGGCAAACGTTTCCCAATTGTTTTAGCACGCTATACAACGGCTCAATTTTAACTTCAAATAAAATATTAGTAAAAAAAACTTTTTAGAGACAAGCTTTTATTTATTAAATGCGCTAAGAAGGAAAAAATAATTTTTAATAATTTAGGTTCATAATTATAAAAGCGTGGGTCGTGAACTCTATGATAGTTTATTAGTCACGATCCACACTTTTATAATTATGAACCAAAATTATTAAAAATTATTTTTTCCTTTTTAGTGCATTAATTAATAAATAAAAGCTTGTCTCTAAAAAGTTTTTTTTACTAATATTTTATTTTGTTCATTTTAGTTTTTCAAAATTTTCCCCCCTTTGACACCCGTAGGGATTGAATTTCGAAAAATCCTTTCTTAGTGGATGCTTACGTCAGAAAAGGAACCAATTGTCTAAATTTCAAATTTCTAGCTTCAGCGATTTGGCCTGGGCGTTGATTAGTCAATAAAACCCTACAACCCCATTTGAACCCCTTAGGGGTTGAATTTATTTCTAAAAATGATTTATTCATGTATTGTCATCGGGAACACATATGTGTGCAAAATTTCAAATCGATCGGATACGTGGAAGTCGTTCAAAATTGACTTGCAAATTTTGACCTAAAAAAACAAACTAACATACATTGCAAGTTAAATAAAAGCTTGTAAAAAAGGAGGAGGTGAATAACGTCGCTCTAAATATCTCATACTGTGGTAGCATTTTAGAAATATTAGATGAAACGGAAATAGTCGGAAGTGATTGGCATGTGAAACAAAACATACCATGTATAACTATTTTAAAGTCTCAGCCACAGTAAGCCAGGTGGCCGTGCGGAAAAGTACGAGTCTACCGACGGTTATAAACGCCAAACCCATGTTCGAATCCTAAAGACTTTTAATATATTTTTTTGATAACGAAAATGTAGGTATAGGGATCCGTCAAATGGGTGGAGCTTAAAAAACATGGCGCAAAGGGCGGGAAATTTTATATACGGGGTATACTTTTGCGTGTAATTTTGTGATTTTCAAAGTGATAAGAAAAAATAAATATAAGTGCAATTTGCAATTGGGCCGGTACGAATCCTAAACAAAGGAATTTCGTTGAAGGAGAACGGATTCTCAAAGCCCGACATATTATCCAAATGTGTGAAAAAAACAAGATAACTGAGCTGTCAAAAGTAGTAATCTTAACGGCATATTGCTTAAAAACATCAAAATTAAAAGAAAATCTCCACGAAATTAATCATCCGTTCAATGCTTCTTTAAGGCAGGGTTAGGTGAATAATGTAAACACATAACTGCAACATAATATGTTATATTGTAATAAGTAGGTAAGTTACTAACCTCAAAATATTTGTAAGTATACAAAGTTAGTCCTATAAATTAGTCAATCATCGATTTTGCTATTGTAGTACAGTATGATAATAAGTACATCTTATTATTAATATAAAATATTTTTTTAATTCATAAATACAGTTTTTCCAAATTTCATTAGAAAATAATTCGCTGTAAAGTAAATTTTACAAGGCAATAACTGCCAGTGTATTATGCCATGATATTAGAAAACGTCGCGAATTCCATTTTCGATAAACTTTTTGTTTATTTTACTTGTTTTATATTTGTAATAAACAATTTCACGATAAATTTGCACTGTTAGCATGTAAAATTTTCCCTCGTTTTGAGTACAATTTTGTGCCACCAGATGTCATATGCTCATTTGACGGATCCCAATAGAGGTATTGGATAACAATTTAAAATATAGAAAAATAAAATTACAATTTAAAAAGAAATATTTATCATTATAAGTGCACGTATTTCTTTCTATTACAATGGATACAATTATTTGTGTTTAAGGGTATTGACGTCATCTGTCTATATACCCACGTTACAGACATATTCATTTTTTTTTAATCTGAATACACGATACATAAAAACGTAATTTCGGAATCAATGGATGGTTTGCGAGTACCGGATGTACGTAATGTTGCTGCTGTGGGCGTCACGACAAGAACACGCACTAGACCTGTCCACCCACACGCGCCGTTTGAATAATATAATAAGAACAATGCAAATCCCAACTGCGGAACGACGCAAGGGTATCGTGTTTATCAAACTATGTCCAAATGTTACCAGCTCTATCAGACGCTAATGACCTCTGTTGTCGAGCGTCTATAATCCAATTCAGGTGGAATGGATAGACTGATCTGGAGAAATGAGGAATCGTTAGACCTCCGAGTATCCTAGGATATAGGACGTCACGAATATTTTAATATGGCGAAAATAAGGTGAAAAAAATTTCAGAAAATCCCATTGAAATGGACGTATAGTCACAGGCACAAATATGTATCTAAAGTAACTATACTGTAAGATACACGCATACTGGATTTTTCAGCTAAAACTTTTACCCCGGTATAGGCTGGCTGTCACACCAACACACAGACATAAATTATAATACAAATGACTGCATACTTACATAGCAGAGATCTTGGCAGCGTTGTATTTAAATTTTAAACTGTAAATCGAATGTCAAAAAATATATCAATTTCATTGGATAGTTCTCAAAAGTGGACTGTAATAATAATATGTTAAAAATGTTTATGTATGAAAGCGCTTGTTGCCAAGTATAAACACGAATTTTGTAAAGTACGCCATTTGTTTGAAACTTTTCAGCAATAATATTTTTTTTTCTTGGATGACATCGGTAACCATAGATAAAATTTTAACCAGAGCTTGTTAGATATTCTAAAAATTACAAATATTTCTCGGTGATATATTATGTGTTTTACCGGTATTAAACTATAAAAGCGCGATTTTTCCATAAGAGCTCATGTTAATTTTATAATTATATATCCTTTTAAACTATTCGGTAAGCCGTTCTGAAATTTTGTGTACTTATTTCGGATATATTAAGAAGTAAGGTTACAAAATTTCATTCATTTTTCGGTGATTTGAGATAGGTGTCATACATCCTTAAGGTCTTGACAAGTATATTTAAAAAATATGTAATTTATATAAATAAAATGTGCGCACATTTATTTCCGTGATCTAAGAAATTTCACTTCAAAACAAGGCCGGCGCTACATTCAATTCTTAATCGCACAATGTTTGTCAAAAAACTATGAAATTAGAAAGGAAAACGCATACTATCAACACAATAGTTGTACGCGCATCGATCGTCCTTTGACTTTTCTGTTGAACAACTATCGTCAGCAGCTTATATCCACAGCTGTGTATTGACACCAACATACGCTCGACTAAACAGTTGTTCGGCAACCCATTAGTTTAATAGTGAAATTATGGCACAACTGATTGATTGTATGCGCACCTCTAACAACTAAACAAATTAGTCTCTTTTGACTTTTCTGTCAAGCAACTATATCGTCGGCAGCTTATGTCCACAGCTGTGTATTGACGCCAACATACGCTCGACTAAACAGTTGTTCGGCAACCCAATAGTTTAATAGTAAAATTATGGCGCAACTGATTGATTGTATGCGCACCTCTAACAACTAAACAAATTAGCCTCTTTTGACTTTTCTGTCAAGCAACTATCGTCGGCAGCTTATGTCTACAGCTGTGTATTGACGCCTGCAGCATACGCTCGACTAAACAGTTGTTCGGCGACCCATTAGTTTAATAGTAAAATTATGGCACAACTAATTGATTGTATGCGCACCTCTAACAACTAAACAGTTTAGTCGAGTTGAAATCGCGACACGTACACAACTCGACTAAACTTGTAACGGTTTAGGGTTTCTTTAGTTTTACTGTCACACAGCTATACGATAATTCGAATATTGTTTGTGTTTTTTGCCCGCAGACAGTCCGTTAATCTGAGTGTGGTACGGCGTCAGGCCTCTAAAAGACCTGAAGCCCTCATAGGCGCACACCACACCCTTATTAATAATTTTAATTAGTTAAGTGGGATGTCAATACGTGATTAGTGACACATATACCAATAATGGTTGGAATTGCTTCCTTACTAATATATCTGAAATATATAGTTGTGGAAACAATTGTGTGTATGCGCCCGGCCTTAAGCGACATTGTCTTGCGGCCATAGTTACATAATATAGAACAACGCAGATAGTTTCCGGTGCGTCACGAGCGCCAATAACAAGCCTTCTCATCATAATATATGGTACGCGAGAGGATAACGTTTTTATTTGCAGTCGACTCGTTTCATTCCGCAAATGCCGCTCGTATATTTGCTAAAGTTTTGTCGTCGATCGCTCGACCGGGTATAAAATGCTAGACTATACCTATATAGAAGATTAGACCATGGACAAAACCCGGTACCGGCGGAGGACAACGGTCAGATATTGGTTCAGACGGACCCAGACAAACGATTTTACGTACCTCCTTTGCTAAAAAAAACGTGCTGCTGAAATAACGCAGAAGAGAATGATATAATTTATCTACAGGTTTTTAGTACACTGTGGTATATTGGATGTCAAGTTGTTAGTTGGCTGAAACTGTTCATTTTTAGGGTTCCGTACCAGAAAGGAATCCTATTGTTATGCCAACGATGTCTATCTGTCCGTCCGTCTCTCTGTCACTAGCCTCTAACTTCTAAACGAAATGAGATAGGGACTTGAAATTCACACATAATATGTATTACCGCATCCCAAAGACGGAGATAATAACAAAAGATTAAAAAAGTTTATTTAAGGGGGGCGCCCATAAATGCAAATGGGGGTTAAAACAATTATTTTTTGTACCTATTCTTGTGGGGTATCGTTGAAAAAGGTCTTTTGAATAGATTATGAATGTCTATTTATTTTTGCACAATAGGGTATTTAACAAAAAATTGTTTTGTGTTATATTAATAGAACAGTAAATTCTGAACAAAATGACACCTAAATCACCTCATTCTGACTTCAAATTAACTCAAAAATAATTTTTGAAATATTTATGTTAGCCCCGCCCGCTAATAATCGTTTTTGCTTTACGAACCTATGACGTCATATTTTTATGAATGTACGTTTATATCTACTAATTCGATGCTACTTAATAATATATCAGAAACAGAGTGTTGAAAAATACCGTATTGTACCTATGTGAAAACATGATGTAAACAATCTAAGCTCCGTTGCTATAGATACATTCATTTTTTACTTAAAATTTACGTCACACGTTCTCACACGATGTTTGAAGTCACGTGACACATAGATTAAAAATCATGATTTTATTTTATTTATTTATTTCAATATGTTTACGAAACTTAATTAATAAAAATAGAAATTCTAATAACTATTTTAGAGCAAAAACTTTCATTACATATAACAAAACTTTATATTTTATTTTGATCACGAGGGTAGTGTAGCTTAGTGGATAGCGTACTTGGTACCAGTCTCTAGACTAGACTGCCGTGGGTTCGAATCCCACCTGCGCTCATGGATATTTTGTGATGTTATTTAGTTTTAACTTAGTTGTTATTTAATGTAATTTAAGACGCTTATGACCTAAGTTGTAGACGCGTCTATAATCTACAATAAATAAATATTTTGATCACTGGCAAATACCCTATTGTAGGTTTTAGAGACCGTCAAAGTTGCAATTTTTAAACCTATTTTTTACCAGGTCCATCTTAACAACACCATTCGTAAGGAGGTTTGGACCAGAGCGATACCACAACAATAATTTTAGATAGGTAAGTTAACCTCAATTTTAAGGACAATAAATTAAAAATGTCAGTATATTTGTAAAAAATTAATATTTTTCTATTCCTTTCATTTTATTATATTATAATAAATGAAAAATATTAATTATTATTTGCAAAGTACTTTGGTAATTGGAAACATGAAATGAAAAATGTATTTATTTAATTATTTAGTGGTGGTATCGCTCTTGTCCAAATCTTACAAATAAAGTGTCGAGTTTTTCCGAAATCTGCTAGGGGCCGTTTAAGAGCTTTTAGTCATTGTATAAACTCTATAGTGATCTGTCAGCTATCCATTAATTTAGAGATCAGTGAAACTGAGACTGAATGCTACCTACATTACCGACAGTCAGTACCGACCAGTAAACACATTAGATTAGCTTGATTAGTTTTGGTTGTGCGGGGTGTGCGTCACATTTCTGCACAATGTATATTATCCAACACCGGTTTGGTCTGTGCTGCCTGCTTCCCCCTGTACTTCCCCTGTTTATTTGTTGTGATAAACAGCCAATACTAGATTCACGTTGAATAATCTGTTTTTATAGATAGAAAATTTGGACAGCAAATTTATTAAGTCTATTAGTCAATCGTGAAAGAATTGTTTTCAAGAAAAACAATATATCGAAGTAAAACTTTTTGGACGCCATTGCCTCGATGATTTGAAGGGTAAAATGCTAGCTCGATGAAACAAAGAATGCGGCACGGGAAACCATGTTTGAAATGCATCCCGTCTTCTCCACGAGGTCTGTGTTAAAATAATGTTACTATATGGTATTTAATTTATTTAATTTTAAATTAATTACAAATTTTAATTTTTAAATTTATTAGTCCAGAGGTTTCCTAACTGTACGTCGCGACACCCTGGGGCGTCGAGGCGCTATCCTAGGTGAGTCTCGAGACGATACGCACAGGTCAAATCGAAGTAGAGGTCACAAATAAATTTAGAAAAAGAAATGAGAGTATAGAAATATCAAAACTTCAGCCCCGATTTGAGAAATTAAGCTCAGAAAAGCTTAAGCTCATCCTTCTCATTAATTGTATTGTTTGTAGTTTTTTATGTTTTCTAATTGTTAGAATTAGAATCTAATAAATACCTAATAATTAAGATTCTATATTATTTCGAGTTTTCGTTGAATAATAAAGTAATTTTATTGTCTGCTAGAGCTACACAGAGGTATCCTCTTTTTGAACAGCGTCGCCAAAAAATTGTAACTTGTATAGGCCAGGGGTCGGCAACCTTTTGAGACGGAAGAGCCAAAAGTTACAATTTACAAAATTTCCCAGTTTTTAAAGAGCCACTAACATTTTTATTTCAATATTATGGTATTTGATTAGGATTAGGTACCTATATAAAAAAAAAAGTTCTGACTGCGACCGTTGACGACACAGTACACCAATAACTAAACAAACAGAACAGTGTTGCCACATTTAAAAAATGTCAGCTGTCCGTATACTCTCTACTCCACCTATTCTCACTGTTCTCTGTTGAGTGTTATTATCCTGTTTAAAGTTTTTTTTGCAGTATAATATTTTTTATGAGTTTTGAAAATAAAATAACATAATTATTAATATTTGCGCATGGAACTGGAGAGTCGCATCTTGACATCATAAGAGCCGCATGCGGCTCGCGAGCAGCAGGTTGCCGACCTCTGGTATAGGCAATACTCATTCGACATCTGGACTTAGCACGACGCACAGTGTACAAAGTGTTCCTAGTCCTAATTGATTGTTACATTATTCATCCATAAGAAGATTCACTTCGGTTGTGTGTGTATGTGTGTGTGTGTGTGTGTGGGGAGGTGTATGTTTCATACTTCGATTCTCTGCATTTCTTACTATCTATGAACAAAAATTACAATATTCCTGTTTGAAGGTAAACAACTTTGCGATCGCCTAATTTCTTCCAGAATCCAGATTCAAACTACGAACTTATGTCGTATAGGCATACTTTTTTTGTTAATGTGAAATCTGGAGGTAGGTAAGCTAAATGTAACACTTTTTAACATTTTTCACAATAATGTGAACGCCGTGTGTACATTGTTACGATACACATTAACGGTTGTGAAACAAAATGGTTTATCACAGATTTTTTAGAAAAATCATATTAATAATCATCCAGTTCATTTAATGTCATTTTAATAATATATCGAATAGTATAATAGTAATTTATGTAACTAGTGTCTTAAGTGACGGATTATACGACAGACGCAATTTTGCGATACGAGCCTAAGGTTATGTTGCATTTATACCAGAACGAGTGTGTGTTACCGCCTTTGGCTCGCGCGGTAATCACACACTCGATCTGGTATAAATGCAACATAGCCTTAAGAGAGTACTGTAAAATCGCGACTGTCGGATTTGTCACTTTAGACACGCGTTACATACGATATTTTTTGCAACAACTGCTTCAAAAGTTCAATTTTAAGCAAATAAAACACAATTTGGATAAATATTTTATTAGTGACATTATAGCAAAGTAACCTATAAAGTACTATTTTACGCATGTGTGTTTTAAAGTAAAACAAAACAGTATTACTTTATAGAACGGTAGTGCGTTAAAATTTACTTTAAACACTACCGTTCGAATGCAGTAGAAGCTTCCATAAAGAATCACTTTTCAAACGGTACACAGCCATCTAAAATTTTACTTTTGATGCAAGTATTGCAAAAATAATAATTATTAGGACAGAAGGCCGGTAGATATAAGAAGCAAGAAAGAAACAAGCATACCTAAAAATGTTGCAGCTCTAAATTATATAAGTTAATAAAAACATTTTTGATTTCAGTAGAAATGAAATGTTTTTACGCGAAAAAATTAACAAAACTTTTATTCCAAAACTTAATAGTTTCCGGGCTTGTAGGCCGTGATGGTATTTCTACCTGACGTTTCGTCTACAACTGCGGTAGACATTTGCAAAAGCGATGTTGCAGCGGTCGAAATGTCCTCCTTGGCTTTGGTTTTAAGACCCCCACCACCCCTAAAAGTTTGTCGGGATATGACCTTATACAGGATGTTCCAAAATTGCTGGGACACAGAGCTACCACGTGTAGTAGAGGTCAAAATAATTCGATTGGACCCAATTTATTTATATACCAAAATGTACCTACCGTTTGCCCGTGAGAAGAGTTTAAAGTTTACATAAAAAAACACATTTTTGTACGCTGTTCAGAAATGAGTGAAACAAATTGAATGAAATTTGACAAAATTGCATTTTAGAGGATTACTCTCCTTTCGGTATAATCAAAGAAACCCAAAAGAAATTGTAGAAGGGTTAAAACCACCCTCACCCCCTTTTTTCAGAACTTTCTTAGGGGTGGCGAGAAGACTGATTAATTATCTTTATTTTGTTACTCTTGTAAAAATTTCGTATTCCGCATAGTTCCGAAGGAAAAAAATGTTTTCTTAAATAATGCTAACAGATATTCCTAGTACAAGTTTAATAAAATTGTAATACAAAATTTTATGTAAACTTTGAACTCTTCTTACGGGCAAACGGTACATTTTGGTATATAAATAAATTGGGTCCAATCGACTTATTTTGACCTCTACTACACGTGGTAGCTCTGTGTCCCAGCAATTTTGGGACACCTGTATATCTCGTACGTAATGATAACTTGTGTGTCACTTCTCGTCAGTAATATGCCTCATTACGCAACTAGATATACCAATTTAAAGATACTAGGGAAAATAAAGTAAAAATGTGACATAACCGATTTTGTCTTGTGACCACAAATAGTCAATACGCACAAACGGATTTCGAGTTTCAACAACGTTATGTGTATAAACTTTTAAAAAGTTTCTTTTTCTTTCGTTTCTTCCATCACTAATCGAGCCTGAAGCTTTAAAGGTTTTTTTTTCACAAACTGTATGTTTTCGAATAAATCATTTTTTGAGTAGCTGGGATATAAGTCCAGTAGCAGGAAGTCATTAGTCATAAGTTTCAAAAATGAAATAAAAAAAAGAGACCTCTCTCTTTTCTTCTTCATCTTTCTTATTCTCGAAGACAACTACATTATTTGATATTCAGATTCTGAAGCGAGGTATTACGTTACTGCTATAGATTTTGACTGCAGTTATCATGGAATCAGTGCCGTACGTAACTTAAGGTAACATTTCGAAATTTGTTTACTCGACCGAAAACCTGGGAACTGGATAATAGATAGATGTTGCAAAAAATAGACGTTCGACAACAGAATTGTATTTTAAAGACCACCAACAGCTAAGGTTATTTGAGCCTAGCATAAAGTGACCACATCCTGAATATCAAAAACGGGACAAGGTCTAAAAACCCGGCGCAGGCAACCGTTGGGTTCCACGCCCAAAAAAGCCTTAAACGCGCTAGAAACCCCCAAAAACTCTCTAAAAAAACCCAAAAACTCGCTAGAAACCCCCAAAAACTCGCTAGAAACCCCCAAAAACTCGCTAGAAACCCCTAAAATTTCGCTAGAAACCCCCAAAAACTCGCTAGCAACCCCCAAAAACTCGCTGGGAACCCCCAAAAACTCGCTAGAAACCCACAAAAACTCACTAGAAACCCCCAAAAACTCGCTAGAAACCCCCAAAAACTCGCTAATATTTTTATTTTGAATATTATTTATTTTTTAAGGTAGGTATCAATTATATAATTATTGATAAATAAAATACTTAGAGTGGGTAAAAATATCTAATGACAAAAAATAAACATTCTTAATGCACGTGATTTAATGAAAACGGGACAAAAGTGGGACGCTTGCTGAATCGGGATTTATTTATTTTATTGTAGATTATAGACGCGTCGACATCTAAGGTCATTAGCGTCTTTCAACTACACTAAATAACAACTAACTTAAAACTAAATAACATCACAAAACATCCATGAGCGCAGGTGGGATTCGAACCCACGGCAGTCCAGTCTTGAGGTTGCGGCGCCAAGCACGCTAACATCTAGACTATACTGCCCTCTTGCTGAATCGGGACTCGTGGCTCAAAATCGGGACTGTCCCGCCTAAATCGGGACGGATGGTCACTTTAGCCTAGCACCAATTCATATTTTCAATCCATTATTATTATTTTTTTTTTTTTAAATAATAAATTGAAAATCCAATTGACACTTTTACCAGCTCTCGGGCTAGAACCCGAGAACTGGGGACTTGTAATAGAGGAACCATAGCAACGCCATGTAAACAACAGCGCCGCTACACTCTCGGCTATTCTCAAGCCCTTCGACAACAGAGGTAATAAGCGTCTAACCTGGGGGTCGGACGGACAGACAGACAGACAGACACGAGAGTGATCTTATAAGGGTTCCGTTTTTTCATACTGAAGTACGGAACGCTAAAAATAAAAAAATGGTGTGGGTCTCGGGACCCCCGACAGATGTGAAAAATCAAAGAAAACGTTATTGAACTCGGTGGTATTCTCTATGTAGTAGTATATATTTTTTCAAAAGCAGCAACTAACTGTTATGCTGACGTAATCCTATATACTGCACTGTAACACACGCGGTTGTCTTCCCGTACCCGAGCGCGCGGAAGCCGAGAGAGAGAGAGAGTGCCGCAGTGGTGGGGAGAACAGCAGCGAAGGAGCGGACCATAAATTTCGTTGCATATTTCTCCTCACGCGGCTGGTCACAGCCCGACATAAGATGTTTCACATCAAAAATAAAATATTAAAAGGCATCGGAAATCGAACCTGGGTTTAGCATGAAAACGCCATGGAATTCGAAACGACAAAAAATGAGTATGTCTGTATCATGGGTAGGTACACACAGATTACGTGAATACCGTCAAACATAAATAATTTTATTCGTTCAATTTTTATTTATCTTATAAAATAAAATGTTCGTAAAATATAATACTTATATAAAATAATTGTAATTTTATTTTTTTTATATTTAAATTGTTTTCCAATCTCATAATATATTTTCATTATTAAAATAGGCTGACTAGTTACGGAGATAAGGGGAGGGGGGTCGGACGGACGGACAGACAGACAGACCAGACAGACAGACATGAGTGATTTTATAAGGGTTCCGTTTTTTCATACTGAGGTACGAAACGCTAAAAATAAAATATTAAAAACCTTCGGGAATCGAACCTGGGTTTGGCGTTTGTATCGTACTTTTCCTTACGGCCTGCACCCTGGCTTACTGTGTCTGAGACTTTCACATAGTTATACATGCTGCTTTGTTTCACATGCCAATTACAGACAGACACTTATCTGTATTGACTAATAAATACATTTTTGAGGTTGTACTCCTTTATGCACGTTATGAAAAAATTTTGAGAGTGAATTTTTCAAAAACTGTGACATCAAAATTAACAGGACTAATTTCCATAGTAACCATATAAACAAATCTTGTCTTATTATTTTATTTTGATAAATTATTTGCAAGCATATTAAAAATTATTTTTTAATCACGCCAAAGCAGTATAACTTCTAATGCGCGTACATAAGTACACGCACCCACTTTTTTTACAATTCCGCCTATGTACTTGGTGATTTTGCAACAATATATACGTAAATCCTCCAGCCGATTTATACACAACATTATATAATATACAGGGTGCTGAATCGTTTTGCGGGTAATAGGGATTTAACCCATAAAATCAAACTTTTTCGATTTCCTGCTCCCCTAATTATTTTAGGAAAAATATCTTCGAATAAAAGTTTTAGAACATAAAATTCTGCATCTAAATCATTAAAAAACATGCTCGGTAACGGTAGAAATTTGATATGAAAATGTCAAAATTACCTCAAAAACAGATAGCGACAGCCATGGAACTTAAACAAAATGATGACGTTTTAGCTGTCAGAATAATTTCTAATCATTTTGTTCAAGTTCCATTGCTATCGCTATCTATTTTTGAGATAATTTTGACATTTTCATATCAAATTTCTGCCGTTACAAAGCATGCAAAATTAATTTTGTTTAATGATTTAGATGCAAAATTTTATGTTCTAAAACTTTAATTCAAAGATATTTTTCCTAAAATAATTAGGAGAGCAGGAAATTGCAAAAGTTTGATTTTACGGGTTAAATCCCTATTACCCGCAAAACGATTCAGCACCCTGTATATACGCCATACAGTTGAGAGTAACTGAGACATTGAAAGAGAAACAAAGAGCGAACGAACATGTATAGCGCGAGCGCAGTATTGCAATGTGGTGGCATGAGTTCAACTGTCACAGGTTTGAAACAGTCCCTCGCTTAGAGCATGATAGATGGCCGCACCATTTGCATATGCCGAATGATATATTGCCAACGCTGAAATCAACAGTGGCACGAATTATGTTCCGATTTGTGATCTATAAATTTAATGTTTGAATTCATGTCGCATCAATTTACCATTACTGAGACGGTCGTCCGGATCGCACACTTTGCCTTGTTTGATAATTCTTTAACTTCATTTCCATAATATATTACTAGCGCTTCCGTCCGGCTTCGCCCGGGTGCTAAGAATTTATATATAATAAATATTAAACACCCGTCCCTCCGCCATATATACCACGTACTTCCAGCATGAACGGTATTCTAGCGGTTCCGCCCGGCTTCGCCCGGACGCTAGGCATTCATATATAATAAAGAATAAACACCCGCCCCTCCGCCATATATACCACGTACTTCCACCATGCACGGTATTCTAGCGGTCCCGCCCGGCTTCGCCCGGATGCTAAGAATTTATATATAATAAAGAATAAACACCCGTCCCTCCGCCATATATACACGTACTTCCACCATGCACGGTATCTAGCGGTCCCGCCCGGCTTCGCCCGGACGCTAAGAATTTATATATAATAAAGATTAAACACCCGTCCCTTCGCCATATATACCACGTACTTCCACCATGAACAGTAATCTAGCGGTTCCGCCCGGCTTCGCCCGAACGCTTGAGAGAAAGTCTCGAGGTTAGTCTCAGGGTGTTGTCCATTTGAGATCACTTTCGCTCTCGAGACAGTTTGAACTCGACAGAGACTCCAATTTCGTGACCAGGAAAATTTTATGACGACTTGAGAGTAAACTCGCAGTCATTCGCAAGTTTTTTATTTTTACCTTTTTATTTTTTTTTTTGATTTTTTTTTATTTTTTGAATGGCTGAACCGATTCGAATGAAATTTATACTAGTTATAGATAATATTAGAAGGTATTTGTAAAAAAAGTAACTATAGAATCTGATCACAGAAACATGAAAAAAATTCATGAATTTTGCCTGTAGATTTGCTCGCATAAGTAAATATCAGTTTTAACGGGGATCCTACAGTTTAAACAGTACACTTTTATTTGTATGGAAGGCGGGATCCATACCCTAATGCGAGAGAATCCAGATATAAAGTCGCCTATTCTTTGACTTTGAGAGCTCTATATACGTGTACCAAATTTCACTTAAATCGGATCAGAAGTTAAAGAGTTATGGCGGAACAAATAAACACACAACTTCCCTTTTTGATTTATGCTGCCAAATAAAGTGGCAAAATATATAACCGCTTTAATAGCGATTCGTAATATCTAACCCAAAAAATTGTTTTTAATTTACTAGAGCCGATATCTCCACTGAAGATTTTTATATCATGATTCAATTCTTCTGTACAGAAAATCACGTCAACATTTCTTCGATGCCAATATCAATATTTTGTTTTTATTACATCCAAGCTTGGCATTTATGTGTTGCGGCTGTCAGCAATGTACCCGTATATTTTTCTTATCGAAAATCGATGTTAATATTTTTATGTATATCTTCAATAATTTCTAACCTATTTTCTTGCCGTGCTTAGAAAAAAATTAAATATTTATACAACAATGAGTTAAGTTTTTGTGGTTATAATATAATAATTATTAAATAGACAGTAGCCATTCCACAAGCAAATACTTTTCTTAACGTAATCAGTCGGCAACCTGCCATCGTGATGTTAAACGTCAAACAATTAAGATACACAAGAAAGAAATCAGAAGCCACTGTCAGGATTTGAACCCGAAATTCCCAGTTTCCGGCTGGTTGATTTACCACTTACTCACACAGTGCCCCGAGAGTGGGATCTGTTCCCTTCCTATATATACCTATTTCAACACTAAATCACACTTCATGCGAGAGCGGATTTATTTTAAGTGATAAACATAACTAAATATTAACAACTCGTAAGTCCAGACAAGACTGTTTATAAATACAACAATGAGTTAAGTTTTTCTGGTTATAACCACAAAAACTTAACTCATTGTTGTATTTATAAACAGTCTTACGAGTTATTAATATTTAGTTATGTTTATAACTTAAAATAAATCCGCTCTCGCATGAAGCCCGAAACTGGGAATTTCGGGTTCAAGTCCTGACAGTGCCTTCTGATTTTTTCCTTGTATAACTTAATTGTTTGACGTTTAACATCACGATGGCAGGTTGCCGACTGATTACGTTAACATCGAACCAAAATTTGGTTTCAATCCACTCAGCCGTTTGACTTGTATCTTGCTCACAGACAAACAGACGAACAGACTTTTTCCAAAAATATGTTTATTTGGATTCGGAGGATCTCAAAACAAAAAAAAAATTGTAAAATTTTGAAAAAAGAATTTTTACCTAAACTAGTAGATACCATGGAGTTGGAATGGTAAAATATTTCATGGACAGACACAGTCCCGTTGCAAGTTTATTATAATAATATATTTATAGATAAATGTATACTTAGATAAAAACTGCCGCATCTAGTCCGGTACGTTAAAATGCTTATCTACATTTTAAGATAAATATTAGTGCATTGCTTTTGTATTGTTCTATCACTCACTATCACTCACTTTATTGAGGGCCTTGGAGGTCCAGAATTAAATTTAAAAATATTTTTTCTCCTACCTAGGCCGAAAGTTCGTACTTTCGTCCCTGCCAAGCGGGAACAAAGTCGCTCTTTATTCCCGTGGTACGGACAAGTGCGCGTGCGCAATAGTACTTATGCCGGCTCTCACGCACCTACTTCTGTCTCCTACACATTAAAATTATTTCCTTTAAAATTATTTTTTAATAATTTTAATAATAAAATTTAAAAAAAAATAAAAATAATAATTTTAATAATTTTTTTTCAATTTTGCGAACTTTCGGCCAGGCATGAGAAAAAATAGTATGCGCAACACGGGAGGAAATTACTACATTTCCTCCCTTGTGGCACAATGTACTATTTGATAACATTACAGCATCTGCAGAAGTTTTTACAGTCAAACAGATGTTAGGTTTATTTATTTAATTTAATTTTAAAGACCATCTTTGATAATCTATATTTACCTATAGTCGAGATCCAAAATTTAAGATAATGAGTCATGCACTTATAACTTCAGTACTTATATAAGCGGCACAGTTTTTAAACATGCGGGACGCGTATGCTTATATTGTTTCACTACTTTCCCGCTCCTTTAACCTTTTTACGAACTATGCATGACTCACTATATCTTAAATTTTGGAACTTATAATAAACGGTCCCCAACAGCCTCCCTACATTTTCTAGGAGGATTTAATCATGCCACATCACATATATGTACTAGATAGATAGATATGTTAGATTATAGACGCTCAACAACTAAGATCATCAACGTCTATATATTTACACAATATCTCGCGAATAAAAAATTATATCGACTTCGTAAGGGTGTCAATCGACGCCTGTTAACGTCATTTTGATCCGACATAAATTTTATAAAAATCGGTTCAGCCTTTTTTTTTTTTTTAATTATTGTTAAAAATAAATAATAATTATGTTTTAATGATTAAAATGATTACTTTTCTGTGTAATATCTAATTTAATTATTATCATTAAATATTTATCAAACTGGGAAGTACGTCGTGTGGACCTCAAGGGTCGCACTTTAGTCCTAATAAACGACCCACCTCACGGCTTGTTATTATTTTAAATTAGGGGTTACAATACTTTCGGGGGAACTCAAATAGTAGATGAAACCAATTTTTCAGGAGATATAACAACATCTTTATTCACTTAAGTCTTCAATTATTGTTTTTTTATCACAATGTTGAATAATATGACATTATAAACGTTCAAACTGAGCTATAAATATTTATTTAACAGACAAAAAAGTTCGACACTAAAAATATTTTATTGACATTACACATTGCATAAAAATGTAGTTTTCTGGTGTCATTAAAAAAGTTAACAACTGATTTTATATTATTTACTATCGGCCATCAAACATTTAGTTTCTCGTTTCAACAACTTTTCTATATAAACCGGGATTATAGCAAACTAAAAAAAAGTCATGTGGTGTCGTGGGACACCCGACAGAAGCTATTCTTCTTACGCCTTTTATATATTTTTACTTCCCACCTCTACTATGGTAGGGAAGTAATGGATTTAGTCCGAAAAAAATATTTCGAGATTTTAACAGATTTTCACGTTTCGAGACCCTAGCAATCGTTTAATATCATTTTCAGACTGATGTCTGTATGTGTGTGGTCGACATCGTAAAAACGGAACGACATACGGCCATGCCAATTGTTCTATTGTGTTTATCAGCCTTTAACTTAGATCTGATTAGATTTTGAGTCAAATCGGTTCAGTGGATCCTGAGATATTAAAAAAAACGTTCTCAATGTCACGTATAAAAAAAAAATATAAATGAATTCCAGATGTTATAATATGAATAAAATTAAAAAAAAAATTTCTCTAAAATGTTTAGTTTTCGAGAAAAAAAAATTTTTCTAAATTTTTTTAAATTTTTTATATTTTATTTCATACTTTTTAAACTAACTAATCAAAAACTGAATATTTGAGCTCAAACTCGAAGTGTTCGAAGTAGCTGTAATACTAGCCGAGATTTCTATACAAACTGTGATGAGAGTTGAAGATCTTGGAAACGGCTGAACCATCTCGCAAATGCCAGTTTTCAAACGAAAAAAAAATATTAAAAATCGGTCCATCCATTTGAAAGCTACGTAATAAACCCGCAGTAAGATACAGAAAGTACAGACACACACACACACACACAGCAGACAAAGGCTTCACACTGCTTCAAACTTATAACACCCCTACTTTTTCGTAGGGGTTAAAAACATAGAGATATCATAGATAGAGTATAAGGGGAGCCAATAGGCACAACTGTAAGTGACAGTGTCAGGTTGAAAAATAGAGAAAGAAAATGAAGCAGTTCTCTTTTCATTGTCTTCTGGCGTATTTGTGAATTTAAAAATGTATAGAAGGTATTGTTAATTTACATCTGTAACCATGGTTATGTATTTGTGAAAAAAATTAATTATTGTTAAAAATAAATAATAATTATGTTTTAATGATTAAAATCATTACTTTTCTGTGTAATATCTAATTTAATTATTATTATTAAATATTTATCAAACTGGGAAGATCGTCGTGTGGACCTCAAGGGTCGCACTTTAGTCCTAATAAACGACCCACCTCACGGCTTGTTTTTTTATTTGTTACAATATAAATATGTCAAATGTCAGTATTTTTGGAGTTGGAATGGTCCCGTCGTCCAATTGGCTGGAATATTTTTTATTCCCTTGCTGTATATTTTTCAGTAATAAACATTATAAGCAACAATAAAATCTATCCACTATACAATGAAATTGCTAAATGCAAGGTGTAAGGTGTAAGTACATATTCAACAGATTGTTCCATTCGATAACGCAGTCTCCAACTCACACATACACACACACATACATGTAGTTGACCGGTCGCATTTCAACTGAACAAGTATTGGTGTCGAATATTGTTCGATTGCAGTTCAGGGCTTAGAACATTGGTCTCCCAACCTCTGGGTCGCGACCCAATTTTCAGTCGCGAGAGATTTGGGATAATTCGCGTAATATCACTCGTCAGTTTATGAAATGTTAGGTAATGGGACAGTCCAGCATTTTTTATAGACCATACCCAACCTAGAATGTTTTAACTCTCTTTTTTTAACAAGAATATATCTTATTTAGTTCCTTTTCTCAGGAAAATGACTCATTCGTTTGATAAATATATATTATTGTTACGAAACTGTTTTCTGAGTTGGCGGAATAAATATTTATTTACAATAATTAAAAACACAACAATAATAAATACAACAACCAAAAGTCAGTTCTAACAATCAACACAAGTAATTAACACTTAACTATATTATACAATTGACTACACTAATATTTATTTTATCAGGTGAATTTATATCACGGAAGTATTTATAGCAGATTTATTTCTAACGTTTATTTATGTCGGTCATTTACTCAGTTACTACAGTACTATTTATTTATATCCACTACACTATTTATATCACTGTACTGACTGACTCGACCGTTGATTGACTGATATTTATATCACTGATCCGCTTGGTTGCACGACTCACCATTGACTGCCTGCCTTCCTCGCACTCGCTTGCTTATATAGGCAGCTTGGCTTAGGCACAGCGCGTTCTATAGCGTTCTCTAGAATGTTCGTGCAATTACCCGTTGTTACAGTAAGCAGATCCCGTTTTTCGAAACTCTCGCCTGCCGTTTATATACAAGGTGATCCGTAACATTATTATTTGATTCGAGCCTGTGCGCAACCCATCCATGAGCCAAACCAGACAGAGAAGGGACGTGCAATACGAAACCATTGCAAATGGTGTATTGTGTGTAGAGGAATAACGACTTTTTACGATTATGTCCCTTTTGCGAGTTAGTCGTGTAACACTGCATATAGGAATTGTTAGAGGCTGTGCCAATAATACTCGTCTACAGATTTAAACTTAAATAATTATTAAATGAATGCATAATGACTGCATCAGTATATATGAAACACCCATTTTGACAATGTTAGTTTTTCAGTGACAGAATGCTTTAAAGGGAAAGAGTTGGTCGTTTGAAAATGTGTCACTGTGTGAGTAATTGTCAACTCAGTCCGCCGCGACAGTGGAAGGTTTAGGATTAGAATCCCTACGGTGACACAGGTTTGAAATAATGATTTTTTCCTGACTACAGCATTCTGTTACGTCATTGTCAAAATGGGTGTTTCATATAAATACTGATGCAGTCATTATGGATTCATTTAAATGTGTATTTAGTCACGACGTCTCGTGTTAAACTTATATATATTTAAATAATTATCGCAACACAAAAAAAAACTGCTGAACCGATTTAAGTGAAATTTATGTGAAACCACCCTTAAGGTATGCTCTATTAAATAGAATAAGAATTATCAAAATCAGTTAACAAATGCAGAAAAAATGAGGTAACATACATAAAAAATATTTAGTCGACTTGAGAACCTTCTCCTTTTTACCTGACTACGAAAAAAGGAAGTTATGATTTGAAGTCAGCTAAATACACATTCATTAACTGATAGATCGTTTTCAACACGCTTATATTAGCTTTACTTTTATGTTGTATGTATGTAAAACATTTTTGCAATTCGATTTTCACCCCCTTCCAAATGTCCTATTGACGTGAAACTTTGCAGGCCTATCTAGTTTTGATGACAATACAATATTCTGATATTAATATTTATATGAAAAGTTAAAAAATGGAAATAAAAAACATGTGGTGGAAGTTACGGCATCAGTGGTGGGAGAACGTGTCTGCCGCCGTTTAAAATACATAATACAAGTCTATTATAATGACTAAAAATTTGTAAATAAAAATATATACCTATATGATATAAGTATATATTTTTATTTACAAATTTTTAGTCATTATAATATACTTGTATTATGTATTTTAAACTAATGCAGACACGTTCTCCCACCACTGATGCCATAACTTCCACCACATGTTTTTTATTTCCATAGGCTATATCTTAAAAAAAATAAAAAGCGTTTATACCAACGCATTTTGAAATTTTACTAAAATATGCAACCGACAGTAAAAATCTATATCCAATCTTTATACTAATTATGAGGCGAAAATGGCACCTCATGATTATATGAAAGCCGACCCCGCGTAACGGGAAGAGGCGAGGATGATTATTAACACGCTTTCTCGATACGATTTTTTCCAAATTACTTTTTCTTAACTACGCTAGAAAACTTAAAGTTGTTGATAACAATAAGAAAATTTGGTTTCTATTAATCAGATTTCGGATATTGAGAAAACTTTTTACTTACGAATTTATTTCAAGTCAATTTAATTGTGTTTTATATATTTAAAGTAAGTACATAAAATTGTACTTACAATTAGGAGAGGAATTTTCAGTGGCAAAGGATCAAATAAATTGCAATACTGATGAATTAAAATTGCATTGTTAGCTTACGTTTCGGTGCTCCTTTGCCACTGAGATTTCCTATCCTTATTTCAACCATCATCTACGGATCACCATTTCTCTATATTGTTACAAAACTGTTTTCTGAGTTGGCGGAATAAATATTTATTTACAATAATTAAAAACACAATAATATTGAATGCAACAACGAAAAGTCAGTTCTAACAATCAACACAAGTAAACAATAACTTATATACAATTAACTACACTAATACTTATTTTATCAGGTGTATTTATATCAGACGCACTATTTATATCACTGTATTTATAGCAGATTTATTTATTTTCGCACTATTCTTATCGCCCGTACTTGTACACGTCTGAGTGATTCACTCACTCGCGCTGCTGTTTACATATCTGCGTGGCTTAAGCACAGCGCGTTCTAGCGTTTTCCAGAATTTCGTGCAGTTACTCGTTGTTCAGTAAGCAGACACCGCTTCTCGGAATTCTTGCCTGACGTTTATACACAGGGTGATCCGTAACAATATCATAGAGTTTTTTAACATTGTACTTACACCAGCGTAGATATTAGATAATTACATATTCTGATCAATCCTGTATGTTACACCCGCAGTATGTACGACGAGAGCTATTCCCACCTTAGTCCGCAATACGCTACAAACACACAATACATATAAGTCCAACCATTCTGTTCACGATTACCTCTACTCTAATTCACTCTGTATTAAATTTTTATTACTTTTGTGTAATATAAACACACGTTACTTGAGACATGCAAGAATAATGTAAACAATACAAACTCGTATACGGACTTTAATATCATTTCACATATGGCGGCCGAAACAATAATGTTTATAATACTAAACTACAAAACCGGACCCAAGTCTCCAATTAGTTATAAACTTCACGATAGAGTATCGTATTCAAAATGGCGACCACGCACTGAAAAGTTGCAGGCTGCTGTATACAGTCGAATTTCTCTAAGAACGACCGTATGGCAACAACATTTTTTATAAGGAATTTTATTAGATAAT